>QVAJ01000034.1:535564-573607 GCA_003546035.1 Mixornis gularis | reverse complement strand
TTCACTGAGTTTGAATTGGGATCCACATGCTGTATAATATAACAGAAAAGCATCACGCTTTTGGCAAAATATGATGGAAGCCTTGTCCATGCAAAGTTGGTGGAAGTGCTTTTCAGAAGTGGAAATAGCCAAGCTTAAAAAAAGCTATTTACTTGGAAAAGTTGTTCCGTACAATAGATCAAAATAAGAGATAAGCAGTTTTTCTATAAGCAGTTTTTCTCAGCTCAGTAAGATCTTCTGCCAAAACCCCACAGCTCTCAAGTTCAAACTGTGAGCCGTCTTCATGTTGCAGCATGTTTTACACAAGGATGCTGTCCTTGGAAACTTATATGTAACCAACTGCATGGCCTGATGATTCTGAGCAGCAGAGCAMCACTCCCCACTGCTGAACCATGCTAACAGGGTGCTTGGAAACTCCCTGCACCYCACTTCTGAAGCTTCCACATTTCACTGGCTGCTGGAGTGGGCAGTGGCAAGCCTGAGGGTGGTTTTCCACTTCCTGCCACCATATGCAACCGGAGTGCTTTCAGATGTGAAAACCACTGCAGAGTTCTGCAATGGTTACATGCTCTTGCAACTGGCCTCATCTGTCAGGTGGACAGTCAATGCATAAAGTCAGYGTGTGCAAGCTTTTAAAACAAATTTGACTCCCTAAGTTCCCTTTGTTTCTCTAAGATTTGAAAATAAAGCTTTAGTAAGTAAGAGTTCTTTGAGAGCATGGGGTATAAATAACTTGACAAATGTCCTTCAGACATTTGGATTCATCTTGCCTATCTCTAGCAATTTAAAAGGTGTTGAGGCTAAACAGATGATGTGTCTCTCCTTTGCTAGTGGAGGACAATCCATCTAACTGCTTTAGGATRCACTGAGGGCTTGTCTGCTGGAGGCATCTGGCTTCACTGACTTTCAAGTGGAGCTAAATGAATAGATTAGATTACACTCCTGACTTTTTAGGCTGCTAAAATGAACTGAGATGAATGTCACCCCAAATTATTTGCCTCAGAATGGCTGTGATAAAGCAGCTGCACCTGAWGCATTAGCAAGTAGCCATGTTTTTTCTCTTTCAGCTGAAGAAATCATCACTTACCACTTTTTCTTAAGCAAGCAGCAAAGTCTGTGTTGTACTGAAATGTCAATAAAAAGATGCCTTTAATTCTCAGCGACTGGCCTTTTGTTGGTGTTTTTGAATACCATGCTGAATCTTTGAGTTGTTAGGGGCATGACATTGTTCAGTGACTGAATATGGGACATCCACCTTGCCTTATCTGCATCWTGCTGAAATATCAATTCAGTGATTGTGGGGAGACAAACATCCAGTCCACTTGTACATGAGTGGGACAAAGGATTACTCAAAGCGTCAGGTTATTTTTATCCTTTCATGATAAATCAAGTGTCTTGGCAATAAAGGCACTACCCTGCCAAAGGAAGYTAGTGGAATGATGACCCTGCATTTGGGAATTCTCTCTGTATTGCTCTAAGTAGATACACAAACAGTTCTTTATATKCTCTGTGACCTTCTATTTCTTGAGGCCTTTGTTGTTAGAAGAAATAGCATCTCTGGCAGAGTGGTAGGAAAATGCTACACCCCTTCAGGTGAAGTACCTTCAGGTGACAAGTTGTGTATGATAATTTATGGAACATAGTCCTTGTAATATTTTATGCTGCTCAAATGTTCCAGATGATTATAGTCTCTAGATCTGCAKTTAAATTATTATCCTGATCAGAAATTTAATTGCTCTCACTTGTCTTGTTCTGTATGTGCTTTTGGCACYGTGACAGCACTTTCTATCACTGTTTCTCCATCCACTGAGTGATACAAAATATGTTTTTAAAATCAGAGGAAAAAATATTAATGGGGGCTCTTTTGCCTGATAAAATGCTTTGTTGCTCTTTTCTGATCGGATGGTAGAACAAAGTRCATTTTAAATATTTAACAATGTTCTTAGAAAAAACTGTGAATTTTGAAACTGCAGTTTTAAACCTCAGGTGAAATCAAGTCTGATTGGTGTTCATAACCCAGATGTCTTTTGATATTTTCCTTCCTTTTGTATTTCTGCACAGATTTATATTTTGTAACAAGCTCATTGAAGGCAGGACAGACAACATGTTTTCCAGCTTAAAAGGATGAACGTTGCCTTACTAAGAATTTTATTTCCCATACAATAAATTGTCATAGCCAAACAGGAGTCAAAATCAAYGCTAGGCAGTTATGATCTAAGCTTGCTGAATCAGAGAAAAGAATACCTCCACCAAAAGAATAATATCCAAATAAAACATAGAAAACAAAATGCTTGAACTTTTATTGTCACCAGGTTTTGAAASTGCTGTGAAATTTAGATTTACTCTCTCAGTAAGTTAGAAACTGCTTGAAGTGGTAAGATTACATGTATGAAAACTTCTGCTCATTGTGCTGGAATGATGCTGATGTTAATTTATGGTTTGAAAAGCCTGTGCAGTTTTGTTTCTGAGGCAGATGAACCATATGTTTTGCAATAAATACTTTTAATTCAAGTAGTGAGAATGATTGTAACTGTTTGGTTTTGTTGCTGTTATTTACACCAACATATGACAGAAAGCAAGTGAAAGGAAGACAGAATGTATTGTAGAGTCTATTAAAAAAACAACAGCATGGAATGCTGAGAGGAATTTTTAGACATGAGGGCCTTAAAACAGCAGGATGAACTGATTATTTTAAGTATAGATGAAGTACAGCTATGAAGAAAGATATATTTAAAAATATCTATAATAGGTATTATTATATCTAATATATAGAAGTATTTTCAGCTATACATATAGCTCCATGGGTTTAAAGGAGCTAGTTATCACTCTCCTGCAATAAGAGTTTTAAAAATAAGCCTTCAAATTTGGATTTCCAAATGCTATTTTTTCTGCATAGCAGGGGAAGGAACTAAGCTGCAAGTCCAAATGTAGAAATATTCTTGCTGCCTCCTTTGAAAACTTTGTAGAATATTTTTCCTTCGGCAAACTAATACTTTGATTGCCTTTAAACCATGCAGAGACACCCCAGCTTACCTAGCTTTGAATGAGCTGGATCCAGTAATAGAAATGTTGCTGTGTCAGCTCAGTGTCCTGACTGGGAACAAATCCTCTTCCTTTTTTTTGCAGAGTTGGTTAACCCCACACTCYCCAGGCTGTACCATGCCTGGCAGCCAGCCTGCGGGTCTCAAAGCAAACTGGGCACATCTGCTGTGTTACATTTCTCCGAATCTTGAAATAAAAGTTCTGGTACAGATCACAAGTTAAGTGTTGGAATATTTGTGTAAAAGTAGTCTTTTAAATTTTTCTTCAAAAAAGTTGCTATCCACAAGTGGGAGTTACATCTATTATTTTTTTTCTCATGATCATCTCCATGACACTAGTTGTGCTGCCAGAGAKAAACATGCTGTAAAGTCATTTAAAATTAATATAAGTCACACAAGATAAAGATGTCACACAACTTGGAAGACACTAAAGTTCCCAGATACCTTAATTTTCCAGAGCAGTGTTTGACCCTGGAATATTTTTTCTGTAATGTGTTTTAACACAAATTCACTCTGATTCAATTAAAATATTTCTAGCCTGGTGGCAGCTTTTTACCACTGCTTCCAATTTGCCCAGATATAGTAATTTCCTCAGTTTTCACAAATTCAGTGACCCCTTCTTCCTTTAGAGATTTCCCCTTTTTTTCCTAGGAAAACAATAACTGGCATAGAAATTGACTTGGATTTTGTTCTCTGCAGTACAGCCCATACTACATTGACTGGACCAGTCGAGATGCTCTTGCCTTCACCTGCATTTTGGAATTGCTTTCTGCCACTTTCTGGTGCCAAAATTGGCTTTTCACAAGGTATTGCTTCTCCTTTGTGCCAGAGAGACCTGTTGCTGTCAGCATGAATTTTCTCCAGTACCTGTTGGTACCTCTCTGCTCAGTCTTCTGACTTCAGTTTTAAATTCTCTCTGCTCCTTTGTTGTTGTTGTTTTTTTCTTTTCTTTTTTTGTTTGTTTTTGTTTTTGTTTTGTTTTGCTTTTTTTTGGTGGAGAATCTTCTTTCATGTCTGTTCACACCCCGCCTGTGTTCTCTCTTCTGCCTATCATTGTCTCCTTCTTAGATTTACTCTAAATTTCCCATTCTTTCTTCCTTTTTTCAAAGCTCTTTGCCCTTTTCCACAATGATAACGTGAACAGATAATATGATGTCACTTGGTGCACATCCTTTCTAATCCCTTCCCTGACTGCACAAAGCAGAGCTCCTGCGTGGCTTTCTAAGTTTTATTTTCTTAAGCTAGGTTTTCTTGATGTCAGTATGAACACTGGAAAAGAATCATAGAATCATAGAATCATAGAATCATAGAATCATAGAATCATAGAATCATAGAATGTGTAGGTTGGAAGAGACCTTCAAGATCATTGAGTCCAATCCAGCCCTAACACCTCAACTAGATCATGGTATCAAGTGCCACATCTAGTCTCTTTTTAAACACATAAAAAGTCTTCCTATCAATGGGGACTTCGATCAGGGCTTGACTCATATAATTGATTCATACATTTTCTTTTTAAACTTATAAGATGGAGTTGAACTTCTGCCTGACAAAGGCCTCCGATTGAATTTGGAATTTTCAGRGGGTTTGATTGGAAGCCTAAATTGGACAAGCAGAAGAAAGATTACAATGACTGCTTTGATATCCTTATTTGCTCATTCTTGGAACAGAAGCTTAGACTCTTGATTGCATGAACTAAAGTTCTGTTTCACAGAAGTCTGTTCTAAAAAATAAATACATTTAGTCACAGGAGTCCTGAAGTTGGACAAATTCAAAATTTCAGTTTCAACTTTGGAAAAGTTGAGATTGGCAACTGTGACAGAATTCTATGGTCTTCCAACCATTAGGCTGGCCTTGGACTATTGTGCTAAAAAAGTTAAGATATGATTATATCTGTGTATGTTTATCAAGGCAGTAATTGAGTGCAGAATGTCATTGTAGATGGGATGATGGATATCTAACCAAGATGACAATGTCAACAGTAGTGGTGAAATGAGTCAGTGATATTTTCATTGTGGAATAGGTTAATACAGGCATGTCTCATGGTTAGTGGATTCCACCCCTCATTCAGCCCTTTTCTTTAACTAAATTAAAGCTACAGCAGGGAAATAGCTGCAATCATAACTGTGTAACTATGCAGTAGATTAACCCAAAGTGGTGAGGGTATTTTATCTTTAATATTTGGACCTGCGGTCTTCAGAGTAGAGGCAAGCAGGGTACAAGAATCTTTGCTCTCTCCACTAGTTTTCTGTGTTCTAATCATCCAGACACTTAATTGAGATGGTAATATGTCTTATTGTTATTGCCCTGCTTTAATTTATTTAATTTACACCTTCACTCTGTGCTTCTTTGTCTTCACTGACCTGTCTGTTTGGATAAGCTACTTAGGAGTAATCAGTACTTCACTGGTTTTGTGTACAGACTTTAGAGCTGTGAAAAGTCATTTGGAACTCAAAACTGACATAATTCTGTTAACTTTAGGAACCTCAGAAATGCTGCATAATGCCTAGATTCCATCTGTAGGCATGGAAAGAATGAGGTATCTCTACCATACAAATTCTTGGATGTCTTTGCTGTTAGAAATCCTGATGACAGAAACACATGAGGCTTGGAAAAGAATTATATTTGATTAAAAAAATTAATAAAAATATAAAACACATATGAGCATATAATAGATATAATAGTCCTGTGGACCACAGAAAAAAAATAAGGGCTTTCCAATGAAGAACACTTCACACAACATGAAAATATAGGGGGAGATGTTGAGAAGGAGGACACAAGAACAACAGCGGGAAGGAGAAGTGTGAATGTTCAAAGGAGAGCTTTGAGTTTAATGTTTAATGTCTTGCCCCTTCTCCCCCTACTCAGGGGAATAGGAATAGCTTCATTTTTCCTCAGCTGTCCTCCAGGGAAATTTCTAACCTTGGCTCTGTATTGCAGCTGAGAACTCTTTAACTTCCCTTGGCGGTCGGTTCATCATTTGCCTAACTCTTCTTACTCTGTGAAACTTCACGCAGTAACTGTATTTGACCTAAATTTCCCTTGATGCTGCTTAAGTTCATTACTTCCTCTTCTGTCCTCATTAATTAAGGGGAATAATTGATTCCTGTTCTTTTTATAACATCACTTTATGTACTTGAAGATAGCTCTCTGTCACTCTCCCCAATTTTCTCCCTGACACATAAATATGAAGACAAAAGGGAAATATTTTTCAAGCCGGGTGATGTCAAGAAAATAGGGCAGCTCTTCAAGGAGAAGGGAGATAAGCCATGGGAAACAGTATAGTAATGGAGACTGGGAGGGGCCTGCAAGACAGCCTCTTGTCTAGTCTTTTCTGGCTAAAATAAGATTGCCATGTACCCTCCTCATTGCTATGAGACACAGATCACTTGTTTTCCAACTAGTCATAGGTGCAGTTTCTTCTTTTCAGACAGATAAAAGTCTCCTTGCTTTGCTTTCTTAGATAATCTGAAGGGAGAGCTGGGGCGTTTTTTTGTGCATGGATTTTTGATATAAATCAAGTTTAATCGAGTTCTTTGGATGCGGGTGTGTGTTTTTAGGGTTTCTCACTTCCAGCCTTCTGTTGAAACTGAATATAGCTCTCAATCCTTTCAAGCCTAGCAATCTGTCTATCATTTTTATTTCCTTTACATTTTCAAGGTTATCTCTGACAGAAAATTGGATAGAAACTTTGTAAAAATATAAATGAAAGCTGTGATTATCTTTTATGCATATGCAATTCTTGGAAGATAGGGAGGCCCACAGCTGTCTACCCTCATGAATTCCAAAGTGGGGCACAAATCTGATCATCACATGATTATGCAGTGATGTGGTCTAGTATCTGTCAATATCACCTAAACTGTTGCATGTTGTTTTTTAGATAGGTAGGATGAAGAGCACAGATGTACCTTGCATATATTTTCAGCATTACAGCAAGTGGTATAAACCCCTTCCCTCCCCCATTTCTAACTACAGGGAGTATTTAGTCTGGAGACATAAGGTTGTTTATATTGTCGTTATCATAAATGGTGTGATTGTTCCAGTTACCTAGGTAGAGAAGAAATTATCATGTTATTCCAGAGTCTGATCTGGCACTAACTTYGTGTTTTATCACCTCAAAGCTATCATTAGCAGGTAATCATTTTAGGAAATTATTCTATTGCTCATTTATATAGCCTAAAAGCAGTTTTGGTGATTTTCCCTAGGCTTTTTTTTTAGTTATATCCTATAGTGCTATAATATGGTACAGGCTGTGCAGAAAATATTTCAGTGCATTTTAGTGATGGAGAGAGGCCAGTGACTTTAGGTTTTTTCCTCCAAGCAGTTCAAATACTGTTTGTATATTTCTTTTACAACTGTGTTTCTCGTCTGTGTTGCTGAGCTATAGTGTATTTTAGTGCTTTGATGATAGGAGAGCCAGAATTTCATTGTCAGAGAMGTAATCTTGAGCAATAGCATAGGATACTTTCCAGATTTTGTGGGTCTCAAAGCATTTAAATAAAACGGGACAAAGCTCAGTTATTGCTCTATCTCAGAAGCCAAGGATTTACCTGTACTGCTTTCCCTTTGATGACTACAGCATATGAGGTGGGGTCAGAAACAGTGAGGTTAAGCACTATAAACTGCACARCTGAAAGGCTGGTCTGGATCTAGCTGCAGAACTTACTATGTTACCTAATTTCTTGCATTAGCTGCTGGTGCTACCCAGTGAACAGATTAAAACTTGCTTGGATATGTACATATGAAATTCCATCACAGCAGAAGCAGCAGTCTAGGCCAATGCTTTGGGCTGAGACCCATGACTGAGATTCTGAGATGTAGTGAACTACTCTGGACTAGCTGACAGCAACCGGTAGACCTGCAGGGACGTGCATTTTGTGCACATTCACCACAGGTGGAAGCACTCCTGCAGCAACACGTGGGGCTCACATGACATGCTTTGACTCTTGAAGTTGCTCTGTGCTTATTGGAAATCTTCAATCACAGTTTCAGGATCCAAGGATATATCTTGCTTTGTCCTGTGTCCCTGACCTGTGGTAAATAACCAGATGTGCAGCAGGGTGCAAAGACCTCAGACATGCCCCCTTATTCTAGATGACAAGCATAAGCTAATTGAGTTGTGCTTTAACAGTATGGTTGTCTCCTAATATGCATGGATTGAACAGAGGTTGTGTGTGGTCCTGTGTCCAAAGATAACTTCTATTTCTAGACAGAAATTCTTGGGGGTTTTATGTTTGTTTGTTTTATTTTTTTAATTTCCCCACTCTCCCTAGAAGCACAGGCGGCTTCAGAAAAAAATCCAAAATGTCTGATTCTGTCATAGTCACATCTATAGATATATTTCTCTGTTCAGTTAAATCAACATTCTCCTTTATTTTAAAGGAATAATCTGTGTAATAATCCTKTGTTGGTTAAATTGTTTGTAGTCTACTTCTGAAAATATCAAAGACCAATTCAATAAACTTATTACAAGGAATTCTGTTAATTACAGGAGCTGTCACTGTTTCTCCTTCAAGGCTGCCTAAAGTGGGTACTGTAAATTAAYCTGGGTGGCTAATTATCAGGCCTGTCAGCCAGTCTAGAGTAACAGCCCCTCATCATCCTGTGTGAGCCCATGGTGTCACAGCTGACCATGCTTTCATGGAGGAAAAGTCACTGCTGTAAAATCACACTGTGCATCTTACATGGTGTATCCCCATCCTCAAGAGGCAGAGATTTCTATTGATTGGGAGACTTTCATGGTGTCAGCAGCTCCTTCCTTTCCCATGTGTTTGCCATGTATGTTTTTGTTTTGTCATGCTAGTACAGGCAGTCTTGATGACAAGTGCATTTGCATGGATGTTTGCATATTGATGGACATTTGTGGTGTCTCTTTGTTGCAACACCTCTGGAGCAGTTTTACAGCTGAGGCTTGTCACAGGAATTGAAGTCTGAAGCAGATCACCAGACAGGTGTGTTGTGGACTTGATGTCACATTTTCTATGCAGAGAAAGGCTGTTTATTTTTTTGTTCTTTCTATGAGGCTTTTCTTGTATATTCTGTGTTCTGTCTATGTCTTTTCCAGTGGTGACTAAAACGTCTTCTAATACACAAAAATAATTTATCTCTGTTTCCTGCAGTAGAATTGAATAGTTGGGAGGGTTGTTTTTTTTTTTGTCAATACCAATCAGGCATTAATCCTTTRAGGGAAATATGACAATTGCATGTTTTCCAATGGGATTTAACCATTTACAGCTTTCACCGCTGCTTTCCTGCCTTCTTAATTTTAGACAAAATGGTTTAATATTGTCTTGTTCTTTTCCTTGTTTGKCTAAGTAGCTGCCTAAGTAACTAACCCACTGCAGTCCTTTCCTCTGTGGGCTTGGGTTTACAGAAACTTTCACTGTACATAATTTTATATGTTTGATGCCCTCTTTCATTTGGAGTGCCTGGCTGCTGSTCTGCAGCAAAGGACTAAGCAGTTGAGAGCGTTAGCCACAGAGCTCCTCTGAAACCAWGAATGAGAAATGTCATCTCTAAAAGCAGCTGCCCTTAGCAGTCCATCATWTGGGGCACAGGGCAGAGCACAGTGTGGGGCCCAGCTGAGCGATGACACAAGGAGGTCTGCCCTGCTTGTCATAAGGCTAAAGTAAAGCCAAGCCAGCACTGGGCACACTAAGCAGAGTTTTGCTGTGGTTCAGAGCATCAGCCAATCACTTCACAAATGTCAACACAAAATCGACGGACTCTCAGAAGTATTTCACACTGACTAAACTCATGGAGGTAGAAACAAGTATTGACACCTGCCCATCAAATGGTAGAGAGAGGAAGGAAGTGCATTAAACTCCCAACATGGCTTTCGCTTCAGCTCATTTCAGGTATAAATGGTTAGAATGAGCCAAAATAGGTGGGTCARTTGAATTGCAGCCATACCACATTTAAGGATTATACTGATTACATACTCTTTAAATTTTATTTTTTTCCTAATATCCTCCTTATTGTTGCAATTTTCCCTCTTAGATTTTAATTTAGGGTTTGCTACTCTTCCTTTGCCTGGAGGCTTGTTACCTCTGCTGTTCTTATACTGTTACTGTATTGGATGACAAATTCATCTGCTAACATGATTTATTACCCCAGCTCACYGGGCAGTAGCAGTGCTCACTGAACAGACAGATTTGTCAATTTGTAGCACAGATATCTTTATCTTCCCCAGGTGCTCTGGAATGGGAAGTAGTGGAAGCATATTTGTGATTGCAAAAGAAAAACATCTCAAGGAACAAGGTGCAAGACAAATGAGTAGACAAAGGCAAAGGAGGGAAAGCAAAGAAGAACGGCTTAATTTTCCTATGTTATGAGATATAAACTGGTGGGATGAACTTAATTGCTACCTCAGAACTTGGCTTGTGTCTGAGGAATTGCTATTCTGGTCACTGTCTTTCTACTTGCTGTTTACATTAGTTGTCTTTTTCTCATGTACTGAKGATAAAATAAAAGAGACCAGCCAGGAGCAATTTCTGTGAAGGGTGCTGAGGTTTGGAGCCTATCTCTTTGCCTTGCACTTCCCTGCCCTCTCATATTCACCTTGTCTCTTCTGTGGGTACAGTGGAAGTGTCATTAGATTGGTTTGGACTTTTGGATTTTATCACTAGGCTTTATTTTTTATGTGAACAGTGAAAAATTAATGCTGATAATTAGTTTGTACTCTCAATCATGGTGCAGTACCAACATCCAAAGCGCAGATTCCTCTGATTGTTTGACAAAGATACACCCATTCTGTGACCCCTGATCACACATATTCCTTTGCTGATCCATGTCCCCTGTATCCTCCTGCCAAAGTGTAATTACTTTTATTTCTTGCAGCTCACTCTGTGGGGTAAACCTTTGTGCCCTTTGTCATTTTGGTACAGTCAAGAAGAGGGTTGTCAGCTTTTTCTGGTTCAAGTTTGCTGTATGCTTTTTTCMCTGTATTCTTTCTGCATTCATTTTCCCCTGGCTCAGATTGAACTAAGTGCTTGAAATGGATTTTTAATTAAACCCAAAAAATTCCTGACAGAAGAATTTTTCTTGAAAAAACCTTTACATTGTCAAAGGCTAATTCACACCACAAAATATAAATAAACATTGGAAATATGTTCAGCTGCCACTGAGAAGCCTGTTTGGACAACTCTATCGAAAAACAGATTGATACACTGAACATTGGGGTGGAATTGATTTTTTTAAAAGCAGATCTATATGGCAAAACAAAACAGTACATCATTATCTTCCAAATTAACTAAACGAGCACAAAATAATGTATGTGTTTCTCCGAGTGAATCCTGCATGCATGAAATCAGTGAGTTGGTGTATAAAGCATCGAGAGCTGGCACTGAGTTCACCAAGAATCCTGTGTTCAGCATCTCTGACAGTAAGACCATTATTTCTTCACTCAAATTTGAACTGATGTCCAAATGAGACATTTAAAATAAATGAGTGCACCGCAGTAGGTGTGGAAAGATTAACTGGCCTAGTTCTGACCCTGTGTGTGTATGTCTGTGTGTTTTTATATATGTTTATATATAGTCTTTGTTCATGTTGACAAAAGGGCTCCATGCTGCATCCTTCTTCACTGCTGCAATCAGTTGCATTAAATGAGATACACTTTTCAGAGAGATTTTTCCTTCCTCAGCCCAAACACATCATATTCTCAGACATATACACTATTTCTTAAATAATAAATTTGTAAATAAAATAAAACCCCATACACAGTTTTTCAAGCCTGCGGGCAACACAGTTGCCAACAAAATCCTTTGAATGTCATGCCGTGAAAATGGCTTTTATATAGATTTATTTCTACTTTTTGTAATAAAGGTTAAAGACAAGAAATTATAGCACTACGCCTTCACAGAAATTTTGGTAAGTGCAAAAGTGTTCACAGTATACTAACCCCTTTCTCACAGGATACTCACCCCTTACTCATAGTATACTAATCTCTTTCTTTCTTACCCTTTTAAGGCTGAGCACGCACAATTAAAAGATAAAGTTTGAGCTACGCTTCTTGAAGGCATTTTTTTCTCAAAACCAGAAAGATTAGATATTCAAGGACAGTAAAAGAGAAGGGAGCGTTAAGAGTTACAAAGGGAAATCAAAGCCTTGTGTAGTACAGAAGAGGGGGAACTTGTGTTTCCCATTCTTCTCCCCAGTTAGTCAAGGCAGATTTTGAAAAGAAAAATAATTTGCATCCACCCCTACACAGTAACAGCAGCCAGCTCATTCATGTTAGTATTTAATCATCATCACTATATAGTCTTTAATTACATGATCACACACTGGGTTTCCCCCTGGATTCTGCCTTGTTCAGAGCACAGAGGAGTTGTGAACGCTGAAAGAACAGCAATTCAACAGTTATTTTTTCCCCTTTACTAGTCAATGTTCAGACCCAAGCCTGATTCAGTACATGCTGTGCAAAGTCTGTTCTCATATCCACATTATTCATTTTTTTCCCCTAGGCTTTTTCTAACCATCACCTTTCATGTGCCCTGCACAAAAATTCTTCTTGTGTTGCAGACCATTTTTTGAGGTGTTCAGATTCATCTCCACTGTAGAAATGTGGAGCTTGGATTTCCAGGTATGAAGCTAGATACTACCACTTATTTTGAGAAAGTTAATGCCTGTATTTTCTGGGTACTTAGCATTGGAAGGCATTTTGTGTTAAAAGCCCAGCTCCTAGTGACTTCAGTTGCAGCTRTAATTGCACCTCACAGTCTCAAACTAGAACACAGAAGCTCTAGACTGGGTCTCCTAAAAAGAAATTTGTGAGTGCAATATGTGAGCATTTGTAAAAAAGCTTTGTTAAAATATCTTGCTTCACGACCTAAAGGAATCCYCTGGCAGCAGCGGACTGAATCCAGTCCTCCAGGCAGGATCCAGCTACTTTAATGATACGGCTGTTGTAGGAAAATAACTTCATCAAGTCTGTTCCCTTCTATCACAGGGAGACAATTCAGATCATTCTTTTAATAAATTAATCATGTAATTTCCTAAGACTGATAAATTGCACTGTGCCTTTTAGAGAGATACTACAGAACCAACCTCTAATACTGGTGATTTAAAATATTTTGTCTGATTTCTAGCCTTAATTTACTCATGGTCAGATRTATTTATATCTCTACTGGTATAGATATTGTTCTTTGTACTAAGGAGTTAGTTTTACTCTTTATGTTTACCTTTATGACATATTTATGGAACAAAATTATATTTTTTCTTAACTTTTATTTTGCCATATCTCATTCCTTAAGTACATAGTAGCCCTTCTCTCAGTTTATTGCCATTTCAGTTGCAGCTTACGCTAAACTCTYGACATAATTTGAGATGAGGTATTATCAGTACTATCTGCCACACAGTGTAAATGTTCATATTTTTCTATGCCAATATCATACTGCTGGCTGATGGTCATCCGATGACTGATTAAGACAATTATATCTTTATTATTTTTTTGCATCAGCAATCAGAGAAAAGTGCTGATGGTCTTTAAGTGCATGTTAATGGTGCTTAAGTGAGTGAGCTCTCTTCCAATTTCTCTGACAAAGAATGTTTTTTTCTCTGACAAAAAAATGTTCTCCCTGTGCACCTTAACTGGCTCTGGAGCTGAAGCAGGAAATGCAGATTTGTTACAAAACTGACCATGATCCCATGGTTGGACCATACTGTAATGCCCTTTGAAAAGGAGGCCAGATTAGAAGTAAAAAGAATATTATTTCTGGCTTTACTTCAGATTGGAGAGTATGGCTTTTCTGAAATGGATGTGTAAAAGTAATGGAGTGCTGCTAAAGAAACTATGTCAAGAGCAAATTTCTACAAATGGCACAGTTCTTAGACTTGATGTTAAGGCAAAACATTTAAGGTCTGCTACAGGGAACTGTGATGAATACTGCTATCTATCCCTTGAACTTGAAAAACTTAGATTGTCATACTGTAGGTGGACTGAAGTGAGATATAAGTTTTCAAAGGATTAATATATATTTGTTTACAGAACAGGCGTACMAGTGTAGGTTTCAGAGAGGTTGCAGACTTCCTTCCTTGTCCCTTTCCTCATCCTCTCAAATTTGATGCTTTCTGCTTTTAGAAAACTGTAAAAATTCAAGTATAGAGAGACTGAAACCTCATGCTCTTAATTGACTCGATATATGATTAATTTTGCCTTGCATTTTATTGTCTTCTGTTAGAAATAAATCTTATTTGATACAAAGAAAGGACACACTTGATTGAGGAAGAGGTCTTTTACAGCAGCTGTAGGTTAGTACTCTGGGCTGCAGATCCTGGTCTGCAACAAACCTTTGGGGCAACTTTCAGGTAATCTTTACCCTCCCTTTCCCTCAGCTCTTTGTAAAAACGGAGGAATAGCACCTCCTTTCAGAACAGGTGCAAATAACTTAGAAAATCTGACATGCTCAGTTATTGTAATCTAGAGCCAATATAGGAGCATTAATATGTATTTTAGTTAACCTGATTTATTTCGTCTGGCTTAGTATTCTGCCCAAGACTGTTACAGCCCAGAGGTGATACTTAGGAAAGTGCATGGGAAGAGGAACAGCATGTAGCTCTCTTCCCTAAATCCCATAATTCCTCCTTTCTCCACTGTTTTTTTGCCTTCTAGATGGAGACATGTACCCTGCCTCAGCAACTCTGGAATTTTCTAGGCAAGATTCATTTACCTAAGAACTTTTTTAGTGATGGCTCATGGAGCCACAATTAAGTTAGTGGTTGTTATTGTTACTAAATATGTTTAATTTCGTGATTTCTTATAGGAAAGAGAGCAGGAAGGATCCCCTCAACAGCCTTGGGAACCACATACCTTAGTTCCTAGAAAATGAGCCAGTGTATTCTCTCAAAGCTTTTAGTTGTTTACAGGAAAAGCCAGATGAGGAAACAGTTCCTAGTTTCTGTGTCTGACAGGACCTCAAGCACTTTTCAGATTCTGGCTGTGTATGTGCTCATTATTGATCTCTCTACCAGGCCACAAGTGAACGGAGGGACAGTCCTGAGCCTGGGTTCGGTGGTGTAGAATAAATTTCACAGGAGTTTTCATAAAGATTATCTCTCAGAAACAAAAAGGGTAAAGCTACAAAATAGTAGCAAGTCTTTGATGGTACAAAAGTACAAAAATGGCAATTAATTTCATTTAAAGTAGTGGCCTAAAGAACCACCTGGTGAAAGCTTGATCCTACAGTCCCTTCAAAAAGGGACTTTTGCCTTTTGTCTGTAAATTCTGCCAGTTTGCTGCATCTATTTTGAGTTCTGGCAAGCACTTTGCTAACATTTCACCTGTAATCTCCAGGCTCTCTGGAACTGAACACAGATGTTGTTCCACAGTGAAATCCATTAAGTAACCACTGTAAAGTGGGGATTACCTCTGAGACTGGAGACGTGTGTGTGTGTGGTGAAGAAAAGAGTGGAATAAATGCTCAAATAGATGTCATAGCTAGTAGAGGAAGAAAGACAAAATGGACGAATTTATTGCCAAATGTTTGAAAAAAGACTCAAGAAGAGTTTAGAGGTAGAGGTACAAGTGGATGCCTACTGAATTGCTGTTTAAAAAGGTGCTCTTTGTTCCTATTCTCTAGAAGTGCTGAGAACAAGTTGTTCTCTAAGGACTCAGAAGAATGAATGAGCAAGTCACCAGGTCATAAGAAGGCAGTGCAGTATGTAATCCACAGCCTAGAACACAACAGTGAAATCTGTAGGGCCCTCTGGGAAGGGTTTAGACATTGCAGGTGATGTCTTTGAAGGTGGTCTTATTAACTGTGCTGCTTAAAGTTGATATGCTCATTTGCATGTGTATGGCAGTGCATACAAATATTAACTGTGCTTAATAGAAGAGAAAAAAAATCTAATCTTATACTGGAAAAAAGCTATGTAACCATTTGTACTCAACAACCTAAAGTAAAACATGACGGTTGATTTTTAACTGTTAACATATTTTGTTTGGTATGCCAGGATCCTAGGTACTAAAAGATATGGTTTATTTTTTAACTGGCATAAAATCTCTTTTGAAAGTTGTTTTAAAAAAATATTAGGTTATGGAGAGAGATTCTTTCTATTTCTTTTAATTCTAGCTAGATAAGAAACAGGTAATTCTAGAATATTACAGGTGTTTATATATTAAATTGTGTAATTATCCCATAAAGTCTGTTTCTACTATGCTTGTTCTCTCATGCCTGGAGCTGAAGTGATATTGCAGTTCAGCTGCAAGGAAACAGGTAAGCAGAAGCAAAGGCCAAAAAAATATTTGGGATCATTTGTAATGCCTGTTTTAAGCTGATATAAATCCTCATGGAAACAATGTGGCCTGACAACTCTCTGGTGGGTGTGTGGATTCTCTGAATCCCAGTCTCCTACTGTCCCTGGCAAGTTCTCTAACCATAAGGGAACTTCCAAGCAGTTAGTTTTTCAAATTATGTATGGAAGTTGTTTCAATTAACATAAACTAATTACTTAAGTGTACAGACTGGTGTTTTCTTTATGAATGTATTATGCTCCAGAATGTGGTAGGTTTGTTTTTTTTTTTTCTAGTACAGGGAATATCTAATAAACTCACAGGGAGAAACGTGAAGGCTTGCCTTACAGGGAAGGAGTACCTCATGCCAGTAGGGTGGGAAATGTGCACTGCAGGTAAGGATAGAGAATCCAAGGTTTATCATAGCCTGGTGGAATACTCTGGCTGTGAGGTCTCTGGTGCTTGTAGGGTGCCTGAGTGTGGCAGTCTGAGCAGGTGTCTGCACCAGCAAATTAGGGCACACAATACCTGAAGGTAAAGTACCGAGGTATTTGATGTAGCACTGCTTACAAGCCAGGACTTAGCCCAGTATTGTACACAACATCTGCCTTTCCTGTTCTCTCTCTCTCTCCTAGTTTTCTACTTCCCCTTTGCTTGCTGATTTGATTTGTTTTGTTTTCTTGGAAACTAGGTCGGTACCAGTTAGATTTCCCTATTTTCTTTGTTTATTGAGATGCAAAATCTGGTTGTTGAATGCACCAGTAGGTGTGTAAATCACTACTTTGTCAAATTGTGTGACCAAATCCTAGTCTCCTTGAGTTCAGTGGGAATTTCAGTTTATGTGTCAACAAGGCCAGGATTTCTTTCTCAGTAACTTGTACGCATAAAATGAAAATTACCGCAGAGCTATATTTTTACAGAACAATTTACTGGCTGTTAAATTCCAACAAAAGTATTTTTATCTTCTGAAGGCAGGAAAATATTAGCTTTATTTCATGTCATTGCTTAAGCTACATATTAATAATTAACCATTATTATAATGGAAGTCTTCCAGGTACAGAATGTACCCATTACTGAAAAATGGAAAATAGAAAAATGAGATAGGTCAGTGCCAATACAGAGCTTGAATATCTTAGACAAGACATCAGCAAAATTGCAAAAGCAGAGGTGTGATAACACTGTAAATAGACTCAGGTGTATTAATATCTGTTATTCCTAGTGTTTGGATCTTGCATATTTAACTCCATCACTACTATAGTATCTGAATAGCAGACTCCGAATTACCAAAAGTGATTAACTAGCCAAAATATTTTCCTTTCATTTGTTCTAGTAAGGAGCTTTTCTCTTCTTCTTTTACCATATTATTCAGCAGAGTCTGTATTATAGAGACAACTGTCTCTATCAAGAGCAGCATGAGCTCCCTGTACTACTGCAAAATAGACCTTTCTCCAGGATTTTTTTTTTTTTTGTTCTAGGTACTAAGGGCTATGTGAACATGCAGCCATGTCAGACCTACACCTGTAGCAGACTGTACTGTCTTTTTTTCTGGTGAATTTATTTGTGGAAAAGAGGGTGTAAAAATGGATACTTGACAGTATGCTGGGCCAGATTCTCTGGTAGCTGCACGAAAGCCTCACTTCAGGTTAAACCATGAAAATGGTGCATGATTCAAAATGTAGGTGAAAATCATGGTGTTCCATATCTGCTGTGTATTAGAAACAGCACCTGGTGTTTGCTATTGCATACTACTTTCCTGAAAAAGCTATGCAAAGACTCTTTGTCAGGTAATCTTATCTCCTCTTGTACTGCTTTTGAGCTCTGCATCCTTAAATGATGAGGGTTCCTTAAGAAAGCTCAATATGGACAAATACCTCTGAACTGTGTATTAGAAATATTTCACCACGCAGGAAAAAAATGTGCTTCAAAAACACTAGTTATGTTACTAATAAAGAAATCATTCCTGTTTAGAGTTAACTTAAATATACAGGAGGAAATGTGTGTACACAAGACCTACAGAGCCCCCAAACTTTGAATTTAATATGTGTTATTATTTTGCATAATGTAGGCTTGTTGCCTGTGTTCTGCATATAAATTAGGCTACTGGGTTGGGGGGAAAAAAGCACACTGTTTCTTCTAGTTTTCTCTGCTATTTTTAAAATTCTTGTG
The DNA here is from genome assembly GCA_003546035.1 of Mixornis gularis. Taxonomy (NCBI): domain Eukaryota; kingdom Metazoa; phylum Chordata; class Aves; order Passeriformes; family Timaliidae; genus Mixornis; species Mixornis gularis. The sequence goes on along the minus strand of QVAJ01000034.1, from coordinate 555,172 downwards.
GGTAAATGACTGTGAGAGTGTTGGGTTGTCCGGAATTCATAACGCCATTGCCATAATTGAGGGGGTAAAAGGGTGTATGCTGTGAATATCTCGTGCTGCCTGGGCTAATGCTGGGTCTCTGCCTGGGGTTGTGAAGGTTTGTTCCACAGCTCTGAGAATGTTCCAGTGCTGGAACATGGTGCCTCCTGGAGTGAGGAGCAAACACCTGCTCCATACCCCCTGCCAGCTCAATCAGACATTGGATTAGGAGGTGCTAGGGGTACTGCTCTAAGAAATTTCATGTTATTCTATTCCAGATATTTGGAAGCTTTAATTATGGAACCTGACTTTAGTCTGCTAACATTCCCTTTTTCCACTAACATGTTGCAACTGAGCCAGCTGAAACATACCATGACCAAAATATTTTTACACAAGTCCTGTTCTGCATGCAGAAGCTCAGATTCAGAAGAAATTGCTGCACTAGGGTGGGACAGTCCAATGGCAATTCTCAAAGCCAGTATCGTCAATGAAGTTTATATATAGGCAAACAGCAGACCTAGGTTCAAAATGTGTAAAACGGAGCTCGTTGTGACTACAGATTTTGACAGTGCCTGAGTAGATAAGAAAACAAACACTTGAGAGATCAAGCCATGGTGTTATTTTAAAAATTTTTTACAAATACACTATGCAGATAGTAGTGATGCCTACAGTTAATGAAGTCTGATGCTTTCCATGATGGGATTCCATTTTCAATTGCTTATTCCTTTACCAAGGATCAGCAATGAAATATTAAATTAAATCAGCAGTGAAATATTTCAAGGCTGAGAGTCTGTCTTGGACTCTGTGTGTGTGTTTGCTGTGTGCAAATTTCGGATAACATAATTCAATCATTTTATGTAACAAGGTTAGAGGAAAGTGTATTGCTCGATGCTTGTTAAAGAAAAATAATAAGTATGTTAATATTTCACTTACAAGTTATGACATTTTGATATTTTACCAGAGTAGGTATTTGGCATTCAGCAAAGAAAACTGACCATGCACCAAAGATTTGCCTTTTATTGTGACTATAAAARGTCATCAAAATACGGGTAATTAAAAGGCTCTCAAGTGTGCAGGGTAGAAAAGCTGGTGTCTCATAATGAGGGGGATGGGGTTGGAAGGTGTGCTCTTTGAGAAGTTGAACTGGCAACATAACAGAAGTTTTCTATGACTTGGATGCTACGCATGAAGAGATCAGGGAAAGGATGATGCTGATTCTGAGACATCTTGGCTGCTTTATCTCTATTTTTCCAGCAGAGATTAGCTTATGGGGTTTTGGAAGAAGCATGCTCTGGGGATTTGTTCCTTTAGCTGATCCAGCTCAGACAGAAACAGACTAATCATCCCTGGAAAAGGCAACATAGCATTACCAGTACAAGTTCTGAAGCGTAGCTGTGAATGTGGCCACAACAGTCCTTTATTCCTCTTGAGTCACAGGGAAAAATTATATGGTGCATATGTTTCTGTTTCTAAGAAATAAACTCCAACTTTTTTGTCGAATTGTAGTACAGTCAGCAGAGCTGCTCTTGTTCCTTCATTCGTCATGGTGAGACAATGCTCCTACAGGAGAAACATTGTTTTATTTTTGTTTCTTTCTACCTTCTCCCCCACATAGTGTTTTCTCCCTGATATCTTCCTTTCTCTGCATCAGTTTCTCAACATACTTCCTTTTCCTTCCTCCTCTTGGGTCAGGTGGGACTTTGCATATGCCACTTGTTTCTCATGTTTCACCAGTGCAGGCTCCTTCCAGCAAGTTCTCTGCAAATGAGCAGTTTGTAAACTTCATCTTACAGAACAGARAGGATGCAAAAGAACTCCAGTTTATGAGGGGCCACCTAAGGCACAACCTGAGATATGCATCACTTCGGCTCTTGAATATGTGTGTTTGCTACAACTTCCCTGTGTTTTGGTGATCAGCCTGTTTGTGACTGTTGCTGGTCTGAATTGACAGTGTTATTTTTTGCCTTCCTGATATAGCAAATGAGTGAGAAAGATATTCCTAAGTTAGAGAGACAGTATAATGTAATTTCAGTATAATTTCTTTTATCCCTTGTACAAAATGATGGAAGAGAGCAGTCTCATTCCTTTACAGTGTGCCAAGCCTCGTCTGAGAGAAGACAGTTGGGGCTCTAACAAGGAGACACCAATATGTTCCAGGTAAAATGTATATCAGGAGTAATATAAAAGCAAGGAAAAGTGATGGGGCACATTGAGCACTACAAACGAGGGGCAGCCAGAGGCAAAAATCCTACGAATCTTATGTCAATTTGAGATAGCGAGTTTTGGATTTTTGTACTGTGTCAGAAGGCAACAGAGCCTGTTCTGTATATCAGGCTATTCTCTGGTTGTGGTTGTTTCTGAAATAACATTTGTCTGCAGAAGGTGAGGTCATTGTGAATGCAATAGCGTGGTATTTAAGGGGAAGAAACTGCTTTGTAGAGAACAACTATTTTCTCTAACCAGAGCAAGTGGTTTTCTGAATCCACCAGCCAGCTGTCTCCTTGTTTTTCCAATAAAAGTAGCTGAGCAAGGTGCCAAACAGGATATGAGAGGCATAAAGAGAAGGGATCATGGGGAAGACAGAGACACTTACTGGAACACAAGGGTTTGGCCCTGCACAGTGCCACTGCAGTAGCACATGGACCAAGAATTTGAGTGCTCCAAGCATCGAATGTTTTTTTATGAGCGTGGACTTCTAGAGCTAAGGACCATCTGCCATATTTGTGTCAAAAAAAGGTGCTTGATATTAATAAAGTCACATTATTTTCATATTAATGCCTGAAACTTACTGAGAGTTTAGGTTTCTAGAGTTAAATAAGTGTTAGAGGCCCTTAAATTCTTGTCAGGGTGTTTTGTAGTCTAAAGGCTGTTGTTTTGATATGATACTTTTGATTTCTGATCATCGCATCAGCATGATTTGTCACCCACTCATGACTAGCAAATCTTATAGAGTGAGGCCTTCTGATTGAGTTGTGAATTTAATTGAAAAATATGGCAATGGATTTGTTTTGCTGTTCAGTCAACCMGAGACTCTTTACAAAGGAATGGTTTTATTCCTTTTTACAATAGCCATGGTTTTATTTAGTTGAAGATTTGAATATTGTGGATTTCAAAGGGTATTTTTATTGGAAATCTTTTTTCTGGTTATGAGGAAGGAGAGAAGAAATTTTTAAAGCACTTGTCGAAAATTTCAAGAAAATTGCAAGAAAACAAGCTGCAGTTTTTAATCTGAAAGAACACTCATCTTCTTTCTAACACTACTAATGTTTACTGCTGCTTTTCTTTATGAATATTTAATGCACAGACCCTGAAAACAATCTCATTCTCTCCTGAATTTCTGGAAATATTAGTTCTCGGTGTTCAAGATGTTACAATTGGACTAATGTGCCAGGTACTTTTCCAGAAGATTGGTTTTGAACAGATGGAAATTTACAGTGTAAAATAAGCCAAAACAGTAATGAAATATTTCCAGTCAGCTTTGTYATAAAAAACCAAACCCCACTAAAACTCAAATTATTTGTCTTTTGAGATACATGTACGAAAAGATAAAAACTGTAATCTCAAAAGAAATAAAAAGTAAATGTGAATGTATGAGGTAACTTCTATAATTCTCCTACAGCATAGCAATAAGTTTATTTAAATAATGTTATTTTCCTTTTATCCTTGAGACCCAGTCATCTTGGATTCTTTTAAAGAAATTGTTTAAGCAATAATGTTTTTTGTTTGTTTAGCAGTTTTTTGGCATCATAATCTCCTTTCACTTCTTTGTTTATTCTTTTACAAAAATAACTGGAAAATAACAACATAAACTTCTTGTATCCTGCTTTGGTATTTACCTGAAATGTGCTTCTTGAGAGCTAAAATGAAGTTTGGCATCTAGGGTCTCCACAGTATCTTAACTAAATATTTCTTTCAGTAAAAAACTTTAGATGAGAATTGAGAGAACTATTAATTTTCAAAGTCTTCTGCTCCCTTTAACCTTGTTTGTTCTTTTGTCTGTCTTCAGCAGATGGCTGGGTGACTGGCATTCTCTAACAATATTCACTGCTCATTAGCACCATGTCACTCTGAGTGTTCTTTCCATCTTTCCTGTTCTTTTTTCCTCCTTCATTTATCAACCTATATATTCATATGTTTAATAAGTCACTGACAGTGATGTAGGTTTTAACATTTGCCTTCAATATTTTCTCCAGAAATCCTGCTTGATGGCTGGGAGAAAGAAACCCCACGTCTGACATACAAGGTGATTAATGGAATATTAACCTCAGTAACTACTTTTCTGAGGAACCTTCAGAAGCATGAATTATTTGGTTTTATCCATTGGTTGCCAAAATCAGTGTATATACTTGAAAATTCAAGCCAACCTTCTTTTCATAATGTTTAATGAAATGCTGATTACAATGTATGCAGGGCGTCATAATGTTAAATGGGTTTATTTGAACAATGCAAAACAACACTATTTCTGAAATGAAATTACGAGTTTATTGGTGCTCCTACAGATCTCATGTTGTCAGATCTGCTACACACCTAGAGTACATATTCTGCTCTCTTGTCGTCTATGTTGTCAGATCTGATGAGTGCTGTGCTGGCAGCTTCCAGCACTGCAGAAACAATTTCTCTCAGAACCTGCTAATCTTTAGTGGAAGAACTCTGTCACTAAGGAATTTACTTTATGCAGAAATCTGAAGATATTCCTCTATAATTCCCATTTTTGTTTAGTTTATATCTGTTGAAGTATTTAAACTGGTACTGGTGAAATCAAAATAAAGCCCCATGTTGGCAGTATGCTCATACCTCTTCCAAAGGCTTCCCTGAGTTCTGTTCTGAGAAATGGGGTTATAAAAATCTTGCCCACCATTCTTCTGACTCTACTTTTGATAAGCTCAGTGATTAGATTCCTCTTGACTCAAAGCAATAGAGGGACAGTGTTTGGCAGATTTTCCTATTGGGCTGAAGCAAGAGCAGGGAAATACAACTTAGTGAATACATGAGCTTTACCCTAACTATTCAGAGTCCAGACAAAGAGCTTGTTTCTCTCTTTCTCTCTCTCTCTCTCTCTCTCCATCACTTTCCTTTGTTTTTGTAATGTGAGAACATTTTAGTGCTACTCTTCAGAATATTATGTTCTATAACCTCTGAGAGATTGTAAAATACTTTGCACCTCTTTTCCTGAATAATTGGCAGAAGACCTTTCTCAGAGAATCAGTCTTTGAACCTTCATATTTAATTTGTATTTTACACGTTAAGTTACAAAAGCAAGAAGTCTGACTGCAAATCTTTAATTAATCATAGCAAATTCTCCAACTGTGTGAAACATGATTCATTCTGTCTCTTGACTACTATAGCACTTTAAATTTGATTTTTATAAATTACCTGTGCCAGCACTGTAGTGTAAATGGATGTGTAAGGGATTGTAATTACCAAGAAACTCAATGATGTACAAATGAAAAGAGTACATAAGGAAAGAATTACAGTTCCAAACACTATATTATTTAATGCAATGACTTTTAAAGATTTTTTTCTTAAAATTGAACGGCTGTATTTTCTGGTTAATGCAGATGATTGTCAGAATCTTTTTTCTGTATAGGACAGAATGAATGATACCATATCTACAAGGCACCTCTATGAACCCACAGATAAAATTATAGAATATTCTGAGGTGGAAGGGACCTACAAGGATCATAAAGTCCAACTCCTGACCCCACATAGGACAATCCCAAAAATTAGAAACAAAAGAAGAATTTATGTAGAAATATATATAATTTTGCTTTTGCCTCATGTTCATGAAATAGGAATTTTACTGGCTTTGATTTCAGCCCATGGGAAAAACTCCCAACGTTGAGAGAGGAATTACGAACCACAAAGATGTGAGTGAGTGAAAGTAGTTTAGTTTAGCACAGGGTGGAAAATTATGTAGTTTTGGGTTTTTAGAATGGTATTGAATTGGGACAAGATGGAGGATTTAGGGCAGTGCCCTGAGTTCTCCTCCTTCTCCCTTGGTCTCCATCTTCTGAAGTGATGGTGGCACAAAGTAGTTGAAGGGGATTGGGTCAAAGTAGAAATGACCCTTTTAGTATAGATAATAGGTATTGGTACGTAATTGTAAATAAGAGACATGTAATTATCTGTATAAAAGGACAGCGACACCCTATCGGCGGGGCAGTCGCCTCGTGTTCTCACTGCGGTTCAGATCTCGGCTGGGCACAGAGAAACTTATGAGATAATGAAATAACAAATAACACGAGAAACATTGGAAAACAAGACCTTGAAAACTCCTCTTCTTTCTTGTGACGTGGCTCAGGGCTTTCAGAGGCAGAAGACACTCAACCATCTGAATCTCAGCGGAAGATCCAAACCCAAGAAGAATAAATCTGCTGTCTTCAAGATTTCTGGATCAGTTAATGGATCTGGGTGGCAATTAGAACTTTCTGTCAAAGCAAGGCTTCAGTTCCCCTGGAGGTTAATTGTTGGCATATTTCCATGTTATTTGAGCTAAACTAGAATAGATGATTTAATACCCAATCAAAATTAGGATCAGCACACATGTCCAATAAGATTTAATCCCGCTGGGTTCTAATCTGCTTCCTTAAATGTGTCAGATGTTTACTAAAAGAGAGTGGACAGGAGCAAAATCTGAAGAACAAAAATTACTATAACAGTCTGTGAATGCAGTGACACCTGGTAAAGAGGGGTCTTATTTCAGTGTGGTAAGTGATTTTTTTTCTGAAATCTCTTGGGAGGAATTAACATAAAATTGCTGAAAATTAGAAATTAATAAGTGATAAACGTTGTGTGCTTTCTCTCAGATTTGATGCTGTTTCTTTCTATGCAAGAAAATTCAAAGAGTGCTTTCTTAAAACTATACAATAATTGGGTTTGGAAAACCAGAAAATTCTCTGCTGAAAATTCCATCCAAATCCTTGCTCAAAACAGGGCCTGTGCTTCTCAGGCTGCTGACTGTATTGTTGGGTCAAGTTTTGAACTTTTCTGAGGAGGAAGATTCCACAACATCCCTGGGAACCTTTTCCCAATCTATGACAGCTCTCATGGTGAAATCTTTTTTTCTGAAAATCTACAGTGTTGCAGTTTTTTTTCCATTGCCCATCCTTTTTTAGTTTGCTATAATTCAAAATCCAAATCACACAAAGAAATGATGAGCATGTAGCAGCTATAGCTCCAGCAGCCGCACTGGACGTGTCAAGCCAGGACAAAGAAGGGGCCAGGTCTCTGATGGGGAATGTTTAATAATCCACCAGCTGTATCTATTACAACTCTGGCAACCTTTTTAACCACCAGAGTAGTGATACTGAGTCCTTGTTTCAACTGAGAGATTCTGCGATTGTCACAGAAGCAGCCCCAGTGGATGACAGACTTAGTACACGGCCTTAAAGTCTCATGTGTTTGGAAATGTAACTCTCATGTGCAAAGACTTGTTGGTTTAAAAAAAATCACATTTTTATCTGTGGTAATCCCATCACAGAAACAAGGCCATCTCTAGAGTACTAAATATAAAACCAAGTCTCATTAGAGTCTTAAAGGCACAAAACACAAGGAAATCTCACTCCTTCCTCCAGCAGATATGCACACTGTCCTGCACGGAACAGAATATGTTGAAGCTTGTAGAAGGTAAAGAATATTCACTATCATAATCCTCATATGACTGATCTGCTGAGGCCTCTTAATAGTTGGGAGGGATAAAGTGGGAGAAAGGCTCCTAGTAGAGGAAGATTCCAAATCCCTTTCACTTGGGATATCAATCATGAGAGGAAATGAGCCCCATTAAGCTCTAAGATTTACAGCAATGCTTTAATACATGTTGATGTTTTTCCCCCAAAATTTGCCTCAGTGCAGGCCAGACTCTGAACAGTATTGTTCTGAAGAGGAGAGAATGGCTGACTCAGTGCCTTGTGCGTGGGAGGGCAAGTGACTCTTAGTTGCTCCAAAGCTACTGGTGCTTTCTCAGAGGAGTAATGCAGCTATCGATACAGATTTATAAACATCTCCTCTTGTTTGTTCTTTCTTAAAACTCCTTGTAAAACTCAGATAAAACAAACAAGAAAAAGAAAATCAATGTAAAACATCAAAGGTAAATTTGAATCTGTTATCTGAAAATCTATGCAGCCCTGATGAGCCTAAACACAGTTCAAATATGGAGTTCAATAACTCAATCAAATCTGGTTCTTCAGTTTAGCTTTGTGAATGTTTTAGTAAGCTTAATCTGTATGTCCAGTTTACAATTAAACTAGGTATCATGAAGGCATACACCTTGTTTGGGGCTCTCTCTGSAGAAGTTTCCTACAGCTTCAGTCAATCATAGTCTGTACACAAATGACTGTGCACCCCTTTGGCTTGTTTGTTTACTCCTCCTAGCTGGAAGCTAGCAAAGCACATGCTGGCTCTCTGCTTTTCATTATGCAACAGGCAGCTGTCAATCTCTGTGTAATGCTGTCACAGCTTTGGTAATCTTGAGTGATGAACAGCTGTGCCTTGGGATATGAGCGAGGATAACTGGTACTCATTTTATTGTCGATGTGGTGCTGTCATGAGCTYTCTCCCCATAACTTTTATTGCTTTCTATGTCGTTTTAACTTGGCACCAGTCATTTTCTTGTACAGAATTCCCAAATTGCACAGAAGTGTTTTGTCCTTAGCACATGAACATACAATGAAAAACAACTGAGTTTCTATCAAAGGAGTTCAAAAGCCCTTGTGTTTGCTTTGCTGTAAGGCATGAAGGAGCAGAGTCAGGGTGATTATCCTGGCTCAGCTGTAGAGCAGTAACTGCTTAGGCCTTTCAACTCTTTTGGCTTACTTTCCTCGAAGCAATAGTTGGTGAAAGTTACTACCATGATTTTGGTTTTTTTTCTTGGTTAGAAGTTGCTGCTGTCACAGGGTTTAATCAAGCATGATACATCATAATRGGTTTGGCCCAAACTTGCTGATGAATGAGTTTTCATTTGGTTTTGTAATTTTGAAATTTGGTTTTTACATTGAGGCTATGCAAGTATCAGTTTAATAATCTGCCACCTGAAAAATGCAAAGTGATTCAAATAAGAATATTTTGGTTATGCTTTCTTATTTTTGTTTTGGATTTCTATATGAGAAACTATCTCAGCTTTCAATTTTAATACCCTCCTGTGTATGTATGTGTGTRTGCATTCCATAATGCATATTTTATATCATATTGATAGTTTTGGCAGTATTAAACCAAAACATCTAAGAAAATTTTTTAWTGTTTTAAAATCAAATCAGTTTGTATGAATGAGCTAACAATATTTTCTAGGTTTAAGAAAATACCTGCAATTTGGATGAATGTGTGTTTTTGTTATCTGTCAAGCTTTATTCAGTGCAGAGTTTCYCTTGTATTTCACCTTTCTCCCCAGACTAATTCCCCACTCAGTCAACATGGCCATTTTCAAAGAGCTTTAGTTACAGGAAGTAAAGCAGGGATTTATGCTTCTGCATGGRATAAGACTCACAGGAAGGGAATAGGCGCCGCTGACATATAAACCTGGAAGTTTTGCCATTCTTGAGACTTTTTTTTCTTTTGTTCTGAAGGGTTTGGTGTTCATCAAAGCAGCTRCTGCCACAGGTGTAGCAAATCTTTYAGATGGGGGGGAGGGTTCCTCCCATCTGTGCACCTCCTCAGTGCCAACCCCAGCTATCTAATTTTTATGCAGGGTTCTTGAATTTAGCTATAATATAATGGTTATCSTTCATCTTTGGTGTCTGGAATCAGTCCCATGCAGGATGAATTTATTCCCTTAAAGCTGAGATGTGGGTTGTGTGTTCATTCACCTACAGAGAACCAGGTGTATGTCTGAGTGTGCACACTGTGTGCAAGTCAATCCAAGGTAAAACTACTCATTATTTAATTGTCAAGCACCTTAAAAAAACACTCTCAACTATGCTGTGCTTGAAATTCAACCATCCTACCATGGCAGTGATGGTTTTTTAGCTTCTCACAATTACAGAAGACAGAGCTGAGATCCCTGTGCTTCTGCATCCAGTAGTAAATGTTAGACTTAATTATTACTGGGCTCYCTTTAAGCTCATTGCTGAGCTGATCCCCACATTATGGCATGTTTTGTTTTTGTGGACAGGTTGGGTAGGAACTTTGTGTGTCTGTGCATCTTAGTACGTCTTTCCTATGGGAAGAGAATAGTAAGGTGATAAAAAAGCAATGTGAGGTTGAGTGCTTTGGTAATCAATTTCAGTTATAGTTAGATACCTATTAATTCCCACTTACAGTTAACCCTAATCAATTTCCACTTACAATTAGATAGTTTTAAAGTGATGTGACTGCTGTTGGAAACCACTGTTCTTAAGTTCTTCTCTGTTTCTTCTGTTTAAATTTTAGGTTTGACGAGATTGGCCATTATCAGTGACAGGCCAGCTACGGTTTTCTAGAGAGCAATTAAAAGATTTTGATGAGGTTACTTTAGCAAGAAGATTAAGTTCAGTTGGCCAGACACTGCTGTGTGAGAGACAGCCCTGGAGAGCTGTTAACCACTGCTGACAGATGGCCCCCAAGTTCCTTGGTGCTCTTAGTGAGAAGGTCTGAGTTATGTCCCTGTTAGATGYATCCTTATTAGATTAGCACAGTGAAATAGAGCTCCTGTTTCCCCTTCACACACTCTCTGCTTCCTTGTCATGGCTTGGATGTCAYGAATAGGTCTTAGAGGCATGGACTGACCTCCTCCATAGTTACTTCTATGCCAAGACCTGCTGCTTTTCATCATCCTCAACAACTGAACAGAACATGTTTTTGTAAGAGAACATTGGAGAGTGTTTTAATTTCATTTCTGCTTTCTGTATCACAGGAGAACTAAACAAGAGATGTTCACTTGTGTTTAGCAGGCTGAAATTAGGGGCTTACATTATGGAAACACCACCATGAGGGAATAAATAGGCAGACACTGCCTGAACAAAGCAGAAGGAAGCAAAAACCAAAATGCTAATTTACAGATTATCTTTAACTGAGAGTTATAAACCACATTTAAATAAATAAATAAGTAAATATTCAATTAACTGTGATTAATTATGCTTCTGTACATTAGTCCTGCTTGTCTTTTTCCCCAGCCCAGTCCAGGAAATGATTCCAAATTAATTCCTGTTCAGCCATGCGGTTCCTGGCAGAGTAAACATCCTATTTTTTAGACAGACAAGTGGTGATGTATCTTGGATCTGCAGAGCTCTTTTTCAGCAGCACTGACAAGCGTATAGCGGTGTAGAGATACACGTATTGCAGAAAAAACTTCTGCCTCTAAACAGCATCCTACAGACCTGATGCTCTTTTAGTTACTTTGCGAAGGTATCCAAGAACATTTCCAGTAAAAGAAACAGTGTTTTTACTGAGTTTTCCAGCTGGGCCAGACTGGGGAGGAAAGCATCAGATATTTAGTAACCACCTACCTTGATAATTTAACACAGACAACTGAAAAGTTGCTGTGGTAGAAACTCCCACCCYACTTCTGTAACTGCAGAATCAGGGGAAGATGTAGATGAAAGACAGTATAGGATATTCCTTGAACACATGACTAGAATGGAGCTGCTTTCCTATAGGGAGAAKGGATGGGGTTTGTATCACTGAATCACAGAATTCATGGTTGAAGTTGGAAGTGAGCTCTGGAGGTCATCTTGTCTTACCTGCTCAAGCAGTTCCAGCTATAGCCCATTGCTCAGGACCATGTCCAGATGGCTCTGGTACACCCCTAGGAAAGGAGACGCCACAGCCTCTCTGGGCAACCTGTGCCAGTGCTCAGTCACCTTCATAGGAAAAAAAAACCTGTTTCTTGATGTTCAGAGAGAACCTCATGTGYTTAATTTTGTGCCCATCACCTCCCATCCTGCCACTGGGCACAACGGATAAGATAAGAGCCTGAGTTTGTCTTTTTTACAYCCTCCCTTCAGGTATTTGTCACATTGATGAGATCCCCCCACATCTTTTCTGGGCTGAACAGTCCCAGTTCTCTCAGCCTTTCATCACAGGAGAGGTGCTCCAGTACATTAAGAATTTTTGTGATCTTTTCCTGGACTTGCTCCAGTACATCCTTGTCTCTCTTGCACTGGGGGCTCCAGAACTGGACACAGCACTCCAGGATTGGCTTCAGTAGTGCCAAGTGGCGGGGAAGGATCCCCTATCTCAACCTGCTGGCAATACTTGCCTTAAAGCAGCCCAAGATATTTCTCTGTCTTGAGGGCRCACTCTGGCTCATGTTCAGTTCAGYGTACCCCAAAACCCCAAAGTCCTTTTTACTGAGGTCTTTCCAGCTGGCTGGTCCCCAACCCAAACTGGTACATGGGTTTGCTCCTCCGTGGGTGCAGGACTTTGTGCTTATCCTTCTAAACTGCAGGAGATGCACTTTGTACCCCTTTGCATGGGGCTGGCCCTCCAGCCTCCTGCAGCCCCTCTGGATGGCAGCACAAGCCTCTGGCATGTCAGGCACTCCTGCCAGTTCTGTGTCATCTGAAGACTTGCTGTGTGTGCACGCTGCCCCATCATTCACATTGCTAATGAAGATGGTAAACAGGATCCTAGTATGGTTCTCCAGTGCAGCAGAGAAGTTTTGACTTAATGAGGAAAATAAAAGCAAATAAAAGTGTGYCCTTAATAAGCTAGAACAGGTTTGTTTTTTTCTTTTTCCTGAACATTTTGAGGGATTACATTACCTCCAATATCCTTCATCTACCCATAAATCTGCTAACAACATTTAAGATTCTGTGCATTCATCTATTTACTTTTGAGGTTCTGGTATGTAAAATAATTATCTTATTTTGTAACAGGATGTTCTGCTACTSCATTGTTAATGTTTTGTAAATTCCTCTGCTAGCATTCTTTACCAATTACACCTTTTTGAATAAAAGGTAATGCCTCAGGCCCAGAGCTAAATTATTTACTTGCAGTTTGCTGATTTGTCTAAAATTCCAGTCTACCTGCAACTTTGTCAAGGAGCTCTGCTTTTCTTGATGCTCAAAAGATGGGAGAGATGTGAAGTCAAATAGGCTTGCATTTTTAGTAGAGAGAGGAACAAAGACATTTAACAGCTTAGATGATATAAACAATATCATCTAGGAGAATGYCTTCAGTATGGATGAAAAAAATGGGTTGACATAAGATGGCAAGTGAGTGTATTCTGTGGATTACTCTGCCTGGAGTCTTTGCACCAGCCAAGTCCACCAGCAGTTGCTTGAAGAGAAGGGGAAAGTGAACACTTCATCCTCTCCCATTCCTATTCTCATATTTTGAACAGATTTAATGCAGCTTCTTGAGTAACCAGGAYAAGAAGGAGAAAATTTTCTTCTCCTTTTTTTTACACATTATTAATGAAAGAAACACAGCTTTCATGGAGCTGATCTGTTGCAGTGATCCATCTACATTTCAACAAAGATGCTGATGGCATTATGCAGGGTGCTCTGCACTGTGCCATCTGAAAAGGGGAAGGAAGTAACAAATGCTAATAAAACATTAATAATGGTTTCAAGAGGCATTACCATGTTTAGCTTGAATTAGTTCACATTTCTTTTGAATCCTTTTATGCCCTTATGAAAGCAAACATTTTCTGGCTTGGGTGCCTGGAGTTGGCCTACTGAATTCATATAGGAGCCCTTAAATAAATGTCTCATGTTGCTAAATCRCATAATTTCTTTCTGATGCTGAAGCATTTTAAGCATCATTCACCATATGAAGGATTGTAAACCTTTGATTTTTTATTAATGGCTTATATGTAGAACAGCAATTTTTATAAAGCAATTCAAAATCTGATGATAAAAATGACTACATAGAAACCTGTTATTTACCCTTCTTCCACTGCTTCGTTTATACAGAATGTTCCAGGAACCCTCTACGTTGTTTTCATTTTTAGTAATGGGTAAAACTATCTCTTCCTAGGGCACAGGCTGAATCATAATTATTTCATCCTGCAAGGAGCTTCCTTCTGTGCATAATGTTTTCTCTGAATTCCAGTGGGGGAAATCACTCATGAGAGTGGTAAGAAGGTAGTTGGCAAGAGAAGGGCATAAGATCAAGTTTTTGCTGATCMAGTTTCAAAGGTGCCCTAATGTACAAAAATGAAACTTCCTCTGTTGTATATGTCTAATCTAGAAATCATATTGATCAATACATAAGTTTATAGACCTGTGTAATTATTAATTTTGAATTCACTTAAAGCAATATATAACAACTTGCCCAAAGTTCACAATTAATATGTATGTAAATATATTTTTATTATATTGGTTTGGGTTTGCATTTTTATAGTTCAAATCCCGTATGTTTGTGATTTAGAGTTTAACAGGAACTCATTCGCTTCATAAATATTAATTACTGCATAGGCTTTATTCCATATTAGAGCATCTGGGGGGAAAGTGCTGATCATTATATTGCTTGCGAGGATGTATTTTTACCTAAAAATACCCCTGGATAAATTAAGTCTGATTTAGAGAACATTAGTCTGAAAGGTGTAATGCATTAATTTCAAGCATAATATTTTAATAGCAGCAACTGCAATGTAAYGGTGTGTTCAGCCCTGCAGTCTGAGATGTGCTGCATTGTCACAGTGTCCTCCAGCAGAGTTTGAGTGGCCAAAAGGGAGAGTGATGTCATCAGTTTAGAGTTATATGGTAGTGAGAGAATATACATATCCATTGCCACTAAATTGCAAAAGACTAGTTCTTAGGGCAGGTCCCGAGGTAAAAGTAAAGCWGAAAACTTCCCTGTCTTCATTAGCAGGACCATCAGCTGGTGTCAATCAGGATTGCTCCATTGATTTCAGCACTGAGTCAGATGAGTGACTGACCTTTCTGTCTCTAAAACAGAGCCYGAGACTGAAGTGTTTGTGAGGCACRTGGGGTACTCCCCCTTTGCAGCTTGGGTTCTTTTCACAGCCAAATTGGCTTGCTGAATAATTTGATCACAGTTAGTCAGTGCCTGGAAATTCATATCTATTCTCTTACCAGAATAAATGGTTGTCATCATCTTAACATATTACAATGCCCGCCACCAGTCCATTTGCCTTGTTCAGCTGGCTAGTTCAAAAAGGGTATGTGTGGTTAGCTGGTCTGTATGGAAGGTGAAATCCCTAACAGGTTTCACCTGAAATAGTAAATGACTCTTTATCAAGGTGATAGCAGTTTGTTGTCATTTCTCCTGAGTACTGGTATGGTGGTCTGAGTACGGCCTGTCCACCACCCCAGGCACAGTGCTCATCTCAATTTTCTGTGCCTCAGCCACAGTGTGGGCTGTCTTAGCTTGACCTTGAAATTCTGAACATAGTTGCTGTTTTCTGAGTGTTCTGAGCTTCTGGGGAAATTCTTCAAGTGTAAACTGCTTAGAATAAAACTCTTATTCTTGTCATAGATTTTAATGTGCCATATATTTTCCAAAGCTATTTAGAAGCCGAATCTGAAAAAATGCTGGGTTTCCTCATAAGCATGTTCTCTGTTACCACCACAGTCTGTTACCTCGTGGTTTATTCACAGAGAATGGTACAGCTCAAATGACCCCCAATCCCTCACTACTGTCATGTTTAATAGAGGATCAGTAACTCTATACAGCATTAAGCAAAGCTCATTTTAAGAAGTACAGATTTGCTATTTCCAATGTTTGGATAAACATACTGCAATAAGGCAAGGAGTTTAACATGAATATTTGTAACTTTACTTTTAATTTTTTTTTGCCTAAATATTTTGCTATTTTTTACTATCTGTGTTTTCTATTTAATACATGAAGAGAACCATGGTTTTGTGTATCCAATAGCAAACTGTGATTATTGTTGCCAAAGTCGGTTCTTTATGAGAATTGTTACAAAAAGGAGCAAAGTTCTCAAAGAGCCCAGTCACTGATGAGTTTGTGAGGCTAAAATGTAAGAAAAGTCATGCATTCTTGAAAGAAGCAATTGCTAGCAGAAAGCCTTTGGGCATAAATGAGAGGTGAATCTTCAGTCTCAAAAGCTGAGAGATGTTACAGGATTAAATCCTGCTTCTGTTCATGTCAATGGAATGACATATTTTCTTTTCTTTATTTTTTCAGTTAACTTATTGAGACTTTTGATATTTAAGTACTTCGTGTGCAATCTCTGTACTCTTGTAATAGGATCAAAGGTCCAGTCTAGTGCCTTGAGTTGTTACATAAGCATTTAAGTTTGTGTTCAGAATTTTGTGGAGGAAAAAAAAAGGCCAAAAAGGTCATGGTTTCTGTGTATTTAAATGGTCTATTCTTCACTTACCTTGCAAAAACTAGTAAAAAAATCATACTTCTAACTCCTCTTTTTAAAACCAGCATAATTTCTTTGTATTCAGCCTTCTCTTTAAATGAAATGAGAGAGAAATTAGAAAACCTAATTTTTACTAATACTTCTGCAGTCTATTATGTGTTCTTTTTCAGCCCAAAAGAAAATACTTTCAAAATCAGAATGTTTCATTTCAGTAGAAGAATTATCAATAGTATGAATAAGTTGCAAATCCTGAGAGAATTCATTTTTTATCCGTTTTAAAGACTTGTTAATGGGTATTGATAATTCCGGCCTTCTTTTTTTCTGAAATGTCCAGAGCTGCTTAAATGAAGTTAAGCTGATAGACAATTAACTGATTACCAAATCTTCTTTTCATCTAAGAGACAGGAAAACATACTACCTTTTTTACATTTTTAATGAAATTGGAACTTTGAAAAATAGTCCTTGATGGTAGAAAAGTAATTATTTTATTACGAGAGCTGATATCCAAGAAATTGCAAAACATAAAGACAATTTCCTTGCTCTAGGTGTTGGAGGTTGTACTTTTAGCAAAAATAAATAAGCAATTTCTCATTTTTGTTAATTTTTCTCTCACATGGCTTTATTGTCCAAAGGCAATAAAAGTATCTTCATCTCAGAACTAGACTACCTGGAGACACAGCAGATTCCTGCCCTACTAATAATGCAGTAACTTTGTGAACCTCCTTGGTCCAGTCAGAACTTTTACTTGGCACTGTAGTTGGCAATGGGTTTTGCTACTTGTAGGGAGTGTTTTGCTTCACCCAGTAAGGCATGAACAGGTCGTGGCAGCTTGTCCCACACTGGTCTCAGCCTCTGGGCACTGAGGTGCTCAGGATTCTCCCTTGGCTCAGCTATTAATTAGGAATCATCCACCTTTCTATTGTTCTCTCCTATGGTTGGCCAAAAGAATAAAAGAATAAGCATCTTCCCTTTCAACTATTTCTATTTGGCAAAAAGAGGAAATAACATCGAAATCCACTTTTTGCCAAATAGAAATAGTTGAAAGGGAAGATGCTTATTCTTTTATTCTTTTGGCCAACCATAGGAGAGAACAATAGAAAGGTGGATGATTCCTAATTAATAGCTGAGCCAAGGGAGAATCCTGAGCACCTCAGTGCCCAGAGGCTGAGACCAGTGTGGGACAAGCTGCCACGACCTGTTCATGCCTTACTGGGTGAAGCAAAACACTCCCTACAAGTAGCAAAACCCATTGCCAACTACAGTGCCAAGTAAAAGTTCTGACTGGACCAAGGAGGTTCACAAAGTTACTGCATTATTAGTAGGGCAGGAATCTGCTGTGTCTCCAGGTAGTCTAGTTCTGAGATGAAGATACTTTTATTGCCTTTGGACAATAAAGCCATGTGAGAGAAAAATTAACAAAAATGAGAAATTGCTTATTTATTTTTGCTAAAAGTACAACCTCCAACACCTAGAGCAAGGAAATTGTCTTTATGTTTTGCAATTTCTTGGATATCAGCTCTCGTAATAAAATAATTACTTTTCTACCATCAAGGACTATTTTTCAAAGTTCCAATTTCATTAAAAATGTAAAAAAGGTAGTATGTTTTCCTGTCTCTTAGATGAAAAGAAGATTTGGTAATCAGTTAATTGTCTATCAGCTTAACTTCATTTAAGCAGCTCTGGACATTTCAGAAAAAAAGAAGGCCGGAATTATCAATACCCATTAACAAGTCTTTAAAACGGATAAAAAATGAATTCTCTCAGGATTTGCAACTTATTCATACTATTGATAATTCTTCTACTGAAATGAAACATTCTGATTTTGAAAGTATTTTCTTTTGGGCTGAAAAAGAACACATAATAGACTGCAGAAGTATTAGTAAAAATTAGGTTTTCTAATTTCTCTCTCATTTCATTTAAAGAGAAGGCTGAATACAAAGAAATTATGCTGGTTTTAAAAAGAGGAGTTAGAAGTATGATTTTTTTACTAGTTTTTGCAAGGTAAGTGAAGAATAGACCATTTAAATACACAGAAACCATGACCTTTTTGGCCTTTTTTTTTCCTCCACAAAATTCTGAACACAAACTTAAATGCTTATGTAACAACTCAAGGCACTAGACTGGACCTTTGATCCTATTACAAGAGTACAGAGATTGCACACGAAGTACTTAAATATCAAAAGTCTCAATAAGTTAACTGAAAAAATAAAGAAAAGAAAATATGTCATTCCATTGACATGAACAGAAGCAGGATTTAATCCTGTAACATCTCTCAGCTTTTGAGACTGAAGATTCACCTCTCATTTATGCCCAAAGGCTTTCTGCTAGCAATTGCTTCTTTCAAGAATGCATGACTTTTCTTACATTTTAGCCTCACAAACTCATCAGTGACTGGGCTCTTTGAGAACTTTGCTCCTTTTTGTAACAATTCTCATAAAGAACCGACTTTGGCAACAATAATCACAGTTTGCTATTGGATACACAAAACCATGGTTCTCTTCATGTATTAAATAGAAAACACAGATAGTAAAAAATAGCAAAATATTTAGGCAAAAAAAAATTAAAAGTAAAGTTACAAATATTCATGTTAAACTCCTTGCCTTATTGCAGTATGTTTATCCAAACATTGGAAATAGCAAATCTGTACTTCTTAAAATGAGCTTTGCTTAATGCTGTATAGAGTTACTGATCCTCTATTAAACATGACAGTAGTGAGGGATTGGGGGTCATTTGAGCTGTACCATTCTCTGTGAATAAACCACGAGGTAACAGACTGTGGTGGTAACAGAGAACATGCTTATGAGGAAACCCAGCATTTTTTCAGATTCGGCTTCTAAATAGCTTTGGAAAATATATGGCACATTAAAATCTATGACAAGAATAAGAGTTTTATTCTAAGCAGTTTACACTTGAAGAATTTCCCCAGAAGCTCAGAACACTCAGAAAACAGCAACTATGTTCAGAATTTCAAGGTCAAGCTAAGACAGCCCACACTGTGGCTGAGGCACAGAAAATTGAGATGAGCACTGTGCCTGGGGTGGTGGACAGGCCGTACTCAGACCACCATACCAGTACTCAGGAGAAATGACAACAAACTGCTATCACCTTGATAAAGAGTCATTTACTATTTCAGGTGAAACCTGTTAGGGATTTCACCTTCCATACAGACCAGCTAACCACACATACCCTTTTTGAACTAGCCAGCTGAACAAGGCAAATGGACTGGTGGCGGGCATTGTAATATGTTAAGATGATGACAACCATTTATTCTGGTAAGAGAATAGATATGAATTTCCAGGCACTGACTAACTGTGATCAAATTATTCAGCAAGCCAATTTGGCTGTGAAAAGAACCCAAGCTGCAAAGGGGGAGTACCCCA
>QVAJ01000034.1:466482-535548 GCA_003546035.1 Mixornis gularis | reverse complement strand
TTCCCCATTTTTCCTTTCCCCGTTTCTGCCACCTCAGTCTATGAGAGAGAAGGACACCATTGGTGTCCTGGTTAAGCTACCTGACCATATTAAGTGCATGGCAGTGACAGGCACAGTGCCCTTTTCCTAGCAGAGGCTGCAGACTTTGACTTGGCTGGCACTTTGGCCTGTCCTACTGCTGCTTAGATTTTTTCCTGCCTTCTGAGGCTGAGGGTGAACGAGTTCTGATTTGGGCAAACAAATGTGCAATTTGTACAATCCAATTTAAAAGTTAAACACTTGGAATCACAGAATCATTAAGATTGGAAAATTCCTCCAAGGTGATAGTGTCCAAACTTCAACCAAACACCATCACATCAGTTAAACCATAGCCACTAAGTACCATGTCCAGTTGTTTTTTGAATAATTCTAGAGCTGATGACCAGCCTTTCAGTGAAGCAATTCTTGATTTCATCATTTGCCTTACCYAGTAATAAAATACTCTTTAAGAAGAATCCAAAGGCATTATTTTTAACATTCCTGACAGCTGTAGATATCCTTTATTTTCCTGGCTTTCTCATCACTTCACATCAAAAGTTATTTCTCATCATCCTGAAGACAAGTAATAGGTTTAATTTTAAATGTAGTTTTACCCCTGGGATGTTGTTTGCCCTTTGCTTTGTTTCTATAATTCATTGCAATACATGGTTTCTTGATGAAGTTTAAGWAAAAGTATCAAGTATGCTAGTTTCCTGTCTTTGTGAGTCTTGCCTGCCTTCTCATCTTGCCTTACATGAAGCACATTTAAAGTATTCCCAAATCTTCAAAGTGGCTGCCATTCATTCTGGCATTTGTGTAGTTCCATTTGGTGCCACCATGTGCTGCAGAAATTTGAGTTCTCTGTTCTCAGCAGATGGCAGGGAGGGGGACGTATTTGCCTTTTTTGGGGGAATACCAGTCTGGTGGAAGTGTTTGTGCTTGTTTGTGTGTGAGTCACTCAAACAGGCAGCTGACCATGGTTTTGCAAGGTCTAAAGTGTTAAGAAATGCTTTAGTGGTCCCATTAATTTCAAAGGGGAAATATCTGGAAAGCATGGCAATGACTATGTCTCTAGATTCATTGGGRCCTTAACATGTTTACTGCTATTTCCTTTGCAGTAAAGCCTCAGATTCCAAAAGTGAATGTCACATCTCTCTGGTGACAGAAACATCACATTTTTCCTAGTGCCATTTCTAGGCAAAATAAATTCTGAGATGTGAGAAMAGGAAAAATATCATTCTGGCTTATCATCTCGCCTACAAGGGGTTGACCTTTCTTTCCGTGGTGGTCTTCAAGATAGTGTTGTGAGGATGAAATGTCTTAAACCATGGAAGTTTATCTGTGTAGTGTTTGGAGGGAAACCAACACCCAGYCAGTCTGTAATCCTATATTTTGTACACCACACTTAAATTTGCCAATATAAAAAGCCTGGGATGTTTTGTTTTGTCTTGCTTTATTTTGCTTTGTTTTAGTTTGCTTGGCATATTTAGTATCATCTATGACACCTAATGCCAGCAAAACACTTTGCTTTATTTTCCAACTTTTTTTTTTTTCCCATCAGGGACTTTAGACCTTTGGTCTCATATTGTGCTGTATGCTGTTCATACCTGAGTCCTCTGCCTTTCTTTCACAGAATTTTTAATTCCCATTTTCTTCATGTCCATCTTGTCTTTTGTTTCATTATATTGGGTATTGCTTGTTCAGTGTGACAGCAAAAGTCTTTAAATGATGTATCCATTTTATCACCAGTACCTTGAATCAGCTTTGGAGATTTATATGCATATGTTGGTATAAAACTCTTAGCAAGCTCTCTTGCTGCTGCTGAAATGGGGGTGAGTRATGGCAATTCCATTGATGTTTGTACTCACTGGAGTGGCAAATAAGAAGCAGCAGTGACATGTTTCATCCTTCTCCTTTGTTTCCTTCTCCCCTACTCATCTCCCACTGTCAAGCAGTTTAACCTGTTTGCTGTTGGTAGCTTTATGGTTTGAGAGACTCTACAAACAGGCCACGTCAGCTTTTTCTGGAGCCAGTTCCCCTGGCAATCAGACCCTTCCACCCCAATTATCTTTCTCAAGAACATCCTGGAATTAGCCACTAAATACAACAGTTTGTGTTTCTGTCTTCCACCCTTCCCTGTTCAGCTCAAAACCAGACAGCATTGATGTAACTTTAAGTGTTTGTTTACAGCTCATCCATCACCATGGCACTGGGGACCTTTTGGATGCAAAACATGCTGGCTTGCTGCATCTCACAACTGCAAGTAATCATTGGTGTTCTAGCTGGAGCTGGGAAGCTGTTTCTAGGCCAATTGTCCAAGCAGACTAGCAGAGCCTTTTTCTGAGTTTGAGGTCCAGCTTTGGACTCATCTTTTACATCCTCTCCCACATCTTCCTTCGGCATTGGAAGATACGGCTGATCGCCAGGGGGGTATTTGCAGTCCATGAGTTGAAAGATGAGATGGCTGAATGAAATATAGTGGACTTTAATGTGCCAAAGGTTGTATCATGTGCTCTAACAACTCTTTCTGGCTTAAAAATCTTCATCCTTTGTGTCCTTTGAAAGACTGCAATGGACAGTCCAAGGTTGTTCTGTACTTTTTCTAGGCTTAGATTTACATCTAGCTTTGCTTTGGGCAAGAGCATGACAGCAGCACAAGACAGATCATTTTGGAGATAGCTGCATGGATGCAAGCTGATGCTGCTAGAAAGAGGGAGGGTTATGCACATCTGCAGGAGAAACTCACTGCACAAAAAAGGGAGCTAGGTACAGCTCATTGTATGRATGGAACAGACAAGAAACTCCTTACAAGAAGTGGGCATGTGGAAAGCCACCTGGTTTTCACTGCTTCTTCCATAGCTTAACAACTTGGGCTTGTGCCATCTAAACATTTGCCCTACCTTGTTGCCAAGATTTACTGTAGGAATAGTGCCAGACAGAAATAAAAGACAAGCAAACAAAGAACCATTTTAGGCATCTACTGTAACTTCATACTCCATCAGATAGGAAAAGAAGTTTGGGTAGATTTATCTCACTTCTCTGTGTTTGTTTCTGTTCTCTGCCTCTGTGTAGGAGCCCAGAGAGGTGCTACAGTTCTGACTCACTTTTGTAAATCCAAGGCTTTTGATATCCCTCAGTGAGGTTCAAACAAACTATCTCATATGACTGAGAGCACATCAGAGCTGAGCCTCTGAACTGCCAAAGTTTTATTATTATTTCACCAAAAACTTCTCTGTATTGCTGGAATCACACTTGCCCTTGCAACTATCTCTTTATGAACAAACTATTGTAATTTTTATTGGAGCTAACAAATTCCATATTCAAGTTTTCAGAGCACAGCTGAAGACATTGTTTGTTTTCCCAAGTGCTTCAGTCATTCTGAGTGAACTCTGTGGAAGAGACAGTTGACATGTCTTTGGAGAGGCCTTGTACAAAATGTATTCTGTTCTGAATCAAGTGCTGAAGGGTACAGTGATGTGACAGGCTTCAGGGAAACTGGCTCAGGGACTAGGCAGGCTCTAACAGGAAATGTTTAAAAGAAAACAGAATGAGACAAAGGGAAAAAAGTCCCCAAAAACAAACCAGAAATGGAAACAGAGGATGAAGATGTGGGTATAGAGGTAATCACCATGATTCTGACTGAAGCCTTGCTGTCTYGACTGAAGCCAAAGCTCTGCCTTCTTTTTTTACCATCATCCCTTGTTCTTCTCCTCCATCCTCTTGCTATGCCACCATGACAGGTGGGATGGATTAAACCAACCTAATTTAGTTTCCTGAGCAAACCACCCATCCTCCATTTGCAGGGAGTGGAGATAGACAAACACTTCTAGGATGTGATTTGACTGACCTGGCCTTGGGGTCCATGTCAATGTGATATGAATGTTCATTTCTGCCCTTTAATCAAAAGAGAAAACCTCAGACATAAAGGAAGTATATGTTGTAAAACCTTCTATTTGTTCAGAYAAATTCTCATACTGAGAAACAGATCAAAGCTATGGTCACTGTCTTGGTCTGCTGATAAGTGTTGAGTTTGGGGCTCAGTAGTTTTGCAGTAATTGAACAGAGGATTGAGAGAGTTGTTCTCTGTTCAAAAGTGCAGTTTTGCTTCACAGCCACTCCTGAAATGGAGATGAAACCTGTGTCTCAAAGAAGCTGCCTGATACTGTGGATGATTAGGTCAAAATTTGGACTACTTCTGTCATCATTAAAGCATCTGATCACAATTTATGGGSATCTTTGGGACAAGAATTGAGAGAATGGGAACACTTATAAAGGCTGTGGTAAACTTTGGGAATAAATTCTGCAGATAAAATGATGAAAGAACTCAAAGCTTTGCAAAATAGGGTAAGGAAATCATAAAATTCAGGAACAACAAAACAAGACCAATCTAAGCTTCAATGCCAAAAACAGCCTGATTTTAGGGTTCATGGTATTTMGACTGTCCTCTAGAAAGGGAGATTGGTTTTTCAGACAAAAAAATCTTCCTCCCTGCTTCTCCTTCCCCCTGCCCCCCCTTCTTTCTTTTTAATAGCAAGCTGAAACCTTAGTTTATTTTCATAGAATTACAGAGTGGTCTGTGTTGGAAGGGACATTTCAGGATCATCCAGTTCCACCCCACTGCCATAGGCAGGGACACCTTCCACTAGACCAGATTGATCAGAGCTCCATCCAAAATGGCCTTGACTTCTTCCAGGCATGGGACATCCACAGCTTCTCCAGGCAATCTGTACCAGTGCCTTATCACCCTCATAGTCAGTAATTTCTTCCTGGTATCTAATCTAAACCTAATATCTTTCAGTTTAAAGCCACTTCYCCTTGTCTTGTCACTACATGCCCTTGTAAAAAGTTCCTCTCCAGTTTTCTCCTAGTTTCCTTTAGGAACTGGGAGGCTGTTCTAGAATCTCCCCTCTCCCTCTGCTCCAGACTGAACAACTCCTACTCCTTTAGTCTGTCTACACAAGAGAGATGTTCAACCCCCCTGACCATCTTTGTGGCCTCTCTCCAGCAGGTCCATGTCTCTCATATGTTTGGGACCCCAGGACTGGACTCATCACTCCAGGTGGGGTTTCACAAGGGCAGGGCAGAGGGTGAGAATCCCCTCCCTTGACCTCTGGGTCACTCTTCTTTTGATGTAACCCAGGCTATTTTTGGCCTYCTAGGCTGCAAGTGSTCTTTKCTGGGTCATGCTGAGCTTCTCATCCTCCAACACCCCCAAGTCCTTCTCAGGGCTCCACTCAATCCATTCCTCACCTAACCTAAATCTGTGCTTGGGATTGCCCTGACTAAGGTGCAKGAAGTTATACTTGTCCTTGTTAGACTTGTCCTCTGAAATTCAATCTGAGTTGATAAGAACATCTGAATTGTTCTCAGCTCTGAATTTAGCATCTGGTGAAAACATTTCAACATTTCTTAATAGATYTTTGTCCATATAGAGATGATTTCTGGAAGACTCTTTGTTTCCAAATTTCCTCCTAAGCTTGTCTTCTGTTCCTTTTTGTGTTTGTGTTGCTGTGAAATTCATTCTTCCAGACAGGCCTRAAAGTCTCTTGAATCAGGCATTCTGCCAACACAAGAAAAGTGGTACTTACCCTAAAGAGGTCATCACCTGACTGCAAAAGAGAAAAAAAGAAAAAGCAATTATCTTGGTTTCAACTTTTGTTGCTGAACTTTTAACTGTGTTAGTTGTATTTATGTTCCTTATCCATGATCTTGAAAACTCTTTCATGTCTCTTTATGCTGCTATATAGAAATGCCCGTTAGCCTGCATATAAGTTTTTGGGGAGGTCTACAAAAGTACATTTAGAACAATGAGATGGCTCCTTGCAATCACCAGTAAGAAGAACTGTCCTTGGCTGAGCAATTATGAATGAGTTCTTGGAGCTTCTGCAAACTTWGATCTCAATAAATCAAGAGCAGACTTGACAGTGGAATAATTTTTGTCCTTTTACAGGATAAATCTGGCACTTTCAGACACAGAGAAAGTAATTTTGTGATGAGTGCTTAGCAGAACTGCCAGTGGATCTTCTTGGAGGGCTCTCTGGACTAGATGGAGTCAATCAGGAATATGCAAATATGTTCAAAAGCAGAGATTATTCACGATTCATCAGAGKTCTGTGGCCTTAAGAAAGTGTCCTGCAAGTGTATGTAAGGAACAGCAATGCTGTTGAAGAACCACAATTACTGGTAGGCCATTTTTCCTTTGGAAAAGGTTGTAATAATTTTGTTTTAATGCAAAGTAGTTTTCTGTATTTCTCTTCATGCCCACATCCTCTTCCTTATGCACGCATGAGAGACAAATACCAGAACAYTGAAAGATGGGAAAACTCTATGATTATCCCAAACCAGCAAGTTCTGCAAAACCCACAGGAACATTTACTTATTGGAGAATTCCCAGAAAGATTTACGTGTGAAAAAGATTGCTAAAA
Source organism: Mixornis gularis (assembly GCA_003546035.1). Lineage (NCBI taxonomy): Eukaryota > Metazoa > Chordata > Aves > Passeriformes > Timaliidae > Mixornis > Mixornis gularis. Next base: position 529,105 of record QVAJ01000034.1, on the reverse strand, counting down.
TTATGTACCATTACTTGTTACTGGGGTTCTTCCACTTGTAACTGGCAATTGGATTTATGTAAAACAGCTAAACTGCTACTAAAAATAGGACTTCCACCATTTGATACTTCTATACAAATGTTGAAATTTAAAAAAAAGTCAGATAAGAGAGGTAASTGACAAAAAAACCCAAACAACCAAGGCCCTCCAAATGCTGTATAGATGTTTCTGTGTCTAACTGCAGTGCATGATATTTGATTTTTCTCAGAGACCACCTATGTCTGGTGGTTGTTTGTTTTGGGTTTATTTGTTTGCTTGTTTTAAACTGGCATAAACCATACTGGTTTGTTTTTGAGATGCTGAAATTAGGCTGGGAGTACTGCTGTGGTCCTTGAAATCAAGATATCCCATTTGCATACTCTTTTATCAATGAGTATCTGCCTTAACAAAAAAAAACAAACAAAAACCCAATCAAGCAACCTCCAAAAATCCCCACRAAACCACAAAAAAACCCCCCAAATAAGCTAACTCCTAAAATAAAACTATTTTTTGCTWTTTGCCCAAGTTGAAGGTCAAATAAACTTAATTTGATATATTTATTTTTAATACTGAAAAAAAATCAACATTYTGATGAATATAACTCAGCTTTTTACCTGCAGAGATACACATAGATTCATTTTGAGTGATACAGAATTAAATACATACACTGTCAGTGTTTTGAACTTTAACCTACAAAACAAAATCCAATGTGATCCATGCAATTAATTCAGTGAAAGTGCATTAATTGCCAAGATGAAAAGGTGAATACAGTTGCATTAAAAAAAAAAAAWGTCCTATTCTGGGATTATGTAGTGCACAATATAAATTTCTGGACTGTCTATACTTTAAAAAAAATCTCTGCAGTTATATGTGTCTGGTACATAAGCACAGAGTTTGAAAATTCGTTCTTTYAATTAGTTAGATGAAGCAGAAAAAAATTACTAAACCCTACTAGTTGAATCAAACCCATTTAATAAATATCCTACTTTCTGTACATTGGTTTCCATGCACTCCTGACCAGTTGGTCGTTTCCTGTTTCCATTGCTAAATCCTGTGGTAGCAGTAAGAGAGTGTATAGCCACGGATATTACATTGATTTACTGGAAGGGTMCTGCAGGAGAACAGGAAACTTAGCTGGCCAGTGTTGCACTGCCATAACAAGCATTACTGCCAGATAATTAACCTTGCTGTTTGTTTAGCACCCTCAGAAAGCTTCATTACCAATGCAGTCAATTATCTTCTAGTAATGGCTACTACAGAAAATAGACTTGCTTAATTAAAATTATTTAGACCAAAGAGGCTGTATGATTGGGTAACCGATATTGGRATGGGATAGAATAATCTCTCTGAGCTATGTAGCTCATTGAAGGTTTGTATTTCACGTTTCAGAACGCCAAGTTTTGCATCTTTTTCCACACAAAACCAGCAATAATAATTATGTATTCATTCTTCCACCTGCATACGTTTCCTTGCTCAATAACATCCTTTTACAAAGCAGCTATAGTGGGGTGRGAAAAGAGCTAAATCCAGCATACAGACTGCTTTAAAGAGTAAKKTTAGAAGTGGATGCACTGCATRGAAGGAAAYRAAAAAAAGGGGAGATTTTTGCTGGKAAGTGGTAAAATTCACAGCTATGCAAGTATGTGTTAGGTATTGCTGARGAAATTCTCTTGATGGCTTCCCATGAGGAAAAAGGTTTCATTTGTTCCCTCCTCTGTGATATYTTGCATTTCCACCTTCTTTATAGATCATCAAAGAAGTGGCACTAATTTTTTGACCGTCAACCTCAGAGCAGGACTAAAATCTGGTTGATWCAGAGATAAAGCTCTGGGTGCCTGTTTCTGTAGGGCTTGAAGATAAGGTTTATTTTCTATACTCTAAAAGTCTTCAGAGCTTTGCTCCCCCTTCCAAGAGCACTTGAAAGCCCAGCAGGTCCATTAGTACAGACTTAAATTGATTAGTTAGTCTTAGAGCCAGTTCTGTACTCCCAGACAACTGAGCCCTGACTGATACGTGTTTTGCCAATAAAACCCCCACTGGGGTGGAATTGTATTACTAGAACTGTTCTTTTATCAATCTGTCTCCTTTCACTCATAGCTGATTTTCTTTTGTGGCTGCAAATCTGCAGCCTTGCTGGGAGCCYTAAGTCCATGTTCAGAACTCTTTCCTATGCATCTAATGTGTTTTGTGYAGCTTTTTTTATAATAGCAACTTTAGTCTAGGGCACGGTATATGACTTATTCAGTAGCCAGTATTCCCCTCAGGGGCTATATTTTTAAGGGTAAATAAATGTCAAATATGCAATACAAGAGAGGGGAAAAATACCACTAAAATAAATGGCATGGATGAGAACATCCACTGCAATCCAGCACCTAAACTACAAATTCACRTTGGAAAATGGGACTTAGGATGGGCATTTGGGTGCTGGATTACCTCAAAAAATTCAAGTCCTACATTGTTTTTGATAATAGGAGTTGGGTTTTTWTGTCATCTATCCACATTTGAAACCCTCATCTGAACTTTTTTGAGTTATGGTCTTTTTGAGTRAATTGATAGTTGCTAAGGAATAGACTTCAAAGGCAGAAGCTGATGAGGTGAAGTCAATCCTGGTGGAATGGAGCTAATGGCAAAACTCACACTTGATTTTATATGATCAAGATCCCACTTAYAATTCCTGTATGAACTCTGAATTTCTGGTGTCTTAAATACCTCCCTAAAAGCTAAAGCCATTTTTTCACATAGAAAACATAAGAGATTGAAGCTAAAATAATATCCTCTTTAGTATTTCTACCTGTAAATAAAATCTGCTATTAAAAAAAATAACTGTGATCCTTTCTGCTAATTCTGTCTCAAAAGAGCAACTGTGCACATAGTATTGAAACCAGGTACTCTTTCAAGAAACCCCAAGCAAAAATGCAAATAAGTAGCAAATAGCTGCTTAAGAGGCACTGCTTCTTTGCTAAGCATGTAATTAACCCAGGGACCTTGCTTACATAAGATATTATTGAGGCAAACAGTTTAGTCAGATTCCAGCAAAACCTGGCTATTTATACAAATACGAAGAATAATCCAGATGTATAATCGCTGCCATAAAATATAATGATTTTAGGAACTTTAGAGTTAAAGACACAAGMAAGATTACTAGCCTGCTCACTGTTATAAACAAAGCCTCAGGTCTAAAACAAATTGCTTGTGAGAAATTCAGCTTTCTTCCATATTTGTAAATGTGGCACTTAGGGACAGGGCTTAGTGAGACTTGGAAGTATTAGGTTTATGGCTGGCCTTGATGATTTTGAAGGTGTTTTCTGACCTAAATGATTCTATGATTCTTGTTTTCAGTTAGTGTAACTTGAATAACTGTGCTTTTATTACAATTTGCGAAACTACATCTAGAAAATTATGCTGCTGATGGTAACTTAAGAGCCTGAAATTTTGTTTATRCCTGCTGCCCGAGAGAAGCTTGTCCACCCTTGAACAGTTCTTGCTGCAATACTCAGTAGGGTGCCAGACTGTTTCCAGGTGATTGAAATATAAACGAAACCATGGGCAGCTTGCTCAAAATAATAAAAGCAATAAACTACATTGGCTGGCCTAGGAGTCCTCACATTTTCTTCAGCTGCTTCATGGCAATAGCAGTGATGGGCTGTGTAGAAGTGCTGCTAGATAAAAGAGATGGAACWGACCTAGGAAAGGGCAGTATTTCTACCAAGCAGGAAAATTACCTTTCTTTTTGAGAAATCTACCTACAGTTTTAAAGCATTTTATGGATAACCTTTGTGTTTGCTCTTTCCTTCTTCTCTGCACAGAGAACTGGCAATGCCACAAGGACACTCTGTGGTCTAGAGCAGATGCTAGTACCACTTTAATTTAGCTCTGATCACTCAGTGATTGATTTGTAACCAAGTGCCCTTAAACATGTTTGTTCCCCCCAAATACAGTCAACTCAAAATAGAAACTCAAGTGAGACAAAGTACAAACAGATTCAAGTACACGATATACTGACAATTACTGTATGGAAACAATAAWGCAGGGAAAAAATAGAAACCACTTCAAATCTTATTTCCTTCCAAAAGAGAGTGTAATCAAGGTATAATGAGCACTGAAATTAATAAATTAAAAATAAATGCCCATAAGAGGGAGAAAAAAAATGTGTTAATCAGTTGGCAATTATATTTTTGGCATTGTAAATTAATTCCCCAAATGAATCTCCTTCCAGTTTATTTCATTCCATTATCTGTTTTCTTGCTTATTTTTTATCTAATGATTAACATATCTGAATTCTGTACATAATGATTTTGTTTTTTTTAAAACCAAAGGTGTYTGTTTAAAGATAAAAAAGACAGTGTGTCAAATGCAAGATTATGACATTTTGTCCTTCCCAATCTGTGAAGACAGGAACAGAAATCTCCTTACAATGAAGCTGTCCTTTTAAAGCTTTTTTTTTTTCCTTTTCATTCTGGATCAAGCCTGGTGGCATTACTCRTCATTTCAGTAATGGAAATAATTCTCAGTTGTCTCCCAGCTACCACTAAACAGCAATCTTCAACACAGCTCATCTGTTCCAACTCCTCCATCTTCTTTGCCCCACCCTCAAGTACTAAGAGGTTTGTAGACAGTCTGAGGAGTTTTAACTTAAGAAGGAGGGGAGAAAAAAAACCCTGACTGTGCTTATTGACAGTTGCCTCTYACTTATGTGTCTCCTGATATAATCACAACAGCATGTTCTTTCTGCCCATGTATCAAAGTCTGTAGTAGCTAGACAGTTATGGATGCTAAAAAAAAAAAAAAAAAAAAAAAAAAAAAAAAAAAAAAAAAAAAAAAAAAAAAAAAAAAAAAAAAAAAGGGAAGCAATATATTAGATAGCATCCAGGAAACTAATTTGATCTGGGAAGTAATTAAGAGAAAATCAACAGCAGCTGGAATACTTTGCTTTTGTTCCTTCCTCTGCCCTGCAAAAATCCCAAAACAAAACAACACAACAAAAACAACAAGAAACCTCAACACCTAAAATATCAAGACTATGCTCTGYAGATGAAAATTCTTGAAATAGAATGAATGTCCATAAATGTTATTTACCATTGCAATGCAGTTCAGAGAGGGTGCAAGAAAAGGCTGGATTGCTCATGATTTTCTGAAGCATGGCAAAGAAGAGAAATTTATTGTGGAAGCAGGAGGAAGGGCAGAACTAAGGGCAGAACTAACACATAAACCAAAACGTCACTAAGATTTCAGAACTCAGGTGGTTTAGGATCTGCTGCAGAGTATTTCCTGTATCTGGATGGCTCAGGCACTGCTGTCCTGACCCTTCAGAGCTGTTCAAGGGTAAGGTGGCAAGTGAACATGAAATATCCTGCTGCATTTGCCTGTCACACATCTCAGAAGCAGTTTGCCAAGGGKTCAACTTGGTGAGCTGAGGAAGGGGGATCCCCTTGGTTTTTCTCTGATCTGTTTTTCAAGTACCCTATGCTCTTAGAAGGCAAATATATCAATGTGCTTCTTGCAGCTCTGCCTGGGTCTGTGTTTTCAYCACCTGGCCAGAAGATGACTGCTTGAACTCATTCCTGTCATCTGTGCTACCATCCTTCCTCTCACGCTAGTTTTCCTGGCATCTTGTGGCATAGTGACTCAAGGATCTTCATAGCATGGGGAAATTTTGCTTGTGACTTCTTCTCTGATGTCCTCCCAAGCAACACCTATCATGCTTGGAATCAAGTGTGGGGAGATGGAATAATCTGCCAACCCACTTGAGTTGCTGTAGCTGGTGTCATGTTGGGAAAGAAAAAATATCTGAAGTRCTAGCACAAGTGAGGTGTTCCTGATGGGCCAGGATTGTGTATGAACCTATGGAAGCATGAATGTGTGGTGCTGGCTTGCTAGGCTYTTCCCTGGGAGATGAGAGAGAGTGGGCATCTGTCTTCACTAGCCTCTGAAGAGACCTTTAGCTGAACACACAGTGGGCAGTTGTTTTGAAGTGAAAAGACTTAGCTCTGTATTGGTTTTGCAAGAAAAAAACATCCCAACCAATTATGGCAGAAGATTAACAGAGCAGCATTTTATTCTTTATTTTCCTATCTCTGTCCTGGTTCCAGCATTAAAGAGAATAAGGATTGCTCATTTGGAAGTATTGGATCTTTTGGAGATGTGGAGTTAGTAAATCTTCTGCTAGTAGGATTCTTTGTGTTAGAGTTTTATGGCAATAATTTCAAGCTATTCTGTTTCATATTAGTCTTGTCAGTAAATTTTTTATGACAGTATTCTTAGCCCGCTGTAATTGAATAATACTCCATCAAGGATCTTTGCTGTATAAAAAAAGCCTAATATTAAATATTCCTATGTAGTAAGCTCATGATGTATATGTGCTCTCCTATATCTTAACAACTCCGTACTTGCAAGTGTTTCACTGCAAAGCGGGCAAATCCTGTAAAATGGGCAAGGGTTCTTGGGCTGTAGTGATTTGGGCTGTGATGGTGTGGCCTGTGTTCTGGCTCAGCCGTACATACCCTGCAGGTGAGGTTATTGCTGTCTTTCAAGAGATTTCTTTATTCTTTACTTGGCAAGATTTGTGCATCTTTATTAATTATAGTTACAGTTTCAAACAATTTTACTCTTTCAATGTCAGTGTCATTTGTTGGCTTGGTTGCTTTGGTTTTTTAATAGGATCACAGAATGGCCTGGGTTTAGAAGGGACCATGAAAATGCCCTAGTTCCAAGGTCCCTGCTGTGGGCAGGGACACCTTTCACTAGACCAGGTTGCTCAGAGCCCCATCTGACCTAGCCTTGAACAATTCCAGGAATGAGGCATTCACAGCTTCTCTGGGAAACTTGTTCCAGTGCATCTCTCCATCCTTACAGTAAGGAATTTCTTCCTGGTATCTAATCTAATCCTACCTTCTTTCAGCTTGAAACCATTTCCTCTTGTCCTGTTACCACCTCCCTTGTAAACAGTCTCTCTCCATCTTCTTTTTAGCTTCCTTCAGGTACTGGAAGGCCACAATTAGGTCAACCAGAAGGTTTTTTTTTTTTTTTTTCCCCAGGCTGAACAATCCCAATTCTCTTTGCCTTTTCCTAACAGGAGTGGTGTTCCATTCATCTAATCATCTCAGYGGTCTCCTCTGGACTGACTTCAACAGGTCAATTACCTTTTCGTTAAAGGGCAATAAAATAAAGCAGTTTGTTTGCATGTCTGCAGAATAAAATCCTCCCTTAGCCATGGCATGACCCAACCTGTAGGCAGTGCTGACCTGGTAACTCCCACAGGAAGGCAGAAATGTTTCCAGTATCATTTTGCCTCCTTCCATGCTGCTCATGCCTCTGGTGCTGCTTCCCGAATTGGAATGTCCAGGGGAGCTTATTCCATGTTGTCAGCAGATTTGCASTGCATCCTGCAGGCCTGCTCCTTGTGCAGTCCTTTGTACCTTTGCATGTAGAAGTGCGGAATTACGGGCTGTGGTTCAAATCTTTGTAAGGCGGAGGACTTTGTTTCTAAGCCGTATAAACAAGGGGTCTTTGATTATTTTAATACTATTCTTCCTACAACAGTGCATTTGTTGTGTGGTGTAAACAATTGACAATAAGCAGTGTGGGTCACGTCCCTGCAATTTCAGGGTCTCCTAAGGAAAGTCCTGTTAGTACAGCAGCAGCAAAGTGGAAAGGACTGTCAGTTTAAAAGGTAATTTAGGGCTCCACCTGGAACAGGGGCATTTGATTTGTGTGTGTTATAGACAAAAACAGCTGTTGATGGTGGGAAGTTCTTGTCCTTCCTCTGTTTCCACCCTTGCCAGGGGCTAGATTGGCCTCCTGAAGGGGCATTTRTATGTTCATTTGCCAGTCTTGATGTTCAAAACATTTCCCACTGTGTACAAAGGAACAGCCTGTAGCTTTGCATTGTGCTTTCTTACTATTCTTTTCCTTTGCTCAGGTGCCAGGGAACAAAATCTGAGTGGGATATGTCTACCCTCAGTTCTGCCTTTCCATCCCTTCCACGCAGCCAGAGAGAACAGCAGTGGACTGTGATGTTTGCTGCTGTCTCTGGGCATGTAAGGAATGAAGGAGAAGAAACAGGAGCCACTGACCAGTGAAAGAGAAGGGGCCTTGTAACCAGTAATGMAACACCACAGCAAATGGATGTTTTCAGTGGCAGTGGTGGTGACCCTGAATGACCCCAACTGGACTCAGAAGACAGCTTTGTTAGGATGATGGTCAAGAAAGAAAGGGAAGCTGGTGTTTRTAATAGACATGTTTCATTTACATGTAGAGAGCTGCTCATGTGCTTAAATAGTGTGCTGTTGCTTTTGGAGGRCACAGCCACCTTCCAAGGGCTGTGGTGTCAGTTTTTACAGAGAAGGGAAAATAAATGTGATGGGTCAGAAGACCTCAAGAACTTATTCATTCTCTACAGGGCTCTGGAAAAGGGGTAAGGGGCTTATTTTGGAAGCCACTTGCTTTCTCATTCTGCTAAGATGATGATGCAACCAGAAGATGGAAAAGTCATGAAGTCACATTATCCTTGTGCTGCTGGAGATGTGTTTCAGATACATTTTTTTCTCTGTAAATAATGTCAGCAAAGCTTTGAGGGGGATCCAAAAGAAAACCTACATACAAATATATGTATGCATAAAATATAAACATGTGTGTTGAAATAGAACAGAAACATTTTGATATGTATACATATGGATTCATAAAATAGGTAATCAAGCTCTATTTAATGAATAAAGGGTGTTGATGAATAGACTTATCCTCCACTAAAACTCAGATTTGGAGAAAGAACTAAAACTAACCTATTCTTTTTCTTCAGCAGTCATCAGGCATTTCAGGACATGGACAATCAGAGCTGTCCTGCTGAGATTTGCTAATAGTACATATGTGCTATCTGTTCACTCATGTTTTTCAGCTTTCATGTAATTCATAACTAAGCCAGGTTGCAATAATACCTGCCTCATGTGCAGCAGAGCAAGAGGGAGCACAGAGACAAAATGAGCAGTAGCTTGTTTTTCCTGCAGTAYACCTAATGTCATCTTGACATCCTGCAAATCAAGTTGCCTACAAGAAAATTGTGTAGATAACCTCTGAGAAAAGACAGCTGGTAAACTGCATGATTTCTTAAGCTGAATCGACAGAGTTCCTAAAGCTAAAAATCTCTWTTGTGTCATCAAATAAGACTTGTTCTTTGTTTCCAAGTTTTAAGCAGAGTTAATCTCATTATTCCAACTTCTGGCAGCTTTTGCTTACACAACTTTTCAGTCATGATAGTATCAAAAATTGAGACACTTTAGCAATTTGGCACTTTCAACTTCATGTCTGTTTTATGCAATCAATTAGTTTGATAAAGGGTCTGAAACAAATCTACMAAAAAAATCTTGTTTATCTGTTTTTACTAGCATTCATGTGGCCTAATTACCTGTAATTTACTGCCTTTTTATTTCACATGGCTTCTAAACAGCCATACACTAAGATTTGTGCTAAATAGTAGAAGTAAAGAGGATGGTTGTATTCTCCAAACTAGGCTGCACGTGTTACTGTCAACATTTTTAGGGCAGTGGTCACCASGGACTGCTTCTTTTCAGTTCCTGCTTGGAATCTGTACATTGATGCTGGACTGAGACCTTGGAAAAGGGGGGTAATTTGTTTGCCCTTTATGAGTGTTGGATGCAAGTCTGTGCAAACAGAAAGGAGAGAGCTTAATAAGGTGAATGCTTATGAAAACTGTTTGTATGGAGGAAGTTACAGCCCTTCCTTGTATGCACCAGTAAATATAGACCTGCTTAAACTCTCCTTTGTTCCAAGGTCAGGGCAGTTAAATGAACTGTTTCACCTTTTTTTCCCATTACTGTTTTATAAAAGGATGAAAAATGCTAGGGATGTAACAGAAACAGAAGTGTTATTAAATTGAAATTGTGAATTATTTCCTGCTTTGGCTTGGGAGAATTTCATGAAAGTCACCATTCCTAAGGGCAAACATGTTGTTTAGTGTTGGGCCTTAAATTCTTTGAGGTTGCTCAGTTCTGAATAAAACTTTTCTCTGGAGTGAAGTTTTGGGTGAATTGTATTTTTCAAAAAAAGTCTAAAACCATTATATGACAGTATTACTTTAAAGAGGTCTCTGGGATATAAACCCCATCAAATTATCCTGTGCTTTATCAAAGTCTTCACCTGACCAGTAGTAAAGAATGCATCCACATAAGGCTTACTTTTAAACAAGAAAAAACAAACCCAATCTCCCCAAACTGCATAGTCAACCACATTGCAAATTGTCCAATCAATAAAACAAATGGTTAATTTTTAATAGGATCTTAAAAGCCCTCTCAAACTTGATCCATATTTCCATAAAACTGTTGAAGGTAAATTTAAAAAGGAGCAATTATTTATTGAGCATATTCCATTATGGCTGTGTAGCTGTGAGTGGGAAATGAACCTGTACTACAAAGCCAGAGTTTAAATCTGTTCCTACACTTGACATTCCAGCTTAATTTCTGATTGACAAAGAATCTGTAATATAAGTGTGATTTTCATCACACACTGTAATTTTAGTGCTGTTTCCACTTCAGGAGTGCTGGGGGTCAGACAGGACAAGTTGGTCTCCAGGGGCAGATTTGAAGTGTGCCTGAAAAAAGTGATTCCATCAAAACAGGCCACATGCTGCTGTGATGCTCATTGATAATGATGAATAAGTGCATGCCTGCTATACCTAAATGCTCCACAAGCACTCTTATTCTAAGTCTATCCTAACGGGAGGTGGGTCTTGGAAGACAAAAAAGCAATGGTCTTTGGCATGATTTCTAGGAAAGGATTTCATGTTCTGAGCCCAGCACTGAGGTAAATGTTGAGGCATTTATGGTAGAAGGAAGCAGGCAAGGTTACGGGCTTTGATACAAAGCAGGCCTTGGAAATTAATTCTTTTTTGTCTTTTTTTCTTTCTTTCTTTCTTTCTTTTCCCCGTTTTTTCACTGGGGTAACTTAAATGAATACTGAGTTTGCTATCAGGCTTAATTAAGAATTTTAAATTTTTTTCACCAAGTTGTTCAAAGTGAAAGGAGGATGATGCAGTTTAGCACTATGTTTCTTTTGGGAAATATTCAGGCTCCAGACTACTTTGCCATTGTACATGGCAGGTTTCACCATTACCATTCTTCATTACAATTAATTAAATGCAAATTCACTGTGACAAGAAGAGTTTGATTGAGGAGTCTGGGTTATATTGTTTATTGGGGATGACTGCAGTACTTAGGAATTGCAACTCTTGGGAAACCCAGTGGGTCACTGTGGGAAAATATAGCTTAATATTGAACATGAGACAAAGGATTAGAATCTAGTCTACAGGCAGATGAAATATTTTGATGTGAAGGATGTTGATATGCTTGGTTGTTTTATCAGAAGTGTTAAAGCAGAACAGATCAGAGGGCTGGAGAACCTCTCCCATGAAGACAGGCGGAGAGAGTTGGGGTTGTKWGACCTGGAGARGAGAAGGCTCTGGAGGAACCTTACAGCAGCATCCCAGTACCTAGAGGGACMTAAAGGAAAGCTGAAGAAGGACATTTTACAAGGGCATGGTGGGATAAGACAAGGGGGAATGGCTTTAACCTGAAAGGGGAGAGGTTTAGGTGAGATACTTGGAAAAAATTTTTGACTGTCTGGGTGGTGAGGCCCTGGCACAGGTTGCTCAGAGAAGTTGTAGATGTTCCATTCCTGGAAGTGTTCCAGTCCAGATTGGATGAGACTTTGAACAACCTTATATTATTGGAGGTGTCCCTGTCCGTGGCAGATGTTAGAATGAGATGATCTTTAAGATCCCTTCCAACCCAAACCATTCTATGATTCTATTGCAATATTTAGGAGTTTTATTTGTAGTCTGTTAAAATAGTACATGGAATTTRTCTGGAATATATGGAAATCATTTTGATAGGTAAAAATAGGCACTGGAATCTTCCACAGAACAGATATTCTATATTTATTTTTAAGTTTTCATGGTTTACATCTCTATGAGACTTAATGCGAGCTGTGTTCAAGACATTACTCTAAAGTTTCATGACCTAAGCCACTGAGAGCATTTTCCTGCAGATTTTGTCTRTTACACTGCCTACCTCCTCTGAGAGACTCGGAAGCTGTTAGATTAAAAACACAGAGCTGTTGGGAGCATAATTCCATTGAGAAGTCTGTGGGAGCTGCTCTTGCTATGTGATTCTCGTAGGATGGCCCTCCACAGGTCTATCACTAGCTATCTGGAAATGTGGAAACAATCCAGAAAAGTCTATTTTTACGCTGTTTTTATTATTACAGTACACACACTGATTCACAGACAGCCCAACACAGTTCATATATTCTGATATATGATATATATCTGTTTTATATRTATTTCTTATATATGTATATATATATTTGGAAATGCCAGGACTTTGATAAACTCCAGTGGAAGCATGGGATGGCAAGAGAAGATGACAAGATGTCAGTTCAGAAACTGTATGATATAAATAGGTATCTTTTTTTACAGCACTTGTGTGACAAGAAGGGAGTTGTAACTAACTCAGCCTCTCTTCTCATTAGAAAATGGGAGAATCCTGCAGGAAGCCACAGATGCCTACTTTTCCTTCACCAGGGCTGTGGAGAGGAAGAAATGTGGCTTCCAGCAAAGCCAGGGAATAAAGTCAGGACTGGCGCTGGGGGTGAGAGCATGTGGGACTTTGCCATGTGTTAAAAATGTAAGCAGAATCTGGGAATGGGCATGTTGCCTTTGTGACTATTCAGGAGCCAGTGAAGATCCCACATGTCTGTCAACACTGCAGGAGTTCACATGTCTGGACAAGATTATTCCTACAGTGCTCATTTTCTGCATTTTCTTCCATGGTGGGGTGTTTCTCCTGAGCAAAGTCCTTGAGCAGTGAAAGAAGAGCAGCAGCAGGGCGAGCTCCTGTACCTTGCATTATGAATTGATGGTCAGCATCACTCTGAAAAAATCTCTGCTGTGCCCTCACATAACTCATAGTATACATTAAACAACAGAGTAGTTCCAGGTGCACTTTTGTTTGGACACTTTGTTGGGATTTTTAAGGTTTTTTTTTAAATCTGTGCCTTGATTCCAYCCTGTATGTGTGGGTTTGCTTTATTTTCTGTAGCTCATGAAAACAGCCATGGTGCTGTTTTGGGTCCTTCTTCAAGACTCTTGTACTCTGGTGTTCTGAGGAAATCAAGAATCTCATCAGTTCCTTCAAACTTTTTTCTAATACTGGTTTATAGAATTTATTCTGTGATSTATAGTCTAATAATCTAGACAAACTCTATATTCATTGTAAGAGTATCTTTTTCTGAAACAGCTGAATTTGAGATGTAATTCCACTATGTGGTTGCGTCTGATGTATGCTTTTATTTATTTAATCACTTTTAAATTGTAAAATGAATACATTTTATCACTGCTGGTCCCCAGCTGCTGTACTTACCAGCCTCTCAGATAGCTGAAGTTTATTTAGGCTGGATATCCACAGGACCTTGGCGGAAATCACTAAAMTGCTATGGTGGTGAATCATTCGCTTCGAGAGAGGAAGAAACTGCATAATCAATTATTGATCTCTCCTGCTCTGTGCTTCCTCTTCTGATTAAATCTTCCAAAATATTGATACAGAATTATAGCAACAGAAAGGTATCAGATGGGGGTGAATGTCCCTGACCTTGCCATGGGATGAAGAAAGTTGAAGACCCGCGAGATGGGGAGAATGCAAGAGGAGAGGTGAAGTTGCCTGGGAGTCTGTGACTGTCACTGCATGGCTGCTGAGAGAGAAATTTAAAACAAAAACAGGTGCTGTATGTTCCTTCAGACACTGTTTAAATAAGAACCTCATTCAGAAGAGGCCAAGATGCATGAGCCAAGTCATTGCCAAACTGGGGCCCAGAATTAAATTCATCTGGAGTCTATAACTGGTGTTCTGTCTGGTCAAAAAGACTGAATCTGGCGGCCTTCTGGGATATGCTGGGAAAAAAAAAATTAGGTTGACTAAGTTTATTGAAATTGCTGAGCATTCCTCTCTGAGATTCTTGAAAGGATGGTGATGAATTTTTGCAGGGGCTTCCTACCTTCCTGCCGGAATTATTGTTTAATGAGATTTGATTGCTGCACTAAGGCTTGTCATACCTTGAGATGAATGTGGAATCCTCATTATTTTTCTTTGTGGACCCAGGGCCACAATATCTGGGACTTTGATGGTTAAATCTAGCTCTAGATTTTTGTAGGTGAACCTTGAGCAGGTATGGAGGAAGTGCTTAGTAAACAGCCTTAAGTCATTTAAAGTTGTCAYYTTCTGRAGAGGAAAAAAGTAAATTAAACAAARAAAGGGCCACAGATATCATGTGACAGAGACCATTCCACCTCAAACCAAAATCAATGTTATGCTTCCTGTTATTGTGTTAGAGGATTGAAAACTTGCTTTTTCAATTGATTTGTTTTCTACTGCAAAACTAATTATGTCCAATGCAGTTCTTCCTTTGCCTTCATCTGGAGGGGAAACTGTGTTTGCAGTAGTGGCTCCTGTCCTCTGCACAGACAGCTGTGTCAATATCCCCATTGCTTCGTTGTTTCTTGAAAGGTAAAAAGTCCCAAACTTCAGCAAAGTTCTCCATGTATTCATTCTATCAAAATGTCCTTTTCAGCCTTTCCAGAGTCTAGACATGTGCTATTGGTCAAAGTCACCCACAGGGATGCCCCCAAAGGCAGAATGATACACGTCAAGAAAAATCAGTCCATAGGAGTGATGGGTGCTAGTGCATTTTGCCTTTGCCAAKGTTTTTCACAGATGCTTAATGAAGGAGATGAATTTCTAAGGACCTTGAAGACCTAAAAGGTAGTGAGAGATCAGCAGGTTTTTATTTTTATTAATGCTTTGAAAGCATTAAGAGGTTGGGAGAAAACTGTCCCTTCTTTTAGTAGTTTTTAAGTCTAAAATGTTTCTTTCCTGGAGATGTATGGTAGGCATGAAGAGAAACATCTGTTTATGGGGTTCTTGTCTGGATTATTCCTGTGCAACTCTTCCAATGCCAGTGATGACTGAAAAGTGGATTTCACGGTCTATGTCAACCTGAAAGATGGGGTGGCTTAGTCCAATTTGGGGTTTAGTCAGACACAGGCTTCACATGTAATTCATTCTCTCAGGGTTTTAAAATTGTGGAGTCCCAGATGTTTCACTCAGGATGGCAGCAGACTGTCATACCCAAGTTGGACTGTCATAAATTCTAGACACACCAAATTATGCAGTAGTAAATCAGTTCTGCATTAAAAAAAAGCTTTCCGCAGCAGCAAAACTTGTCCTAACTGAATGCAAGGGCTGGGAGTTAGACWTTCAGAACAATGGTTTCCCCAGATGGCAGGAGCTGCATTGGGCAGTAAAAGCTTCCATTGACATTGCCTTGCTAAAGAGCAGGTCTCAAGGCACCATAACAGCTTGGCAAGCTCATCCTCTGCATCAGAGCCCCAGCTGCTGCAGAGCTCTGGTGCAGCATGCTGGTAATTCCACAGCAGCTCCCCTGTGTATGAAAAAGGACAAGGGTTTTAACAAATTAATTGTCAACTTCCCCAACCCAGTCACTGGATTTTCTGTTCTCTAATACACACTTTGTTGCTATTTTCCATTTTTTTCAGTTTTCRAAGATGCTAGAGATGTTTGCATTGTTGACATGTAACTGTTTTGTAGATGCCAGTGGCAAATCAGGAGGCATTTGAACATGCCAAGGGGATGATATGCGTGGTGGGTGCTTTTTAGCTGGGAGAGCTTCTGCGGTGTTGGAGGAACTGAGACGTGAGGGGAAAAGTAAATAGGAGCAACACACTTCATATCCCAGGTGCAGTAAAGGAATGGGATTTTCAGAGAGGTAAAATATTCATGAACTAGTCCTCTCTGAGGACTTGGGGGTTTTTAAAGCTMTGAACACTTCCTCTGGCATGCTCTGTACCTCAGAAAAAAGAAGTAGCTGCATTTAGGTTTAATTCAGCATCAGATAAAGGAGAAGGTAGCTTTTGTGCAGTTGTGATACGTATGGCTCATAGGGGGGCTTAGAGTAGAGGTGAATATTTCAAGTGTAGGTAGGCAATGAGAGACTCCAACTTATCTGTCCTTGCTTGGCACCATCCCTCCTCCCGTCCCAGTGCATGCAGGCTCCTGCTGTGTCCATCTCTGGCTGCACCTCTTAGCTGCACTGCCCTGGTTTTCTGTCATGTCCCTCGCTTTTGGGGATGCTCTGTTTCTGTTGGCTACTTGTTGTGGTCAGACATACAGCTTACATGTCTTGCTGTCTTGTAGGTTAACATATTAGTGTCCTATTTTAATTTTATTGTATTAGGCTATTTCTCTGGCTGTATAACTTGCTGTCTTTGATGTGCTTTGCAAAACATTGGAGTTACAGTTTTAGTTCAGATGCTCAGTAATCATTCACCTCTTGGCTAGATGCAAGATTCCATGATGAGGTCTTTTCCAACCTGAATGATCCTATGATAATAACTAGTACCAAAGGCATCCTGTGTTTCTGTGGGCATGGAGTTTTCTCTGGAATAATGAATCTGAAGTAACCACCAGGCTGTGAATTTTGATACAGAATTATCTTTTGAATTTATTAGCAGTTGGAAAGATAATCTTATGGAAATGTAATCTATCCTATTGATCTCAAGCRACTGATAAATCAGGAAATGGAGGCAGGCATCTGTGCTGCTAGTAATTTTTTTCAGGATTAACTGGGCAAAATTAAACCCTCCAAATTCCAAATACATCAGTGGGTACCAAAAATCACTACTCCTTGTGCCTAGCTGTCAAACCTTTTAACTCTTCCATGATATCTTCAATGGAATTATAAATGATCAATGCAAAAATACTTGCTGTACCAAAAGTGAAATGCATAGAAGAAGTATAAAATAAAATAGATTTAGTATAAAATAAACAGCACAAGGATTGCTTTCTTGATTGCACAAATAGATTTTGTGCTTTAATCATTAGAACATTACTTGCAGAGTTAAAAGTTTTAGGTAAGTTGAACTTCCTGCAAAACAACGACATAACTGCAAGTTTAAGCACTCAGCTAATTCAGGGTTCTTAAGACTGTAAAAGAACTTGGTACRGATCATACATTAGCATGCCCAAGTTATACACATCACCTACAAAAAAACTTGTCTTTTGTACATTTTTGTGCCAAAAAAAATGATCCAGATGAGATGCTTTTCCTTTTCAGTAACAGTGTCAATGTATGTGCATAAGTCTCAAAACGTGCTTTTTTCTTCAAGTTAATGAGGTCGTTTTAAAGGTGAAAGACRTTACTTGAAAGGAAGAGCACCACCTTGTGACATCAAGAATAATGTCGCTGTGTACTSGAACCAGAGAAAGGAAAAAGTAGATTTACAAGGTTTTATCTTCTAACAGGATTTATGGAGATAGGTTTTCTCTTTCATTTTCCTTTTAAGACTTAACAGGAGAACTGGTATTTTCAAGTGATACAAATTCAACAAATCACCTTTATTTCATCGATATCATATGTTCATTTTCCAATTTCATCTCAAATTTCACTTTTTTTAATAGATTCACTTCAGAGAAAGATTGTTATGAAATCTTAGCAGATTTTAAAGCTGTCAATTAGGCTATCAGTCCTTTAAAACTGAAATGTGGGGGTTTTACAGACTTCTTATCCTTTCATCTTTCAGAAGCCTTCAGAAASGAGAGGGATTTTATAAGCTTCATTCTAAGTAGCATGCAGGGACTCTCCTATTTAGGCTTGCACAGCTTTAAACATTTATATGCTCACATCCAATTTGTGGTGAGATTCCTGCAGGATAAACTCCATCCTAGCACACAGGACTTTCAGTTAGACCAATCGAGTTTTCATAGTTTCAGCTATCAGACTGGAGCTTCAGTCAGGCTGAAATAAGTTGTAGCTCCCTGACAGGGCATAGATGGGAACAGTGTCAATCCTACTACCACAAATTTCTTCTGACACATTTTTGCACAAGCAGAGGCTTTGGTAATGATGAGCTCAAATACAGTGTTAAACAATCCCTATAATAGTGCAAGAGCACTGTCAGAGAACTGGATTGAGACCATTCCTACTTTCATAGAAAACAGAGAGTTTAGAGAATTTACAATATATTGTTTGTAAAATGAGGGTTTTAATGAATACACGAACATCATCAATAAGCCATGTTTTATTGTTTGTTCAGGGATTATTGTTTGGTTTGTTTTGGTGGCTTATTTGGGTTTTTTTTTGCTTAAGTGCAAACTTTTACAAAATTCAGAAGAGTAGACATGTTCGTTATTGAGGACATTTTATTACTATTGCCTTAGGCATTTATCTCCACAACAGATTAGCTTTTACCACTGAGTTTTATTGTGCAATTTACATAACTGTGACTTAGCTGAGCCTTGAAAGCTGGATCTCACCTGTCTCTCAAGAAAAATGTCATTTTACGCTTTCTGACTTGTTTGCTTAGAAGCTTGTCGATTTTTTTTTTCAAATGCATATTTATATTTTAATGAGAAACCAAACAGTTTCAGACCAAACCTAAAGGTGACTCAGAGAATGAAACCAAGAATCCTCTTCCCACTTATGACATGGATTAGTGTAATTTAGCCAAGTATCTGTCAGTCTTGTTTGGTGCAAATAAGATCCCACTGGAGGGATTTGAACTGCTGCAACATTCAGCAAGTTTGTTATGCCAGGACAGGCTGTGAACTGGCAGTATCAGGTGTCAAACTAATCCTGCAGTACTAACAGGGTGTGAAACTTATTTGTACCTGGTAAAAACTGGCAGGTGGGGATGAACCAAATTCAAGCAGTGCATCCAGTGATGCTGGACGTGATGCTGGATACCACTACTGAGGCAGTAGCAGCTCCCAGTCCAGGTCCTGGAGTTTGAAAGGGCACGTTCATGGGGTAGGGTCCTCTAGAAAAAACTGGGACAAAAGTCAAATGTACTGCCAAACCTATTCCCTGAATGCACGAGAAAGGCTGGACCTAGAGCTGAGTAAAGGTATTTAAAATATTGCTTTAATGGGTTTTTGCTGCTTTTGCCTGGGACAAATAAAAGATGTTGTGACTTACCACTGTTCCTGGTTTCCTTGGTAACATTCTGCATGTTGGGAAGTAGCTGTTTGAAAGTCATATTAAAGGAAAAGCCCTTGGAAAAGTGTAGTTTGATACAAGGCTGTTTTCTTTCTCTAGAACAAAGCAGCAATAAGCGTGTGTGTATGTTTCTGAGAGAAACTCTAATAGAATGACTCATTTGTGTGTTGCTGACAAATTCCATCTGCTGATAAAATATACATTACAACTCTGTTCATCCAGAAAGGGGTGTCCTGGATCTTTCACCTGATTGCTGATATCAGTGCTCAAAAGAGAATGCTAGGTATTAGTTTGCTTTAAGAGACAAGGAACAAATAATGTGTTTGGGTCATTTTGCAGCATGTTTTGTGACACTAGTTGAGAACTATTTGTTTCCTCAAGTACAACTCCTGTCCCATTTTCATAGAATAGAAGAAACAAAAGGGGAATTTAACATTTGTACAAGGTATTTGCCTGTTTAACTGATTAAAACTCTTGAATCTGTCACAAAAATATGTTTTAAATTACACAAATATCTTCTGTCTACTTGTCAGCAACTGAATACTTTCTGTTTGGAGAAAAGTGCTTTCACAGCCTCTTGTGCTTTTGGGCATTGACACAGGAAAAAGTATAAAACTCTTGTTTGTTAATGGAGAAAAAAATCCAAGCATGTGGTTTTGAACAGAATATTAATGTCCCGAGTGTCCAAGCAGTCAAGGCAGGTTTCAGTCACTTTCTTTTCCTCTTGGCAACCTTCTGTTTTGGGGTGGTGAAGGGTACGACTCTTGAAGTAGTGTTGGTTCTTGGTGCTTACAGTGTCTACTCTGCAGCATTCCATTGGCAAACCCCAAAACTATCGACAAACTCTCAAAAATACTGATTTTTGATAAAGCTGTTGGTACTGTTAGTGATGTGAGTGGAGGRCTGACTTCTGACTAGGGGTTCCAGCCTAAGAGCCCCAATCTGCCCTGTGATCAGAGAGCTCTAATCTGACCTACAAACAGCTTTGTCCTAAGCAGGCTTGGTCTGGCAAATTTTTCTCTTCAGTAGGCTTGGACTGGCAAATCTCATCCYGAGGAGCCCAATCCCTTCCTTTGGGTGTGCAGAGATCTTGGATACCCAATCAAGGCTTCAAGTTCCCTGCTGGGAAGGGAGCTGTAAACTGAGGGCTACCAGCTTGGTGGCCCTGTGAGAGAGTCATTCCTGGATCTTTGCCCAACTGTTTTTCAGAGCAGGTGTTCTGCTAAGACCACCTTTAGCAGACAAACTCAGAAAAATCTATTTTTAGAACACCATTCTCAAATTGATTCTTGTCCTTTTCTCTGATGAATTTTCTTTTTATGAAGTTCAAACAAATTTTCTGCCAAAATCTAGATAGTATATTCAGAACAGAATATGACAGAAATTGTCTACAGTTTTTATAGACTAATGTTTTAATTTCTTGTTTTTCTTGGTTTTTTTGGCTGTGTTGTTTTTGGTGGGTTTTTTTTCTTTTAATTTGTATTTCCTTCCCTTTTAAAGTAATCATCAACAAAGAAAATGTAATCTTGGTTTTACTCCTCAATAAACAAAACTTTATTTACTTTAAATTCCCATAGTCCTGAAAACATTCTTGCTTATTTTTASGAAAAAAAWCRATTAAAAAATTAATCATTCTGAGTTCTCTACATTTTTCAGGAGGACTAGAATAGGAATCTCACATGTTAAGAGTGGGGACATTTCCATTCCACAATAATTTTTTTTAGGAATTTTGAGTGCAGGTTTTTATGCCACACTCATACAATGCATCAGGCAACAATATTAATTAGTCAGATTCATAAAAACTGGGAAGGTTATGGCTTACTTRTTCCCCTTCTATTCAAATAATACAAGACAATCAGTTTCTTTAAAAAAAATGTTTGCAGAAACCATCACAGCAAGATCCAAGCCTAAATATTATTTTTGCTGAGATGCTCAGTATCAGTATTGCACCTGTATGTGGCTCTGCTTAAAATGCCTCATAAAGAGCATTTCAGCTTAACATAGATAATATTGTGTTGGAATATAGAAAATATAGATAATATTCTATTGAAATTATGTTGGCCATCTTCTCCTTCCTGCTGTTTTTGTTCATTGTAGTGCTCCTTTTTTAACAACAGTAGAAGATGCTTATTTCTACAAGCAATGCTTAGATATTGCTGTATGTATCAGCTGCACACTATTTTGTTCTGTACAAAAAAGTGAGTAGCTACGTCTGCATTTGTTCTTCTGCACAATCCCTGCTTTCATTGCTGTATTTGATCTGTTTTTGTGATCTYGTCTGTGTTCTATTTTTTCTCTCCCACCTATGACAAAAATCTTGGTAGGCTACCAAAATAGTAGCCCCTATGTCTCATATGTAACTGAAATAGGAACTGCATCTTCTTTCTTCTCCTAAGTATTTACTTATCTCTGTGAGACTACATCAGGGGGTTTGGTTGTAATGAAGAAATGCTTGAGCTGCTCTCTTACTAAAATATATTTGTATTTGGGTACAGAGAGGAATGCATATACAGCACAAGAAACCCATATGCCTTTACTTGGCTATGCAGGACATCCTGTTTTCTTCATATCCCTTTCTAAATCTCTTTAAATATGTTTCACAACACTATTTCTGATAATTTATAATGTCTCTATGGTTACCGTAGATTTTAATTGTTGTAACTGCTTTTGAGCCGATGACCCTGGCATAGAGAAATATCTGATAGGTGGGAAACATTGCTGGGGTTGTTCTAGGGAAATCTTTATTATGGTAGTGGAATATTCCTGCTCAATACAAGGGGCTTTTAATTTCCTTGCTGTCTGCTTCAGGCACTGTCTCTGAAACTAGACCTCAACTTTTATTTCTGGCATTGGTGAAGAGGAAGACAAGGAATTTACATTCCTATTTAGTTAYCTAATTTTACTAATGGAATTAAAATATCAGCAGACTTGGTGATAATTTCAGCGGAACTCAGACAGACGCCTGCAAAACTCCTTTCTCTTAAGAGCATTTTTGTTGTACTGTTACAGCTCTCTGGCTGCGTGGGATTTCCTCTTTTCCTTCCTAATGGTGCATCTCTGATGGMCTTTCCAGTATTTTAGTTAGGCTGAGCTGCAGAATTTGAGGCCACTTATGTAAACAAGCAGCCTAATTTTGAGACCAGAAGAGAGGTTTTATTGGACCAGTGAGGGGACAGTAGAAAAATTTTCCCTTGTGTGCTTCTTCTGCTGTAATGGCCTCGGATTAGGATTTTTCTCCCCTGAGACTGGGCCCAAATTAAAGACTTTAGTCTTCAAATTTCAAATCAAAATAATGAAGTTGTGTAATGCTTAATTGTTTAATAGCAAAGTGCCCAATAAGTCATTTATGTAGCATGGCACCTTGAAAGAGTTTATCTATAAAACTAACTCTCCCCTGTGGAAAATTGAATCTTTTTTAGCACGGTAAGCATTTTAAAACTGAATTGCACYACTAACCCATTGATTAATTCTTTCKCCTAATGGATTTATTATATAACCTTTATAATYCCTGCAAATCTTACTAATCTGTTCCTCATTGTTCTTCCAAAATATCCAGTCTCCTCCTCTACCTTCCCCTGCATTCTTCCAATTAATTGATCTTCCCCCACTTCCAAATCAACTTTACTTCTATTCCTCCAGGTTTTTACATGATTCTTCTGCTTTCCAGCTGTGCCTGCTCTTTTCCAGTGCTCTAAAAGTCTTCACTGAGTTTGTYCCCACTTTTTCCCCACTGTCCCACCTACTGAGTATTCAAACTACAGTGGGGCAGCAATAAAARCTACTTCCAGTTCCTTGACTCCTTGCTTCTCTTGTGGGGCAACCAGCAGTGCACAATCAGTCATTTGCCCTTCAAACCCCTCATTAGTTTAACAAGATGCAAGGATGTGTGTAAAGCACAGAGCAGTCCCTGCTGGGGATCAGCAGGCACAGGGTGGTTCAGCAATTCCTGGCACGGCAGGGGCTGGCAAGTCTCACTCCATCCTGGAGTCCCAAGACAGCTGCATTGGATCCAAGGCAGGCCAGAAGAAAGACACAGCTTTTGGCACTTGCTCRTGATCCCTCTGTCCAGATAGATCCTTCTTGTCTGTCCTTTGTGGTCTCGGGCAAGAAATAGTCACTGGCTCTTTCCCCAAAAGCCTAGCTTAGAAAGGGAACAAAATAAAGCAGATTATTTTTGTATCTGGAAAACACTCCAGCAATAAACAGGATCATCTGTTGTTTGTTTGTTTGTTTGTTTTSCAAGTGGAAAGTAAAGGCAGACAGGTCTTCATAGGTGAGGCTGGGTTTTAGGCAGTCAAGATGAAAGTATAAGAAAGCCTCTGCTGTAGAGTAAAACTGACAATGAACAAGAAATACTTTGCTCAATGTAAAGAAAGGTCTTTGGAATGCAAAATCTTTGATCTCTGTGGGTTTTGCACCTCTGTTTTCCAAGGTTTGACAATTAGAGCATAACTCATGGAACTTGATGGGAAAGAAAAAGACAGCTTTCTGTCTGCTATCTGGATTTCTCTAATTTCCCTATGTTGCAGGAATTAATGTTGCACATAGTTCAGCACCAGTGGTGTTACTGTTACATTAAATTGATTATAACAAAGTGTGGGATCTAGGTATGGAAAAATATAGACTGTTTCATGTGTGCATTACCTGTGTTAGCTTTATCTTTGTAGTAATTCTGCAAATCTCAGTCACTTTCTGTAACTGCACATATTGACAACAGAAGTATTGACGGTGCTTTGATTTTGGTAAAAACAGGAGGAAAAAAAAAAGAAAACACTGAAATGATAAAGTTCTATTGGCATGCAGATTTATGAATGTGCTAARTAGAAATAGAAGAATTAATTTAGTAAATGCTTAATACACAAAAAAAGTTTGTCTGTCTGGGTGAATTGTTTTACTGACCCTGAAATGCAAGGAAAAAACATACACCAAGAAAAAATGAAGAATAGTACATTTGTCCCTGTCCTTGTCCTGCAAGGTAGGGTATTTCTAGTTACAGAACTTTAAAGAGCCTTTATAAAAAGGGAATAAATTGTGTTGCTAAGATGAAATCCTAATGATGCTTGCTCTTCCATGGTGATTGGTTTTTCCTTGCTTTCTGGGGCTTCTTTGCTCTCTCCATCTGATAAGATTTTTTTATAATCTTGTAGCAGAGGGAGTCAGCAGCCACAATTAGAGACTACATCTCTGACTGAACTTTTATATTGCTGGGATAAATGTTTCTTTTCATCATGTTAACTAAGGAAATGGTATTCCAGACTTGGCATCTCCCATGTTGTGGTGTTGCTCCTTTGTCCAGTGAGGTTTTTCTGATCTTCTCTTCTTGCAGCAGAGAATCTTCAGAACCTGTGAATGCTAAGGTGCAGAAAAGCTGGAGTGAAACATACAGATTTTCCATAGCTCCTAYGTGGATTAGGAGAAGAGCAAGGAACATGCTTTAAAGCTACAAAAACTGGGGGTTGCCATGGGTATTAAAAAC
Source organism: Mixornis gularis (assembly GCA_003546035.1). NCBI lineage: Eukaryota > Metazoa > Chordata > Aves > Passeriformes > Timaliidae > Mixornis > Mixornis gularis. The sequence goes on along the minus strand of QVAJ01000034.1, from coordinate 504,537 downwards.
ATAGATGAAATATTCAATTCATTTTTAATCCAGACATTTCAATGTCTTCTCTCTGGTAGAAATAGGTTGAATAGAACTTTTCACACAATTTTGATTAATTCAGATTCTTTCTTGGCCTCAGGGCTTTCAACTCCACTACTAAGCCATACCATACACTGCATGTGGAGCCGACAACTGGGTTTGGATTCCTGCTTGTCCTTCCTTTGAAGTGTTGTCTGTGTTCTGCCAAAAATGCAGAAGTCATGAGGAAAGAAGATGACAATAAAATTATTGTGGAGGGATACTGACAACTATGGCTTTGAGCCCTACTTTAGTGGCCGTGTGCCTAATGCATAGGTATTGCAGGGCCTAAGCTTTCGTGTACTCAAAGCCTTGAGTGGATTTTACCCACAGGTTCGAAAAGTTTCTACCATTTTTAATTCCTATTTTATGATAACTCTTGTCCTACATCAAAATGTGGTGACAAAGAATTCTGTTCTTGTCTACCAAATTTACATGGGTCACCCATGTTGCAATAMAGGAGTTGTACAATTTAAGTGTGATTGCAATATGCTGGTTTTATAATTAGCACGATCTAAGCTTATTCATATAAGCCAGCCTCCTAGGGCTCTAATTCACTCTTGGTCTGCAAGGCAGGAAATTTGCATGCACTAAATGGCTACTCTTTACAATGGCTAATCATTGGGGAAAAAATCCTTTTGCATTTATTGTTCATAGGGAACTCTGTAGGTATTAATATGGCTATAATTTGTAGCTAAAAARTTCCTTCACAATTTATTAGATTCATGTCCAATTGGTATAAAGTGCCACTTTTCTTGTAGCAGGAAGGATTGTTGCTGTAAAAGCTGATGAATTTCGCTTTGTAAAAAGGTAGGTGAGGTGACATTTTAAGGTTGAAAACAGCAATTGTAATTTGGAATCAATACTTTATGCCCTAGAATAATGTAAGGTACTGTTCTGTCCTAATTGGCTGGAAGCTAAAATGTTAATGCCAAGCCAGCAGATGTATCCCCAGCCTGTAGTTTCCCATGAAGATTTGGTTTGCAAATAGATGACTTTCTATTTATGGGTAAAGTAAAGCCTAATTGTGAGTCTTCACAGTACCAGGAGCTGCAACGACTGCGACTTTAAGGGAAGTGACTGGCTGATCACAGGGATGCCACAGAGCATACCAATGAGCTGCATCAATGTGCCTGTTCCAATATGTGAAAATCTTCAGCAACCAGCAGAATGTAGACAGTAAATATCTCATTGTTTTTAACGGCAAAGTGTTGCAAGATCCGAGAAATATGGCAAATTCTAATTGGATTGAAAACAACGATTTCCTCTCAAATACTTTTCTGATTGAAAAYTAATACAATCGAGTGATGTCCTAAATAATAACTGTAATGCACAGATGGTGCCAAACTGAAAGACTAAGTGACTGAAAGTGTTGACATGTTAGATTAAAAATCCATCCTGAAAATATTTCTATTTTAAAAATCCATGCTGAAAATTTTCTATTTCAGTGTATGCTTCCTGCCTTTTACCTCCTGTCCAGACTAACAGATTTTGTAGTTGTGTGGCAKTTTCTCTCATGGTCAGTCCAGCCAATGTTACACTAAAAGCCAATGTTTTTGGGACAAGGAGAAAGCACATCTCGTGTATAAGTAAAGTCAAGACCTTATTGTTAGTAAGTCTGAAGTTTGGAAAGTTTGATTATTATTAGTCCAGATCTAATTGCTGCAGAAGAAGAAAAAAATAATAATGCAGTTAACATTGCTGCAAACACAGACACACAGACACAGACACACACACACACACACTCTGAGTTTCTCCCCCTTTTCTGGCATTGCACCTGCACTTTTGCTACTACTCTGGATCCTAATCAATGATTTCACTCTGGCAGTAGTGTGTGTGGTAAAGGGTGATGAAGAGTTGTCAGTATCTGGAATCCTTTGCCAGGAGGAACATGCTACTGAATCTGTTGGTGCTTTCTTCTTCATCTGTCTTGGACTGAATAAGGGATCACTTTTATATCTTTGTTAACAGATTTTTACGTCTTTCTCTCTTCTTTATTGGTTTACAGTTTCAGGTTACATCTAAATCTAAATAACGTCTAAATACTATATAATTTATGTATGTAATGTTTTATTGTTTTATGACTGCTGAAACCAGTTTGGTGCAGCTCAAGATCTTCATGCTTTTAACTGAGCCTGACTGAGCTGTTTGGAGCTGTAGGATCTCCAGTGCCAAGCCCAGGCCCCCTCTCTCATCTTCCTGTGCCAGTGACATATCCTGTGTCTTCACTTCCCAGATCTTCTGTTGTACCAGCCCTGTATTTCTCTATGCTATGTTATTGTGCCAGTCATAAATATTTAATTTTTTAGCATAAATGCTTGTTCCTGCTTTCTGTATGAAACAATGGCTGTTCCACACAAAGATAAACAAAAGTAAAACAAATTTGCCAAGGCAACTGATCAGTTGGAAAATCTTCTGTCACAGCTAAATTGGGTACAACAAAGCAGAAGGGGTGGTTTGTACCAGACACCCTTCATACAGTCTCCCTTTCTGGCCTTTCCTCTTCAGAGGGAAGTAAAGTGTGTGAGAGGAGAGTAGGGGATTATCAGGAAGCATCCCCATCTGAACCCTTGGCTCTTCAGGGGTCAAGTAGACTTGAGAACCTGATGTCTGGCAGCAGGAGGTCAGACTGAACAGTGAGCATGTTAAAGGCAGTCTTGAGGCAAGTTCCCTGCCTGCCGACAGAGACAGAGAATTTCAAGTGAGTCTTTCAAGTGTGTTGGTGAAATAATTTCTGTTTCTGTCAAGAAATAATGCTGAGTTTTCATTGAAACCATTTGGTTCTGAGGCCAAAATCTCCTTGGTTTGCACTGTACCTATTTATCTTTTTTCATAAAGAAGTTGATGCCTTCTCCAAGAAGACCTTTGCTTTCCAAACAGCTCTGACGGTCATCAGAGTATAGAATACTRTTTGGTTTGAATGACAATAAAAATGGCTTGCGTGTAAAGGTGTTGCAAAAAGTCCTCTGATGGCCTATTTTCTGGCCATAAAATGCCAGTGCATCATAATTTAGGTAAAAGCAATGCATTTTGGAACTATATTGATGATAAATGTTCAATTAAACTTTCCTCAAATAGAAAGGTTCAAACCTTTTTTCAAATGATCCTTTAAATAAACTTTTATCGCTCATATGATACCTGAAAGTTTGCCCTCAAATTTAACTCGACCACTACCCAATTCTGAACTATTTGAAATTTCTTTCTCTGTGAGAAAACTGCTGAAGTTTAAAAGWGTTCTTAATGTCTTACTAATTTTCTTCCCTGAAGTTTTTTCATTCATATGACTTTGTCAGCTATCCCCACACCCAAACATCACTTTATGTAGTAGTTGAGAATATGGCTGTCAGTACATTGGAAACATGAAATATGAATCTCACCCCTAGGAAGCTAAAGTTAATATGAATTCATGTAAGCTAGCTGMAAAGTACTTTTCATGCAAAGAAAAAAAATTAAATAAAGAGAGAGCAAAAAAGAAAAGCAAGTATCTTAGTGACATTTTTCACAGAAACAAACCCATTTTCAAGCTTGACCAAAATGTAAGAGTGTGATAGTGGTTTTGCATTTCATCATGAATATTTCAAACACATCTGATTTCTACACATGCTATGATTGCTAATGTGTGAAGTCAGTTAATTAAGTATGCATTTAACCCTTCTTTTCTTTTCTCTGTGAGGTACTTATGAGAAATGGAGCTCTTAAGCTAAAACAAATCCACAGACAGSATATATAGTTGCCTTGTCTTGAAAAACAGGCAAAAATCACTGCTGAAATATTCATTTCTTTTGTTTGTCCTAAATGAAAGTAATTTTTTACCCAGTTGCAACTATCGTATATTTTTCAGCAGACACTTGGCGTGAAGGTCAGCAATAAATTCTTCCTGCCGYTATGTTTTCTGGCCCCTGAAATCACAAATAATGTTCATTTTCTTTGCATTATTTCATGATTTTATTTGGTTGAGCTAAAGATTGATTCAAGATTATATTTCTTGAGGGCAGGGAGTTGAGAAGAAGGGAAATGAAACCATTTTTTTTTTAATCTTGTAGCTGAAGAGGCTTACAGATTTGGCCTCAGTTTTCTTTTTTTTATTGTAAATATTTGAAGAGAGGCAGGGCAGACTCTTGTGCTGTCACACATTTTGGGTGAAGGAGGGCAGGTGGAGGCTTTGGAGAACAGTTTGGGMTTTTCTTTATTGGCTTCTGCTGAAGCCTCACTTGAACCAACAATAACAGAATCCTTAAAACAGGTTGCTAGTGATTCCAAATGGCTCCAAATGAATCAGGTTTTTGCACAGTTGTTTCCTGAACTCAGCTCCTGTGAGAGCCCAGGCATTCCAAACCCTGCCCTGCTGTTGTGTGGCCATGTCGCAACCTCGTGTGGCCCCGTGACACGGCTGACACAGGTACTGCTTGCCTGTGCCTGATCTGCCAGTGCAAGTGACTTCAAAGTTTTGCTAAAGTCTTTAATGGGAGTCAGAGGTCACCAAAATGCAGCTCTGACTTCCCTGTCAGTGAGCTGTAGATAACTACCTTGCTCCTCTCAGAGAGGAGAGAAAGGGCAGGATCCGTGTTCGTGGCAGTGTTTCTGCAATCTCTCTTAATTGGTTGTATGTATCAGTGGGCAAACACAAGGAAGACCTGGAAGCATGTAGAAGGCAGGGTGGGAAGATTTGGTTAATTTCTTTTTTTCTACTGCTTTTGCATGCTTGCACAGAAATTAGAAAAAGTCCTGCTATTGTCAATTGGGTCAAAGCCTGCTTCAGCTTGCTGCCACCGTGTGACTCTGCTTTCTTCCTCATGGCTGGTTGGACACACACAGTATCTGGAGAAGAATATGGCAGAGGTGTTCAGGCAAATCCGTCACAAAGGAACTGCACTTTCTTMTGATATAAAACCTCTTATGCTGCCCTTGGCAGTTTTTTCTTCGTTAAAGGGGCTCTTAAAATCTCATGTCCAGCTGTGGGACAATCTTCTTCTGAGTAAATATTGTTGGTGAAAGCTCCAAAGTCTTCCCCAGGGGAGCCACACATGAGGCACAATAGAGGGTTGTACTGGCAGTGAATCTGGGAAGAGGAAATTAAGCTTTTTTTAAGAGCACTGTGAGGTCCTCAGGACTGTCCATTTRACATCAAAAGCTATTGTAAGTCTTGCCAGTCTCCAGGATTTTGGAGGCTACCAATTGTTCAAGATCATGGTCCCTTCCTTCTCCTTCTGTTTGCGGTGTCTCTGAGGCTCAGCTCTTTGAAGACATCTCAAACATCTTCTGAAGGTGAGGCAGTTTCTCTCACACCACAGTGAACAGTGAGTAAGTCCTGTAAACTCTAATACCAGTTTTGACAGCCTGGCTCTAAAAAGCCATAGGAAGCCCTCAGGCTTTTACTCTCAGTATGATTTCTTTGTCACTCTATTCATATAAGAGAACAAGTTGCCTAATTATGTGAATTAATAGAATTTTATAAAATTATGCTTCTTTTGTACTGAAGCTTTACACCAGTGCCTTTTAATGTTGTACTGGAGGAAACTCTAGTCTTGTGCAGATTCTTGTTGTTGTCTGGCTAGCTGGTAGGATTATTCAGATATTTGACATTACCCATGATTAGAATTTTTATTGGATAGCTCAATCACTCCCAGGACCTTCATCAACTTTGTTGACCATCTTGGCCACCTGGCCAAATTGCTGGCTCATGTCSAGCTGTGTCTGTCCACCAGAGACCAGCACCCCCAGGTCCTTTTTCACTTAGTGGAAAACTTGACTGAACTGAAGATTCATAGCAATGGTAGCAGGGGCAGGCATTCTTTTTGAGGTATCTTCAGGCAGCATATCACAATAATCAAGAAAGTCTTAGACTGGCATTTGAAATTCCACAATTTTACATGGATGCAASTGCCACAAGATAACAGCTGTGAATGTTTATAAGTTGCAAATGGAAAATATTGTTCCCCTTACAAGGATAGATTTCAAATTGGCTAAGTTAAATTTTTAGATAACGGGAGATATTTTATTACAAAGGAAGTATACATGAGTTCTACCTCAGTTTTTTTAGAATAAAGTGGTTTTGTGAAACATTTCAAGTAAAATGAATTTTAATGTAGGAGTTCTTTTCTTATAATGAAACCTTCCAGCTGCATCATATCCCTGGTTTGAAGCCCTGAAAATTTGTTTCCTAACAAAGCTAAGAAATGCTTAGCATATCAGTTCCCTGTGAATAACCATATTAATCCTAAAAATGGTTGCTTTCTGTGCYGTTTCCACCCTACCAAAAATTATAACTGTCCTTCTGCATCTTCTCAACTSTGGAGTRCTTTTCTATTATTATTGTTATTATTATTATTTGCTTTTGCTTCAGTGGTTTGTTTCAGTCCTAGATAACAGATAGATTTCTGAGATTCTCTTCAGGATGTTTTAAAATGCCAGTTGATGTACTTATTGTCCTCAATCAGCACAAGATCTCACACCTTTCTTTTGAGAAGAATTTTTTTCTTTTAGACCGTCTGTGCTTTCTATATAATTGTTATTCCCTTCTTGTTTTCTTCRCTCTTAGTCTTGCAATTTATTCATAACTAATTTCTTATAATAGATTRTACCCTTGTTACTTTCCTTCCAACCGTAATATTATATTCTGTTCCTCTTTCTCTTCCCCCTTCTCCCTCCTTCTCTCCTTCTCTTTCACTTTCTTTTTCATTTGGTAACAGACATGCTGCATTTCATTGCTGGTTAAATTAAACCATACCAAATGTGAACCTGTAGTAACACAATGGTAGTAATTTTTGTGCCAACTGTATTCGGTCTAAGCATTTTGAATTCTTTTGTGTTTATCTTCTTAAACCCCTCATTAGCATAGAAATGAGCATCTCTCATTTCCTGCTATCCCCCATCAGATAGCAAGGTGCCTCAATTTTATAAGAAAGACATGAAGTTTTAGGATAGATTACATGGTTTGACAAGAGCATGCTGTGAACCTGTGGTTTAGATAAGGATTGTATTTTGATCTCCAGAATCACATTTTTTGTTTAGTACTCAAATAACTCCTGCTCAACCTAAATGACRTAAGTGGACACTATACTATGAGGAAGATATTCAGTAGAGATATGATCACAGATTCACAGAGTCAGCTGGGTTGGAAAAGATCTCTGAGGTCATTGAGTCCGACCTGTGGCCATATACCTCCTTGTCAACCAGACAAGGCACTGAGTGCCAAATCCACCTTCAGGGATGACGACTCCACCACCTCCCTGGGCAATCTATTCCAAGGCCCAATCACCCTTCCTGTGAAGAAATTCTTCCTAACATCCAACCTTAACCTCCCCTGGCACAGCTTAAGACTCTGTCCTCTTGTCCTGCTGCTGCTTTCCTGGGAGAAGAGACTGATCCCCACCTGACTACAGCCAACTTTCAGGAAGTTGTAGGGAGTGATAAGGTCTCCCCTGAGCCTYCTTTTCTCCAGGTTAAACAACCCCAGCTCCCTCAGCTGCTCCTTATTGGACTAGTGTTCAATATCCTTCACCACCTCCACTGTCCTTCTTTGGACATGCTCCAGAACCTCAATGTCCTTCCTAAATTGGGGTCCCAGAACTGARCACAGCACTCAAAGTAAATGAAGTATTGTAGAGAGAGTAACACCTTCTGGTGATGATGCATAATGAGTTATAAAAATGTACCCACTCTTCTGGACTAGATGCTATAAATATACAGTTCAGGTGAATATTGATGTATTCACATTTTTTGCKTGTTTATCAGTGTTATATAATGTCTAAAAGACAAACATGCCAACACAGAATCTCATTAACTGCTGGCATATGAGCATTATGCATAATTATGCAAATGTAAAAAAAAAGTAAAAATATTTATATGTATTATTGATGCCGCACTTTTTCTTTATCAAATGAGCTAGCTTTTACTTAACAATTTTGCAAAAATTATTTGGTTTCATGATGCTATTAATTGGCTCATAATTTGACTTCCTTATATTCTGGAGCTGTGAATGCCTGTTATTGTAACATAGCAATATTAAAAGAAAAAGTCTTAAGTAAGAGTCAGGAAAGAACTTTATCTCCAGTTCATGTCTAGAATCTAATGTGGATCATGYTTCATGTGTGAAAAGGTGGATTTCACAATCAGGGATGGGAATGTGGAAATCTAAGGCATGAGAGCATGAGAGTGAAACTGCTCGTGTGATTCACATTAGTTTTGAGTGAAGCTGGCAGCCTGGGGAATATTTATCAGTGGAATAAACTGTTCAAGTAAAGGGAGCTATTCTAAAGCCAGTTAAACCCACAGAACAAATTAGTCTTCTGGTGGTGTGGCATCAGAGTAGGAGCTGTAAAGAATTTAGGAGATACTTCTGGGAAATTTAACTTGCTGAACAGTGCTAGGATTGGTGGTCATCTCCACAGCAGGAAGCTCCAAAGAGCAACTTCAGCTCAACTAGCATAAAACCTTTCAGGCCACCTGCACCAGTGCTGGCTGCTGCAGCCACTGTGGTGCTGGGACAATCACATTCTGTCCTGGGACAGCATGATGGTGTGAACTATCTTTGCATGAGGAGTGCTTCTGCTCTCCATGAGCAGGTTATTCCTGCCTGGCCATGACAGACAACAGCTCTGCCCAATGGAGCTGAATTGTAGGTGAAGGGGCAGAATTACACATTCAATATCCTTAAATTCGGGTAGACATCTGAATTGGAACTATTTCATTGTGTGATAATGAGATGTCTGAGGTCAATGCATGTCCTAATTCAAGTCAGTCACAATATTTGACTGGTTTAGGATATTTTACATTTCTTTTCATTTGTTTTATCAAACGATAGACTTTTTTTTTCCTGTGGATTTTTTGTTTGTGGGCAGGAGAGGGTGGCTGGTTGGTTTTTCTTTTTTACTTTGGAGGCAGGTATTTGCTTTCATCAAGAAACTTAATAAAACAATGAACTGGACCCTAAGTCTTTACTCTTTTCTGAGGTTCCACTAAGACCTCTTATAACATTGCTTTTTAGTTGTTCTGACAGTACCAATATGAAACTCACAAGTTTTTCTTGTTTTCAACCATAAAAACAACTTGCTTTTGATCCTCTACTTTCATTTTCTTGTTGTTGAACTTTTTGAAAATACAATATAGTAGAGTCTGCATGAGAATTGAAATTGCTTACAGAGAATTTTACAGTAAATTGATATCTAGAAATACTGTATTGCTGGGAAATGGTCTATTTATCTTGGGATCAGGGCAGATATGATAAAGATATGAAACATAATCATCAGAATTCTATACCTTGGGTTGATATCAGTTCAAGGCTAAGTACAAACAAATCCCACCAACTTTTCAGAGGCTGGCATTGTTTTACACCAGATGTGTTTTTTTATCCAGATATACTTTCTGATAAGATATAGCTTACGTTTTCTATAAAATGTTTCAGTAAACTATATTGTACTGTGGCATAAATCATAAAAAGTAAAGCCTAATGGATTCTATCTATACAAATAGAGTTTATTATGGCATATATTCTTTGACAATGCAAATATTTACCTAGAATGCATATCTTGCTAACTCTGAATTACATTAGCATACCTATAATCAAAGTTTGACTTGAAATCTGCCTGTCAGGAGATAATTCCAAGAAATAGTTGAGATTGAGGGGGTTGTGTGTATAATTTATATATTTTATTTATTTTAAGAATATAATACTTCTATTATCTCTGTTTTCTAATGTATCCAAGTGTTTTCACCTGATGATAACTTTTAGGATCAGATTCTGGATACTCTGCTGTTTCCTCAGTCAGGATGTCATGTACTTCTACACTTTGTCGCTTATTGGTGGGCAGAAGGAGTCATTATCCTGAAAACAGGAATATCAGGCTCCAGTCCTAAAAAGCCTCTGAAGAGTAGCTATGTTTCCATTAAAATTAGGATGGATATTCCATTTATATTAGGATAGATACAAGTAGCCTTGTATCCATCCTAATATAAATGTATGGATGGTATGTTTGAAGCTGTCTGTGGCCTGGTACCTCTGTATAATATCACTGCACTGTCTCAATTCCAAACCTGCAAGTAGATATCAGGGTGGAAGGGTTTGTGATAGATACAGCCTAGAGGCCTGGTTCTGAGGACATCCACAAAACCCTTGATCACACACCCTGCTCCCCTGCCTTCCCTAACATATTTACCTAATACTTCTGTTCACATGTACTGTGGCTTGCCAAATTCTTCAGCTTGCTGCCCATCTTCCACCTAAGGTAAGCTGAATTTTAGGGACACACTTTCTTTTAAGAGTATACTGGGGGAAGGCAATTTCTGTGCACCATGGCCTGAGAAAAGACTAATAAACTTGGCACCTTTGTGCTACGGGGTTTAAGCCCCTTTCTCTCACACCCTTAAAAAATACTCTACTACAGGGCAGGTGTGGGATGGGGATCACATCCTTGCAGCTTGAGGTGAGCAAAGGGACTGCAAGAAATGCAAGGTCAGCTTGGACCTGAGAGGCAATAAACCTGAGGGAACCTGGCTGGCACCTTGGTGCCTGGGGGCAAGAGGGTCTCTGCTGGCAGTGGGGCTGATGATGCATCCCATTGCCTGTACTTTGTGTCGAGTTTCCTGAAGGGAATCCAGCTATGAGATGCTGGGATGTAGGTGGGACGAAATCTGCTGAAACCCACCGTAATGGTGTTCCCTTTTAGGTTCCTGTTTCAGACTGCTGGGGGCAGAGCTGCCAAACTCTCAATGATGAAGTGTTAACAATTCTGAGAGACTTGCAAGAAAGCAGTCACCAGCAGCAAAGATTTTCGCCCAAGTATCTGGATTTGTGCAATATGACTTAAAGTTCTGGCTTCTGCTTACTGGAATTTTGTTCTTCGGGAATTCTGCAGTCTTCATAGCAGCAGCTCCTGATTTACAACAGCACAGGGATTACCAGAAATAAGACTTGATGTTCTCTGATGGAAAAGACTTATTGAGTTTAGTAGCATATAATAAGATTTCCGAGGGTTTCTTTCTCTTTTTTTCTTTCTCCTTATTCCCTTTATTTTACTAATTGAATCCCATCTGAAGAGATGGTTAGAGAAAATCACTATGATTTCTGTAGGGGTGACTAGCCTTTATCAAATTGTCATAGACTGAGCCAAAGAGAGCTCTTTTGTTCTGAGTCCCTTGAAAATTCTGTAGGATTTCACTTTAAAAGTTGATAGCATTTATTTCTGATTAGTTTTTGCCATTGGAGATTGTTCAACACATGCATTTTCAGCTGCAACACTGAGGCATTACAAAGCTTTTTGAGTCTGAATTTTGGTCCGATTTAAAGTGCCATAAAATCTTCCTTTTCAGTGTGTCTCTCTCTTATTTACATCAATGTAAATGAGATGTGATTCAGTCTTGCACTGTGTTCAGAGAAATTGTTTTCCTCTATCTTAGACATTTTGTTAAATTGAAGGCTAATAGGGTACCAGGCGTACAAAGCAAACAAGAAATGAGTATTTTCTGGTCTGAGCAGATGAATTTCCCTAAATTTGCTGCCAAAATAAATCCCCAAAACAAATGATTTATGAACTTACTGAAGCAAAATGGATTATTCAAATAATTACTTAGTAATAGAGCAAGTTTGAGCAATGATACTTCTAATAATGAAGCTGCCCAGAGAACCCGATGCTTAGGGAGATTATGAGGGATTAAGACAGATTCTTTCTCATTCTTTCAGCTCTGCCACCATCCTACTGAGAATGCAAAGAGTAGCGTGTACCTTAAATGATGGAAAAGAGGGCAAACAGAAAAGTTAGGGTTGCAATTTAGTGCAGTTTAAGCAAACATGTAGGTTACACTTCTAAAGGTACAGGCTTAATTCACTGATGTAAATCCTTGCTAATTAGATCTGTGAAAGTATGAAAATATTAGATGGGGGAGGATTATACTTTTTTGTTTGTTTTCTGTTTTACTTTTTTTTCCCTCAATTCAAATTTGAGGCTTCACAAGCCTAAAGGGAGTTTAAACATACCCAAAAGCTGATCTTCCAAGCAATTAAGTCACTTAAACTTTGTATATCAGTCCTTTTCCAGAGCTATCCTACTTTAGATAAAAGAAAACAATGCCCAAGTATTTTAATGTTGGTAATTCCCAAGTGTATTTTCTATCCACAGTCCAGCAACTAATTCACATAATTCTTCATGGTTTATTCCCCCTCCTCTGAATTTCAAATTTCTGGTGAGTAAAAAGAAAAAAGGATTGCTTTTGTTGTCATTCTTTACAGCAAAGCTACATAGGTGGAAGAACAGTTGGGAGTTAAATTGCAACAGTAACAGTAAATCAAACTAATCTGGAGTCTTTTCACTAGTGAAATATTCCTGCATGATGGTAATAGAGAACTCTGAGTTGCAGCTCATAACTGTGAAAAGTTTTATGAATATATATAATTTATATTTCTTATATATAAAAATTATTTTAATATAAATTTATATATATATATTAAAAAACCAAACCAGAAAAAAACAAACAAAAACCCCCACAAAACACCCCAAAACAAACAAAAAACCTCAACAACTACAACCAAAAAAGCCAACAAGCCCTCTGCCCCCCTCGAACCTAAAGGAAAAGTTGAGGTAATGTGGAGAGAAAGAGAGCTGTGGAAACTTACTATATTCAGCTGTTTACTAAATAATTAACTAAACCACCATTAAAAAAATATAAAAGTGTCTACCCAAACTTGCCAGGGATATCTCATTTTTCTCAAGATGCTGAAATGCCCAGTTAGGTAAATGTAATGGCTTGTAATAGAAGGCAATATCTTGGTCTTGAAATAAACTTGTTTTGTGATTATTCTAACCAGAAGTAGTAACATCACAAGGTAATCAGAAGGTTAACATCAGAAGCTGTAATATCACAAGTAGCATCGCAAGGTTTCCCATCACTTCTCATTAAGTCCTACTTTAAACGGAGGTCCTGTCCTGTGATGGATGGATCTGAGACAGCTGAAGGGTTGAGGATATACTGTCTATTCAACTATTATTTTTTTACCATGGGCTGCCTCACCAGGGGGTTGGTGGAGCAGCAGAAGTTGCCCCTGCAGTCACAAGAGGCATTTTGTTGCTGTTCCTGGGAGGTGCAGTTGAGGCTGCAGTTTGCAGGAAGTGCTGGTAAGGATGGGTGTTTCTCTCGGGATGTCGCAGGAGCAGTGTCGGTAGCTACTGCTGTGTGTTTAGCATTGGGGCCAGTCTGGGACAATCACACAGACATGGCAGCCCTGACACCTCTCCCTTCCCTTTCTGTCCTTTCTGCGAGTGTCATCTTGCTCAGCGCCCACACTGGTCTGTTCCAGGGCTGAATCAGCCCTGCAAGTGCAACACTATTCACGTGTGCTACAACTCTCCAGCTGTTCTGCAAATGTCGTAACAGCATAAAACCATACAATGTTTTATGCATAAAACCCTGTGCTTCATGAAAGGCATGCAGTGAGGAATCAAAAGCAGAGAAGTGAAGAAGAGATAGGGTAGAAAAATGCCCAGAGGAGATGCTGAAAGCTCTGTAAAGAAATTTGTTTTCACCTTGTCTCTGTCATAGATCTCTACTACTACCTGAGTCACTTAACCCAACCCCAAACTTAGCACACATCTTGAGGACCCATGCTGCAGGTGGGTCAGGATGCTGTCACAACTTACACAGCACCCTGGAGTGTGTTTGGGAAGCATTCAAAAAATTAGGTCATAAACATCTCATATGACTTGCCAAAACCTAGTAAGTGTCACCTGCAGATTAGCATCTCATGGGAACTATCATTTTAGAAGCACTTTGTGAAGTTTTATTTCTATTTTCATTTTGTATCTGGGTGTACTGGGCTTGCCAGTTCTTCCTGAGTGTGACTGGAAGTAGAATCTCTTATGGAGGAAGAGTAGTGTCTGGTGTTGTCTTGAGGGATGAAAGAAGGCCTGTCCATTTGAATGTTTGCTCTGTCAGGACGTGGGCCACAGGCTTAGGTAGCAGCAAATCAGAGCATGCAGAAATCTCTCCCTGCCCTTAGCAGTATGATCCTGCTCCTAGGTCCTTTTTCCTGAGGGGAAAAGGAATTAAAACCTTCAAGAGTTCTGCAATCTTTTTGTCACACCTCCCCTCATAGTAGGTAGTAACAGAGGTAGACCAGCAGGTCCCTTTCCTTCTTGGCAGAATCTGGCTGGGTGGGACATGATGCACTCCCATGTCTTCTGAAGGCTGAGAGCAGGCTTGTGAATTCCAGGAAGAGCTGGAGAATTGTTGGGGCCACTGGGGGAAAAGGTGATGCTGGGAAGATAATGGGGATAAGGTTATTGAATAGCTGCTGATTGATGGAGCACATTGAATCCTGTGCATTGCATTAGGCAGGATCCTGTGGGGAAAAAATGTCATCTGATTGTGTTTACTAAAGATTTCATCATAATGCAACATATATAAAACAGCTGGAGGATGTACAGGAGCTTGAAAATGGTGTTTCTTAACTGTGAATACCCAATCATTGTGGTCTTAATGGTCTTTTTAAAACTGTGTATTTTTCTCTAGGCTTTGCAGGGATGCTAAATAGGCAGCTATTTGTAAATAGCTAGTTAAGAAGCATTTTTTTTAACCCTAAAAGGATGTTTTGTTTTTTCTTTCCTAAAGGTGGCTATTTCCCCCAAGATGTATTTATCTCTGGAGAAGAGCTGCTAGCTCAGGGCAGTAGTTCCTTTAATTTTAGCACTCTTAAGTTATTCTCCCAAGACCAGCATTGCAAACACCTCACGTACTTGTTCCTCCAAATGTTCTCTTCCCAAGTGTGCTTTTGTACATCTCTTTCCTGCATCTTAGTCAACCTTAACATTTTTTACACACTCATTAACAAGCTGATGGTAGAAAAGAAAAAGGCATGAAGAAACACAGTGCTTTAGGGTTACCATAAAAAGAAAAAAAGTAAAAAAAGCTCACTGGGGGCTTTAGCCAGTGACACATCCTGCATTTTCCATAAGTAATATCTTGACTAATTCTTTATGGACATATAAATTTGAAGACTTAAGTAAAAAACATCTGACACACATGGAATGTCATTGTTTATTTGTTTTCTGAAGGGCAAACAGTGCACAAGAATGCTAGAATTGTGCTAATCTGGAACTTCTTAGAAAATGCCCATCAAATATAATAACAAAATAAACAGGAAGAATACATTTGGGAGGAGTTATTCATATCTAAAGTTTCCCAAACAATACATAAAATATTTAGGCAAGATTAGGTATGTAGGGCACAACCCCTATGTCCTACTGTATATTATATTAATGGTCATATACTATTGTGCAAGATAACATAAGTCTACAAATACGTAAGAATTGGATTTGTATCATACAAAAAATCAGATTGAATGACTTTGACGATGCATAAGTTGGCAAGACTTGCAAAGGTAGATTTCCTTTATTTTTTGTTTGTAGTTAATAAAACTACATTCTTCATAAACATATTTCTTATTTAAACTGTAAGGACATTTTACATGTGTTAAAATATATTAGGGTGGCTAGCTTTCATTTGAAACTCTTAACCTGAAGTAGAACAAAAGAAGAGAAATGCTTATTGAATATGTTTTTCACATAAATGCATGGGAAATGAGACACAATTTTTAGATATCTCCATAAGAACTTTCTTCCAAGTGCCATTACCTCATT
Source organism: Mixornis gularis (assembly GCA_003546035.1). Classification (NCBI taxonomy): domain Eukaryota; kingdom Metazoa; phylum Chordata; class Aves; order Passeriformes; family Timaliidae; genus Mixornis; species Mixornis gularis. The sequence continues at coordinate 488,851 of QVAJ01000034.1, read as the reverse complement.
CTGAGCATCAAGCAAATACCAAAAGTAGCACTTGGGCCCAGTGTTCAGAGGAAGAGAATACTTACTAGAAATCTACATAATTACACAGCCTGAAAATAATGAACCCCTTGAACTGATCAAGTGTGAAAATAGTTATTTAGTGGAAGCATTGTTTTAAATGTTAGCAATAAACCTGGAAGAAAAACTGTCCTCCCTATTTCAGTGTCTGAACTCTTACAAAAAGCTTTGCTTCTCTGTAAGTAAGTAGCAAAAAATATTCTGTCACCTTGGGCTCATTCAATAATCTAGCCCAGTGATCTAGAAATGAAATGCCATATACAACAGTTCATCTTTTCTCCTCAGTCTTTACAGCGTGTCTAGGAGTTAACATGCTGTGTTTAAGATTTGCTCTGTCATCATGTAAATTCTATAAATTGTAGCAGTTCTCACTTCCCTTGCTTGTTAAATAAGTCAATGCTACCAAATTCTGAATGTTTCCTTCTCTTATAAGCTGTTGAGTATGTTCTCAGGGAATTTAATTATCATATCAATGAAGAGGAAAAAGTGCATATTAAATTATTGGATTTTCCCCTGTGTATGCCACAAAACCATATGGGCAGCACCATCTGTGTACTTATGACTACAAATTTGAGTGTTTATTGGTTTTAATCTGGAGATCAGTGTCATTTGAACCCAGATCCGGCATCAGAGCTCACATCCAAAATTCTGGCTTCAGCCCATGTGTACATTATGTTTACAGCTCTAGCTTGTCCTGCAACTCTGAAGGCCAGGAATGTGTCTGCTCCCTTCTGCAGTCTTGCATCAGTAGGAAATGGAGATATATAGAAAAATAATTCAGTGTTCAAAGTTATCTACTTTGGAGATCTAATTTCTTAGCTTTATTTGTGTCTATTAGGGGAATCTTCAGTTAGCTCTAACATTTGTCCCTCTGCAAAACAGCAATAACAATATCTAATAGGACAACTGCCAGAATTAATTGTGCAAATAACAAGGATTTAAAGCTGTATTTAGTTTGTAGACAGTAGCAAAAAGTGTTCACTGTCTTTAAGGCCTTGGTCTTATTTCATGAAGATCCTTTAAGGCTGTACAGGAYTCCTCCATCACTACTGTCATTGAAACTACTGCAAAGCAAAGCTTTCCCTTTTTAAGCACTAGAATCAAGACAATTCCTGTTGTTTCTTTCAGGAACTGGTGCATATGGGTGCTCCAGATTGTTTAACTTCAAGTGGTGCTGGGCTGTCATTTGCACATACAACAATAAGTGCATTAGTTCTGGGACTTATGCATGTGCATGACTGTACTTTTTCTTCTTGGTTGGAGCCTCTCTCATTGGTAGTATTGGTCTTCCCTAGGAAGCTCATGATTCAAAAGATTTTTTTTTTTCAGATACCATGATCAAGTTTTCCAGGGTTGTTAACATTCTTTTCTTGTTCACCTGAATTTTGTAGTCCTTTGTCTTCCATTTCCCAGTTGTGATACATTTTGACAAATTGTTTTCTTCTGTTTTTTCTCTCACAAACATTGAAGGCAGTGATCTTGTGCAGTGCGTTGGTGCTGGAAGCTGCTGCAGAAAGGTGAATAGGAGTGTAAGAGTTTGAATACAATGGTTATTGAGTACAGGCCTCTTCCAGTCTCTACTGAATATCAAAAACATGCTTAGTTGAGGAAATTCAACAATAGCTTGCTAGGAAGTCATACACTTCCCTTGTGATGAATTATTGTGTTTATTTTCTCTCCTGTTTTGTGTAAAACACCAGTCTTATCTGCTGAAGAGAATTTACCTTTAAACTTGGGGCAGCTATGAGTCCCCATGCTGGAATTTGCTGCTGAGAGGCAGCGAACCTTAGAGAATGGCTATTGCATAACCTGAGGCTCTTAAATGCAGTGAATTTAAAAGAGCCTTGTTAGGCAGATGTTTTATTCTATTCACAAATTTTGACACAAATACCTATTTTTATTGTTGATTTCAGTCTTGAAAGAAAACTTAGAAAATCTGCAACACAAGGGTGTACATCATGTGCTGGGGAGGGGATGATCTATAACCTCACAGAGAATTTTAATGCTCATCTTTGATATTCTTGGATAAGATTTGGGCAACTATATCTACGTGGTATCTTTAAAACTGTATTCCATGATTTTTTGGAGGGCTATGCCAAAACAAAAGACTGGAGAATTATATTTTTTTTATTTGGCTTTATAAAAATAGAAAAACTACAACTGAAAACAGCCTGGTGTGGTGTGTGTTGTTTTGTTCTTCAAGTAATACATAAAACTGAGGATCTCCTCGAGACACTTTGTATTCTTTAGGACTCAGCAGAAAAGTAATGAAATCAGCTTCTCTGTCTTGGCTGAACTCCAGATCTGTTAATGACATATTACCTACTTAATTTTCCACGGCACCTTTGGTTATTAGGGAAGGTACAGATTTTCAGCACTTGCTACAAGCTGTAAAGTGGTAGGCATGTACTGCTAAACAATGGCTGCAATTCAAGCCACAGCTGATTGCATTTCAGAGTTTATCAAAATACTCCTACTGATTTGCAGACCACTTCGTTTCCATTTAGTTTTGGGATCCTTTAGGATAAAAATGTGCTGTGCGTGGTCCTCATCCAATGACAAATTAAATGAAAAATGCAGATCCATTATAAGCAAAAAAGAGTTTTTAAGAATACTAAATGTGGTAGTATCTAAGAATATGCGCTGTTTTTTGCCAATGTGTAAGAAAACTCAGAAATTGTAAGATGCAATTATTTAAAGGATGTTTTTAAAAAGGAAAATTTACATGCAAGTGTAGAAAGCATCAGTGATAGTGAATGGTTATATCAGTTTGACAAGTAATAGTGTTGTCTAAGCATCCTTTCACATACTAAGCGATATGTTTAATGAGAAAACAGGAATAGAAAGTCCTATGAGTGCCAAAATCATGTCACTGCTAGAACATAAACTTTTGCATTTTCTGACTCTTGTTGATTTATGGTACTGGTCCAACAAGTAGCACATAAATTGAACAACTTTAATGCAAATGCTGGTGCATGTGCTTAAATATTTAGCTAATTTAAAGCCTAGTTGTTCATATTTAAGTGTTGCTTTGAACGGCTTTTGCATTTCATTTCCTAGACTTTAAATATAATAACTTCTAAGGTGATGTAAAGTAGATCTATTTATGTTGTAGGCTAGAGATAAGTTATCTCCATAATGTGTATGGTAGTTGTGGCCAAGTTTTTTTTGGCTTCATGGAACCCCATCACCTATGTTGTTACATCCAAATCCCTGCTGTGTGCCATAGGAATGTGCCAGCTATCCCATAAAGATTTACAGTTTGTTACAGAATAAATTTCTAGGAGGCCTCCTCCTCCAGACTCCTTTTCTTCTCACCTATCTCTGGAACTGGTCTGGCACCAAGCTTGCCCAGTTTTGAAAACAATGCTGGGCATGTCCCTCTTAACCCATCATTGACCAAAGCATCTCAACACTGGAACAGTGTCAACTGACTCGTAAGTTCAAGGAAAATGAAACATAAAAGGACAATGTATTGCTGCATAACTGCATTAAGTCCTGAAACCCCTCCAGTAGGGTAAGTTGCAGTGTGTCCTTAAATAGGTAAAATTCAGCCCTGAAAATAGCTAAACATATTTGTATGTGTAAGATATTGCAATTTGGACAGGAAATTGGATAGATCTTTAGTCTGGGTTTTATAAATATTCCACATTTCCAGCTGCTACTGAAGTCTGCGAACACGAAATGTCTCATGCACTCTGCAAGCTGGAATGTTTCAAGAAATTACAGCCATCATCAATAAAATCATCAAGATAAATTTGCCCTGTGCTTCCACTGTTAATTGGATGCCCCTTTAGTTCCTTGTCTTTTGCTCTAACCACACAGAAACAATCTTTTCATTCTTTTTTTTTTTAGTCTTTAGTTTTCCTCCTTCTCCTTCAGTACCCTAAAAGGGAGCAGTGTCTCCCTTAAAAATTCCTAAGCCTTACTTCAGTCAGTCCAGTCACTTTGTAGAGGKTTTTTCTGACCTTAGTGAGATTCTCATGCTCATGGAACCTTTCACACTGTCCAGAAAGTGTTTTCTCTGAGTAATGTTTTTTCAGTTTACGAAATTACAGAGCAGAGGGATTTGACACACTTTGAAACTGATAGCTAATTTACTGGAAACAAATGAATTCCAACATCCAAAACAAGCACTTGCATACTTACTGTCTTTCTTTAAACTAGATAAAAATACAGATTTTGGTATATTTGTGGTATGCAAGGGTTTTGCATTTATTCCAACAGCTGATTTTTGGCTGTCTTACAAAAATATACTGTGCTGCATCCAAAAATCCTACAGTAAAAGAACTTTGAGGTTGCAAAGTCAAATATGTTGAAATTGGGAAGTGCCAGAATTAATTTTGTTTCTGTGACCTTAATTTACCACCTTTGTCTGTTTGTTATAATAAAATGTACAATTATGTAATCGTAGATTGTGGCTTTTTTTTTCCCCCTAAGACCTCAGCTTTGTTCAATGAATGTGTTATTTAATATTGCCTTCACACCTCCACCTCCTTGATCCTTGTATTGAATTCAAAATTATTAATTCGTTGAGGAACTTGTTCTGCAAACATTCATGAATTTAGCTCCTACCTGAGGCTGGCTGCTATTAATATCCCTTTTTATGGACCCAAGAAGCCAAAGCCAAGCATCTGCTAAGTTTGGGCAGTCAGTTGAAGGCATGAATCTTCAGGCTATTTAACATACAGGATGCTTCTTACATTCAAACCCTTCTTCAAATGTTTCAATTACAGAATTGATGTAAAAGCATTCCTAGGTACCTCAAATAACCATGACTGCTTACTAGAGGGGAGCCTTTGACAAATTTGTTTTCACTAATTTGCTGACATTAAGCAGAAGTGTTGGAGGGTTTACTGGATTGTTTAAGTAGCCTATCCACTAAATAATCCCTCATTTTTTAAGCATCTTCCTGCAACCTTGACTTCAGACCTTCTAAAGCAATTGATGAGTATCTAGGACTTGTACAAGCAGCAGTCTGTTGATAATAAACCTTATTCATTCTCAAATGGCCATCACATTAACTGAATGAGGGGGGGATCCAATTTAGCAAAATGCTGACATTCTGTTATCCTAAAACTTTTCAGGGAAAGGGAAAGAAAACTACAGTTAAACATACTTAAAATCTTTTGAAAAAAGAGAGCTTACCTGTATTAAGGAACTTCCGCAGATTTGAAATAGAAATATTCAGAGATTTGGCTTTTCCTTCTCTTGATGCAGAGATGACAGATAACAAATGTAGACATAAAATCCACAGGTCTTAAGTCATTGTCCTAAACCCTGGAGATAGTAACTTGTCTTAAAAGAAAAAGAGGATCGTCTTGGATAAAAGAAAAATAATGAGTCTTTTGGTTGTGGGAAAATGGCACATTATTTTTATCTCTAAATGTAAGTACAAAGTTCAGCCTCAATATTTAAAACATGAAAAGTTATGACCAACTGCAACAAAGGCCTCTGCTGGGAAAGTGTCAAATATCATTAATAAGGTTACTAGCTGCACACAGAGCATTGTGCTGTTCCTTTTAAACACATGTTAGAAAAAGGCTGAAATGTCACTTTGTGCATTCATAGGGTGTGTAGCTGGGCATACCATGTAGAATAATGATACTTGCCTCTGCCAAACAGCATGTAGCTTTGTAAAATGTTGAAGGAGATCTCAAGAAATGATTTTCCTCCTGCAGAGATGTTGAAGTTTTCTTTATGAAGTTGAGTACCACTATTATTAAATAAAAGGTTGAAGTATCAGTCTTTTTCTACATAAGATGTTTTTGACCGCATCTTATAATATTGTTAATTCACGTGAAACAAGGCTATTACCTTTTGCTAATTTTCTTGGTTCTTGTACCTATAGAGAAGAGGGGATTTTATTGGCTTGCAAGCAAGTGCTGCTGATCCCAGGATTTGAGACTGTCTTGAGGGGGTTCACATACAGTTCAGCTCTATTGGTTAATATTTGAAATAATGAGTCCAACAAAATGGAGCTCTCAAGCAGAGGAGGTAAAAGTCAGGGGATGACTGAGTTTTTTGTATGTAATTGCATGTGCTCAGAGTGGTAATGCTGTTCACAACCACTGGTGCTTTGGAGATTGACAGATGGTAGTGAGATCCTGGGCATTGGCCTTTTTGATCAGATATCACTGAGGTAAAATTCAGTATATCAATTGTGAAAATCTTGAGTCTCTAATACAAGTGCTTCTTTATTGAAGCAAAGGTATATTTCAGTTCCACTTTGTGAACTTTTGCCAATATGGTAAAGAATGCAAGTTTCAGCTGAAGCAGAAAGTTGTACTGAACAGCTACTGCGTAAGATTGGTGATTGTTGAGACATCTGGGGTGGGGAGTGGAAGAACAAGGTGTTAAATATTTTTATTACAAACTAAATGTTTTCTCACCCTTCTGCATGGTATATTCATGACCTCAATACTTACTGAACATTTGAGACATGGAGGTTTTTTAAAGCCTTGAAATGTTTTCTCTTTCATAGAGTTACTTAGGCATGACAATGCCTAAAATGAGAAGGTACAAACCAAAGTGGGATATGAAGATGTTAAATCCAGTGGAGCTATTACCTGCAGTTTACTTTGTTGTAGACAATATCACAACAGAGAAACAGGTAGGACCCTCCTTCAGGGTGCTGTTCCAGACATTTGGAAAGTGTAGCAAGAGATGGATGGTTAGTAATGTTTTGCAAATAGCTGAGATAATTGTTTTGTCTTGTTGCCATGTCCAGCTAAATTAAGTTCATCAAGGTTTTGAATTGGTTTCTGAAAATTACAAATTTCTTTCATAATATTACAGTAACTTTAAGGGTGTAGATGAATGAGAAATGAAATGGCAATCACTGCAAACTCTCTTGTTCACACATATGTTTACTGTTGGCATTACTTTTGCCCAGTAATTCATGAAAATTCATACCTTATAAATAGTTCCCTCCATAATTACAGGTCTGTGAGCTGATGCTGCGAAAGGAGCTTCTTGGGTCTGGATGGGCAGACCCATCTTCTTGGGTTTGTTGGGCAGCTGATGATATTTATAGATTCCATAGCTATATAATCGCATAAGCACTGCAATATAACAAAATCACTTTAAAAGAAAGGTTCAAGAAACAGACAGACTCCCGCAGAATTACTTGGCTGGCAGAGGTAAAAAAACTCACTCCACCTTTTAAATGCTTGTTAATTTTTTTTGTTAAAAAGAAGGAATGAACCCACAGCAAGCCAGACACGAATATTTCTCCTCCTTTAATCTATACTAGTTCATATACAAAACTGCTAATCTATGTTATGGACATTTGGAAAAACAAAGTTTCTACTTTAAATTAAAAAGATCCAGTTAAGGTAGAGGAGTATGGTTTGCAGGAGCAGCCACACATTTGAGATCCATAGTTTCTGCAAGGAGGTAGGAAGTCTTACATTAGTTTTGTGTTTTTTCACTGTTGCAGGAAGTAATTTTCTGTCAGACTGAATGAGCCACCCTTAATTTTAAGATGATTTGGAGTCCAAAGAGAAGTCTGGCTTTTTTCACATTTTGAGTCACAGTCTCTCTGAAAATAATGATTTGCTAAAGAAATGCTGACAGGTCCTTACCTTATCTAGTATTTGAAATATTTATAGAAATGGTTTAGCTTTTATATTTATGCCCATTTCAATCTCTACAGCAACAAGGAAAAGTTTTGCTGCAATCTTAAAAAACAACTAGGGTAGGACTATTTTAAAAATGTTTTGCAAAACATGAAAAGACTTTTTTTGGACTCCAATATGTGAAGACTTGTGCATAATACACAGATATTTCCATTTTTACCTGGGTCATAAATTTTTCTGATGTCATAATAGTTACATGACTCAATTACAGAAATCCAAGCAAAACCTTTTATGTCCAAGATTTAGGCCTCGTTGAGTTATCATGACAGATCTTCAAAGATGGTACAAATTAAAAGTTCAGGGACAGACAAATAAAATTACTATTAATAACAGCTTATGGAAAATACTCATGAATGAAATATTCTGGGAATCAAAATATAGTTGCACCGTGGAGGCACAAAAACTAATTTTCATTAATTGAAGAATAAATATTTTTCTACAACCAGAAACTTAGCTGTTGGAAAATTTATTTATTGGCCAGATACAGATTTTAAAATTCTCCTCAACTTCTATGAAATTAAGATTTAGCACCTTTGAGTAACAAAAAAAAAAAAAGAAGCACCAATCTGTATCTCTAAGTCTAGGGTATAGTGGAGGCCATAAGTATGTTTATCTTTATGATAATTTAAATGTTGACCTGACTTTCCTGAAGTCGAGGGGGTACCTTATTGTGTGTGACAATGTGTACAAAAATCACAGTATGATCACACTTTCAACTGGCCATTCACTAAGAAGGGTTTTTAATTTTTTTAAAGGACAGTCAATTCACAGCTTCACTGTCTGCATCATTGCTCTGCTATGAGGAAAGTCTGGAAGAGTTGGGGTTGTTTGGCCTGGAGTTGGTTGGTTTTTTGGAGAAGAGAATGAGAGGTGACCTAATAGCAGCCTTCCAGTACTTTGAAGGCCTACAAGGGAGCTGGAGAGAGGCTTTTCACAAGGGCATGAAGTGAAAGAACAATAGGAATGGCTTTAAACTAGAAGAGAGTAGGCTTAGATTAGATATGAGGAAGAAATTCTATACTCCGAGGGTGATGAGGRACTGGATGGTCTTTGAGCAAAGTGGTCTAATGGAGAATTTGTGGACCCTCCATTCTTGGAGATACTCCAGCTGGATATAGCACTGAGCAGCCGGCCCTAGGTCACCCTGCTTGAGCAGGAGGTTGGACTAGATGAACTCCAGAGATCCTTTCCAACCTCATCTATTCTGTGACTCTGTGCATTATCTCTGATAACATAGAAATCTTATGACTTTTTTAGCCCTTGATGTTCAGTGTGAGCTTCTGAGGGAACTGCAGACACAATAATCAGCCAGGTATATGTAACAGGAACCTCTTTGATGAGTGACAACTCTGTGGAACTTCAATGTCTCAAATGGCTTTGTCCCTTTTGTATCCTTTCAGCCTGTAAGTTTGATTTCAAGACTTGTTTGGTTTCAGAATAACGTTTTCCCTTTTTCAACTATCCTTGGCCAGAGCTGATACTTCCTCAACATCTTACTGGGAAGTTTTCTTCCCAAGTCTTATTCAATAACTACAGAAATGTATTGTCAGATTACCTTTTTATTTATTATTCCTAGACTTATATAAGCTCCTGCTCATTATCATTTTTATTGAAAAATGCCATAGTTTTTGCCTGTCACTTTTCTCAGATTCACCTCTATTTATTTGTCCAATTTCCTGACATCTGACCTTATGACCTCTTAGGAAAAATGCATTTATATTTTAATCTAGCTTTGTCCACTGATTTAGGATTTATAGCTTAAACTTAATTCACCCTAGTAATGTGTTGGGATTTTGCTTCCCTCTTCTGTCCATGGCCTCCGGGCTTAGAAAGTGTTCAAGTTCTCAACATTAAATCAAACAAACTTTAAGAGAGGGAAAATGGTTACCTTTTTTTTTTCTCCTAAAAGGTGAGTTGGGTTGCTGTCCTAACCTCCATTTCAATGCTCCATCCAAACAGCTCAGAAAAGAGAGGATTTGGAATTTCTATGGTTTACTGACTAACTCTCTTATCCGTTGCAATCTGTAAGATAAATCGGAACTTCTGGAAGGTGGATATAGGAAAGATTTCATCACTGTCTGTATTTCCTGTATTGCTAGCTCTATGATTAAATAACTCACAGATAGACTAATGACAGCACATTTTTTATATCTAAAATTAAACTTTGAGCTGAGAAAAATGAGATAACCCTTTCAACACAGGCATTGTGAACAAATAATGAAAAGCTTTTTCTAATAACATACTACTGGCAAATTGATCTTGCCATAAGTAAAGTATCAGCAAAACAAAGCCTTGGTGTTGTTCTGGTTTACTTTTTTCTGATGATTAATGTGGTTTTTGTTGGTTTTTTCCTGTTTGATTCAGATGTGAACATACACTGGGGTGATTAATTAAGTGTCAATGGAACTATACTATTTACTTATTCTAGGGTAAAAATGTGTGGCTGAAACTCAGCAAAGCTTTTGAATAGGTACCTAACTTTCCAACTTATGAACAACTGTTCCATCAAAAGCAATAAAAGTTGGCTCAAAGGTTAGGTGTGCACTAAACTGTGTGGTGAATTGAGCCTTTGGCCGCTGCCTGAAATTGTTCACTACTGAGGACAGGCTCTATTGCGTTGTACGGAAAGTCATATCCATAACACCTCCCAGCAGGAACAGCATCTGTGTGTGTCACCTGCTGTGCACTTGAATTGGTGTTCAGTTGTCAGTGACAAGCCACTGGGCTTGTTTGCCCTCTGACTGTAACTCCATACAGGTCCAGGTGGAAGGAGAAAGCAGATTTCACATGTTTACCAGGATACCAGGATACAAAACTATTTGTTGGGGTTTTCACCTGAAACTTGGTAAAATGGGAGTCAGCAGAGCTTCCTGAGTGACTGATGTTAAGAGTCTCCTTCCTTCCAGTGCTAATTACCATCATTCCTTGGAGCAGAGTCCTACAGCAGGTTCACTGGTCACAACGGAAGTCAAAGCTCTGGAGAGAAGAGGAGGAGGTGTATCAGGGACAGGAAACAGCAGTGGAGTTGCTGAAGATGATCAGAAGTTGTTACATAAGAGGATTGAGACATAACTACTARGAGGTGTAAATATTTAAATATCAGATTAGCAGAATTTAGCAGAAAAAGAACATTTTTAGCAGTGTTAAAACGGCCTCTTCAAATTATGCAGGAAAGAAAGAGAATACAGTACCTGCTTAGAGACCTAGACTGTCAGTAGAGAAAATGAAGGGGAAATTGCAGGGTTGTTGAGTTTTGTATTGGTCTATTGAGGAAAATGAATATGTGAGAGAGTCACATCTAGTGCTGCTATGATAGGGAGTTCTTACCTGAGAGTAGGTCGATATTTCTTAGCTGTTGTGAATGGACTTTGAATTCACCTTTATCTACCCTCTCTCATAACTGCTTCCAGCAAACTCTGGCATGAGTTTTAAAAGTGGTAGAACTGCTCCTAAGAAGAATCAAGGGATGAATGGCTTCAATTTCATCCTTCTCTTTGTAAGCAAATTGGAAGACTCCTAAATGGGCATCTTTCAACTTTACTATATTGATATACCACTACGTGACATTTTTGAAGCCTGCTGAGCACATTGTCATGACATGACAGTGCAGTCTCACTAGGTTAAAGTGTCATGATGGCATGGAATATGATTAGAAGACTTTCTTATTTGGATGATCCATAGTTGAGGTGCTTCTAAATTAAAACGTGTCCTATTTCCTGCATGTTTTCCAGCTGGAGGTCTGGGATTGGCATTCGTATTCACCCCTGCAATTGGAACTGATAGAATGATTCAAAAGGGATTTGTGAGTAACTGTGTTGAGCTGATGTGCTCATTAGTGTAGTTATGTGGTATCAGGAAGCCTGGAAAGTGCAGCAGCAAATGAAAACATGGTATACAGCAATGTCACTTCTCTTTCAGCAGTTACACCCTGTCTCTGATAAAGGTCAGCACAATTTAGCTTGTTACCTACATTGCTAAAGTGCATATGTAATGGAGAAAAATGACACAAAATGACCCTTTACTTCCATGTTACCCTTGTATTATTTGAAACTATGGTTAATAGACAATTCCAAGTATTTAGGACTGTATTCAGAGATGTCCCACTAAAAAACCCCAAACTGATTCTTTTTTTAACATCCCTTCTTGAGTCCCCTCCCCTATGCATGTAGACTCGCATCTGATGAATTTGTGATGCTGAACTTTGCTTAAATGTTGGGTATGGGAGAGAATTAAGGCTGTGGTATTTAGGTTAGAGAGTGAAACTTACAGCAGTTGTACTAACTTCCAGCCGAGGAGTAAACTAAACTCTTTGGTTTAGTTTACCATCTGGTTTGAGTGCATCAACAATGCATTTAAACACCCTGATAAACAAAAGTGTGAAGGAGTGTGTCATGTCAATGCAAATCTGCAGTCTTCTCTCTGCATGCTTTCAGAAGAAAGCCTGGAGTGTTTGAGCATTCTCCTACTCCCTTACTTGCTAACTTTCATCCTGTATTTTTAAGCATTTCTCTGGAAAGACTGTTGCCCATCTAAACATCTTGGTTAATAGAAGTGCAAGATGATATTACAGGCTCTTCTGGCTCAGTGCCTTGATAAAAGTTGATGCATGTTGCATCAGTGTACTGGGAGCTAGCAAACAGCAGTCACTGCTGAACCAACTACATCATTCCCACCCAGTTCATGCCATGAAGGCTGAAGACTTTCACAGGGATAAGCATCTTCCAGTGGAGCCAATGTCCCCCCTCAAGGGGTATATTCTGAACTCTAGAGCTGTTTCCATGACTAGTTTTTAACTCATTCTTGTAGTATTGGTTCTTATGTAACGATTATTTTCTCCTTTTTTTTTTCTTTTTCTTTTTCTTTAAAAACCCCCAGTTATTACCAGTATCTTACAACAATTTAGAATCACTTTTGGAGAACCGAAGACAAAATAATACATCAGTTCTGTTTCGAATGAGATGTTTTAGATAATTTTTCCATTAATTTTATTTTCTGGACAAAGTTAAAAGACAATAATTTTGATGATTGATTTTATTTAGTAGGAAGAACATAGACAGTGTTTACTGGAATAATGCATGGAATGTGGAGTGTTCTCTAGTATCTTTTATCACAGCATACCCGTACTCTACAAGTAATTAGTCTTGTACAACCCCTTTGGGAAACCTAAAAGCAGATGTTAGAAGTTCTGAGCTACTTTCCTGGTTTGGTAGTGTTTCTTGTGGTTAGATTGCATAATGTGTTTACTCTCTAACCTATTGGACCAATTTGTGGAACAGATACAATGCAACGAAAACAACATTAATACATATTGTCAGTTAAGGCGCCAATGCCACACAAAGTTGGGCACTTTCACTGAAATAAATGAAACTGCAAAGATTTACATCAGATCAAAGCTGGGTCTCTGAAAAGGGTAGAACTTAGTGGACTGCGTAATTCTACATATAGAACACTTGCAGAAAAAGCAATGTTGTGGACTGTGCAGGACAAAAAGAAATGTTTTCTACTGTTGGTTGATCCCTCTGCAGTTCATGCAATGTGACAACCCTTCCATTTACAAGTGTTCAGTGTCAGTTCTGTAGTAACCCATGTGTTCATGTATTGAAGAAGGCTTTCTCCACATATTGTCAAACACATTAAACTTCTTAAAGAAAATGTGGAAAGAAAATCCATCTGCTTATTAACACATTGTCTAATTGTTTCTGTGCGATTTCTTTTATGTCAGAAAGTATTTGACAAGATTTAAACTTCCCTATTCTCATCAACTTTGTGGCTAATTACCTATTTTTTTTCAGCTATTATCTAGTAGTTAGCATTATAATGGCTTATAAAAACACACTGTGTTAGAACAGCTTACCACATAGGAAACATACAGTTTGCACATAAGTAGAAACTGAAAGTTTGCATTACTAAATCTACTTAATTCTATAGTTTCATTCTTCCCTGTGTAAAATACTATGAAAATTATGAGTTTATTTGAAGGTTAATATATAGTGAAATTGTCTGAAGGAAAGAACAGAGGAAACTTTTCAGGACCTGACTTTAAAAACATTAGTCCTAGAGTTGCAGTGCATATATATATTAGCCTAAAAAAATTTAAAAAACCACAAACTAACAAAACCAAAACAAGAAAACACCACCATCATCAACAACAAAACCAAACAAAAAAACCCAGCTACAGCAAAAAAAGATCAATGGACACAAGAAATCAGGCGCACAAATGAGTGACTGTGGTAGAGGTGCGCTGCTAAATGGAAAAGACAATTTTGCAAAGTTCGTGTAGACAGCTGTTGGTTAGAGGAGTGTATCCCTCAGGAGTTTGTAAAAACAAAAATTATCTGAATCAGCAGGTAAAAAGTCATATGCAGATTGTGGGGGAACTTATTTTCCTCCTGGAGATTTTCCAACATTTTTAAGCACTAGTATCAACCAGGGATTTTCTATTACATCTGAGATAAAATCTTGCCCAGATAAAATCCTGCAGGTGAAGATCTCACCTTTCCCCAGGTTTTCAGCAAGGGAGGGACAGCTCCTAAATCCCATTCAGCCTGCTCTGCCCCTAAAGATCTGCTGTCTTATAGTTTGAATATAGATTGCTTGAAATATTTTGGAGAATAGAAATGGCTTGGGGAACAAAGATGCTTAATTTTGAAACAATACATCAGGAAAACACTGTTTCTGCTCTAACCTATCAACAACTCTCTGGAAGTGACTACTTATGGGTATTCTATAAGGTTTAAATTTAGTTACCATGTTGATAAAGAGCAGACCTCTGAAATATGGGATGAGGAAATACTCAGCACTGTGTGCTCCCATGCTCTCTGAGTTTGGTGCTTGTCTAACTCAGCCTTTSTTGGCCTTATTAATGAATTTTGGTTTAATTTTCTTGAAGCACAAAAGTCTGTGTTCATAGCTTTCAGTACTACTCTCCAAAAGTCTGTGTGTGCTTACCCTGAGGTGAGATAAATTTCAGAATTAAGAGGGAGAGATGCTTTCCAAGTACAATTAATACTTGTGAAAGAGGAAGAGAAAAAATGTTTCATCATAAACATTTCAAATATATTATCCTTGTCTTTTGCTGGTGAAAAAAWTCACACGATGGGAAAAAAAGCATTTAAAAAGAAGCTCTTATGSCATTTTTTCTGAATGTTTTGACCTACTTAGCCCAAAGCTCTGTGATTTTGATGGAAACAGCATACTGAGGAAAGAAAACCAGGCTTTTATATTCAATTCAACTCTCTTCATGAGCAATTTTTTCTTAAATTGCAGCTCCTAGATACAGACAGCTTGTGAGTTTCTCTAGATTACAAAGTTCTGTATTTCACTGCTTGATTTCATACATTAGCATCAGAGGTCAGTGGTGGCCATAAGATGTAGGAAGACTGTCTGGTGAAATCAGAGAAGGTGGAATCATCACTGGGGCTGGAAGCAGCAGTCTGTTAATTTTATTCCTATTTATAGAGTTAATTTTATTCCCATTTTGCTATTATGGTGTTGTGTTTTGAATTTTGTATGAGAATACTCTTGGTAATGCACTGCTGYTCTTAGTTGTTGCTAAGTAATGTTTTCACCAAGTCAAGCACTTTTGAGCTCCTCATGCCCCACCAGTGAGCAGGCTAGAGGGGCACGAGGAGCTGGGAGGGGACACAGCCAGCACAGGTGACACCAAGGGGCCAAAGGGAGATTCTGTATCAGTTGGTGCTGTACTCAGTAAATTAACTGGGTTCAAAGCTGTACAGGGACCATGGCTTGAGAACTGGCTGGGCTTTGGTTGGAAAGTGGGGAGGAAATGCACTGGACATCCCCTGTTTTGTACTTTCTAATTATTTTATCGTTTACTGCTGTCACTATCATTGCATGCTTTTCTGTGTCATTACACTGGGTGAGCGAGGGGCTGTCTGGTGCTTTTTTTGCACTATTGGAGTTGCACTATTTCAGGACCTGAAAAATGATAAATTAAAATTCAACTGTGTGGAGAAGGGCTAGGAGGGAGAGAACATTCTTTAGCACAACAAATGAGGGGTAGAGGTACATTAGAGGGCTTCATGGATGTTTTTACTGGTATATGAAATTATGCAAAAAAGTGTCTTGGGAAATAGAATTCACTTATCTACATTTCTAAGTCAACTATCATTAACCCAAGGCATGTTTGAGGAATTAATATGAGGCAAGAATATTCCCAAAAKGTTATTTTGATGTAAACATCTTGTTTGCAGGATGGGTTGGATATTGGCATCTGGCCTTGGTACCATGGACTAGTCCAAGGCCCACTTAATTTATATGGTAGTGTAGAAGGAGTATGTTTCCAGCTAGAAACCCACCATTCAGCAGCTACTGTGGATGATCCTAATTCAGGTCAGCCATACCTAGAGCTGCTTAGAATTGTGTCCCAAYTGTGTATTGAGCCACACCAATACCACTCACCTTCACACCATGGCTTAGCAGCTTCCCCTGCACCTTTACACTTTTTCAGTGCAGCCAAAGACCTGACCTCACCACTGYTGTATGGTAGTGATATTGCACTCTTTAACCTCTCTGAGTCTTTTAAAGTCTAATTTGCAGGGCCTGGGGAAATGAGTTGTGGGCTGATGGCTTTCAGTCAGCATTGCATATAGATAGTTACTTAAAAGGCTTAGCAATGTGATCACATTTGTTCAAGAGGATTGAGCTAGCAAAGATATAAATACCATTTACTCTGAAAGAAGTTGGCTCCTCTGGATGAAGTTCTTAAGRATCTGGTGACTTATCATCCCTTCAGTACTGAGGTCAAGCATGATTACTTTTTGCATCCGTGCATTTATTTGCAGTGTAGGGCATGATATGTCAAAGGTTTTTCATGCTTCTTTCCAGCTAAGAATGCAAGAATAAGCTCAAAGTTGCTAACACTAAGTAAGCCRTTAATAAGGCTAATTATATAATTGCAAATTTGAATCCTGTTTGGATATGTGTGTTGCTGATCAAGTCTCGTAGACACAAGCAAGGTCAGAATGAGYTTCATTTCAGATATACAAACAAGATAAGGCAGTGAGAGAAAGGAAAAAGAAGAGGTAGGAAGGAAATCTGCTAATAGGTATTTTTTTTTCCCGACATCAGTGAGGTTTATAATGTAGATTCACTATTCTGTTACTGAGGTCTGGAAGTAACTTCCTAGCCTCAGTAAAGTAAACCATATTTAGCAGCAATTGTTGAAATGTGCATGTGCCTGGGAARTGAACAACATTCTTTGTGAACACAGTTTGCTTGCAGTACTTTGTGTTGCAGGGTTAGTTTTGTAGTGTACTTGAAGGACTAAATCTGGTTCCAAGATTACTTCTGTGAAAAAACTGACTAGTAAAGCCCTCTAATTCACCAACTAGTAAAGCCCTCTAATTCACTGTTTTGCTAGAAGGTGTTATCTGAGAGTAGCTTATAGGAATTCAATTTTCTTTTAGATAGTGTTAAATTAACTATTACTTTTTCATAGTAAGAAAAAGAAAACTTCTGGTACTGCTACTGTGATATACAACATCCTATTTCTGTTTGTGGAGCAGTCAGCTGTATCTTTTGCTTCTTTGCTGTCAAAATTTGATTATTTTCTCTGGTTTTAATATTAATACTTGCTACAATTTTCTTGTGATATTCTGCTAAAAATTGTTTGTTACAATATTATTTACTAATGTTGTTTTGTAATGGGTTTGCATGACAAAGTTTTGGTACTGGGGGGTCATACAGGGATGGCTTCTGGGAGAAGCTGCCAGAAGTGTCCCCCGTGTCTGATGGAGCCAATGCCAGCTGGCTCCAAGACTGCTCCWCTGCTGGCCAAGGCTGAGCCCATCAGCAAAGGTTGTAACACCTTTGGAATAATGTATTTAAGAAGCAAGGGAGAAAGAAAAGACAACTTCAGCAGGAGAAGGAGTGAGAATATGTGACAGAAACAGCTCTGTGGACACTAAGAGTCAAAGGASAAGGAAGGRGAGGAGGTGCTGCAGTGGCTGGAGCAGAGATTCCCTTGCAGCCCATRGCACAGATCACAGTGAAGCAGCTGTGCCCCTGCAGCCCAYGGAAGCAGCTGGATACCTGAAGGAGTCTGTGACCCTGTGTGMAACCCATCCTGGAGCAGGCTTTTGRYGGGACCTGTGGCCCCATGGAGAGAAGAACCCACACTGGAGCAGGCTTTTGCAGGGCTTGTGGACCCGTGGAGAGAGGAGTCCACACTGGAGCAGGTTTGCTGGCAGGACTTGTGAACCTGTGGGGGATTTATGCTGGAGCAATCTGTTCCTGAAGAGCTGCACACCATGGAAGGGGCCCACCCTGGAGCAGTTTGTGAAGAACTGCAACCTGCAGGAAGAACTTGTGTTAGGGAAGTCTGTGGACAACTGTCTCCTGTGGAAGAGGCCCTACACTGGAGCAGAGGAATAATGTGAGGAGTCCTCCTGCTGAGATTGAAAGATTAGCAGACATAACATGATGAACTGACCACAGTCCCTATTTTCTGTCCCCCTGTGCCACTTTGGGRGAAGAGAGAAAAAAAAAAAACAAAAACCCAAAAAAAACAAGTGAAGTTAAACTTAGGAAGAAAAGAGTTGTGGAGAAGATATTTTAAGATTTACTTTGATTTYTCATTATTCTGCTTGGATTTGATTGGTAATAAATTAATTCCCTCAAGTCTATTTTGTCTGTGTTTTGCTGAGTGATCTCTCCATATCCTTACCTCAACCCACAGATCTTTCTTTATATTTTCTCTCCCCTGTCCAGCTGATGAAGGGAGTGAATAGAGCAGCTTTGGTGGTCATCTGACATTCAGCCAAAGTCAAGCTACCACATGGTGATGTGCTTCTAAAGGTCACACTTAGTAAGTGGAGCACTGTGCCTACTGCCCATTGAACTGCATTTTAAATTAGTGGATAATTATGTCAAGACTGAAATTTATACAACAGAAAACATATGGCTTGCTTATGCTTGAAGATTCAGCAGAAGTGTCATCTGAGACTGGGTRTGTTTGATAAAAGAACTTTCCCATCCTCTCAAATGTTCTCTGTGATAACACTGGAAATATTTGAGTTATTGAATCATAAGGGAAGCAGAACTCTGAGTCATGCATGTATTTCTTTGCTTGCACGATGCACCTTCAGCTGCAGTAGCTGTAGAGGAGTAAGGTAGTTCTTGCTTGGTCTTGTGCCTTGTTTTGGGAGTGCATTTGGGAATTAATTATTTGGAATGAAGCCCAATGCCATGGCACTCATTGCAGACAGAGTTGTCTGCACAGACAGAGACACATCTGATATAGCTATTGGAGTAGGACTGAATGTTTCTTAAATTAGACTAAAATGATTATAGCAGCTTCCATTGTCAAAGGCATCTGTTCTGTCTGTGYTCCAAAAWAAAGAAAAAAAGAAAAAAAAGAGTGGAAGTAAGCATAGCTGTCAGTATAGAATAYTAAGACTCTCTTTTCAGAGTTGCTGTGTCTTTAGTAGTATGGTAGCAATTTCTGAGGTGCTTGTAAGATAATTAACTGCAAACTACATTGAGAAGCAAATCAAGAAGAGTGAAACCTAAAATACGAGCCAAACTGAATCTTAAACTTAAAGTTTTCAAAGCTCTGACTTATAAAMAGATATGGAGACTTCAATCCACTGGTCAGGGTTACAATAGACACCACYACCACCCCATCACCTCAGACCAGTAAAAAACAATTAAATGGCTTTTGTCTTGCTCAAGGTTTGTATTTTCAAATATAGTGCACTGTAGCAATTCTGATGAACAGAAAAACAGAGATGAAAGTGTTAAAAACTGCAGAAAAACAATTACCATGATATCCTGTAGGATATAAAAAGACACCGTGTGCCAGAGAATCTGTGCAGGAACTCAGCAGTGGGATGTTTCTGCACACTGGATTAGAAAAGACCAGGGCAGCATGTGAGGAACATGACACACATCCATTCAGATATATTTCTCTTTTGTAACATCACAAACACATTTCCTTCTAGCAGTTGGTTGACTTTTGAGAGAGAACTGTAACTTTAGGGTGAGTCAGTCAGGTAAGGGACAGAAAGAGAGGCAAGATTTACCAGAAAGTTGGGAAACCTCTAGAAGAAAATGAAACACTTCTATCTTTACAGCTGAACAACGAGGGCAAAGTGAGAGTAATTCCTGGAGTCACAAATCCATACCCATGGGAGAGAAGYAGCAGTACTTATCACTACCACATAGAAACTCATACAAAGAAAAAAAAAAAAGTGAAGAAAACTACCCATTTTATGGGTATTAAGCCAGCAATATACTCTCATCTGATGGGATGGTAAGAAATGCCATCAGCAAGATACATTTTTACCATTACTGGAAACTATTGTTATTCTAGATGTGAAAAATCTGTATGTAATGAATTCTGGGTGAATCCATATTGGCTGGATTGCAGACCCTTCTGGAGATCAAGAAACCAAGAAASTACTCAACCACATTGTTCTAAGAAAATATTGTTTCCTTGACATTGCAGCTTCAGGAATGGTGTTTTTCTCCCTTTGCACAGAATCATGTAAGAAAAAAGGAAAATAATTTTGACTGATTATAGTAATGCAAAATTCTGTTAGCACTAGATCTACCAGTAGATCACCACAGCCTGTAAACATGATTATAATACTTAAAAATAATATAAAACAAGTCACATTAAGAGGAATAAAGAGTTTAAAGTTCCAAGTGTAGAGAAAACAGCGGTTTGTTAGGAGAGTCATTCAGGGGCTAGCAAATTTAGAGCTTGAGTATATACGCCAACACATACATATCTAGGGACCATGCTACTTTCTTTCTATATTTTTGAAACTGTAAATAGTAAATTCATGAATGTTCACTGGGATTCTACTAATAAGAAGAGTTCATACTTTTCCAAGATTAGTACCAACTTTGAAAGCAGGTTAGTGCTGCGCATGTCTGTGGCAGGAGGTGATGGTTTTATGTATTTCTAAAGAAATGGTTATRTTTATTTTCTTCACTTTAACTTGAATTTTGTTTCTCTAGCAAGGGAGATAGAAAGATGTAGCTAGTGACCTTGTGGAAGCACCTTTTTTCTACAGTCCTGCTTGAGTGGGGTTTYCAGTTGAGCTGCCCTTCAATTATAATGAAAAGAAAGAGACAATTAATATAAACTTGCTCCATCTCCTATCCAACCAAACAACAGGTTTATTTATTTTACCTATGTTGGTACTTATTAAGACACATTCCCATTCCCTAAGCCTCTGGGCTCATTTCCATCTTTAGAAACATAATTAAACTCCAATCATCCATAGCTGTCTGTCCACATTTGAAATTGCCAGAAGACAGGCATTAGATTAATAACTTCCAACAAGAGTATCAGAGGGGAAAGGTGGCACCATTCTTGAGATGGACTGTGTCTTGAGCATGGAGACCTCTCTATGTTCAAGTCCAGCAGGGAGTCAGTGTGGGCAGGGAGAGTGACAAAAATGCGATTTCGGGTTTCCAGGCATGATTGTTAACTTTGCATGTCTCAGATTTTTATTGCTAGCTGGACACTTCAGAATGGTCTGATTTTTAGAGAATATGTGGGAGGCATTCTTTAAAAGTCAAGATCCATTAATGTTCTACAAAACAGATACTTTGAAATAAAATTATTTGCTGTGATTTACAGAGAATTTGAACCACACATTTGTAGGATTTTTGCTTGTTTGTTCTTTTCTGCATAAATARTGTGTTTAATTTCCCTCCAGCATTTCTTGAATGAAGAATCCATTAATTTATTAAAATGCTGAAATGGAATAAATAAAAATATTATATMGACATATCTAAAAATTGTGTGTGCACTGTATAGCAACACAGGCTGTCATTTTAAAGTAATGTGCTACACAGAAAAGGGAGTAAAATTAAGCCCTCTCTCCATTACTTTAATGGATGTTTTGGAGAACATATATTGCACTGCTTCTCTCTTTTTTCTTGATCTCTTTTCCCCATTTTCTTWATCAATATTTTTTCCTTGTTTCCTTTTGTATTTTGTGTCATTCCTTCTGATTTCCTGCCTTCTTTTCTCTCCTTCAGCAGAGCTTTGTTTTTCTTTTTCCAGCTCTCTGAACTTATGTTCAGCCCCACCAAAGACTCTCAGGGCTGTATTCCCATGTGTCCCTCCTACATCCCCTGACTCAGGCTATTCCTCTGCCTTTTTATACTCTTCTACATTTTCTTCCCGTTTTCCTCAATAATCTTCCTACTGCTTTTTCTTTCCTGTTTTCATTCATGTGTAACACRCGCATGAAAAATTTCTTACGGTGACAAAAAGTGAGTCTCTCCTCTAGCTGTCCCTGGCTTCTGCTCTTGGCCTCAGCAGTGGATTTCTGGGGAAAAACGTCTGGCCTGTCCTGTTGGGAATGGTTTCTGGTAAAAAGGTGTGAAACAGTCAGAACAGGCCAGTGAGTGATTGTCATCAGGTACAGTAAAGAATTATGTGACAAAACCTGTGAGAGAAAGGGGCTCTGCAGGAAAAATTTCCTCTGAGACCTGTCTGACATCAAACAGATAGAAAGAGGGTGTTTAACAGAAGCAGGCAATGCTGAACAGAAGAAAGAGGTCTTCTGGGACCTCATGCAGCCCTTGCTCTCAGTAATACAAAAATATCTTGACTGTATCTCAAAATACAAGCAATATTGGTTATTTTTAAAGATCAGACAGGTTTTMGRAMMAMMRRAAAAAARRMC
>QVAJ01000034.1:449763-466477 GCA_003546035.1 Mixornis gularis | reverse complement strand
GGTTCACACAATTTAAATCAAATCATGGTTGAAGTAACTTGTTTTATTAATGACATGCCAGTTCACTGAATTTTACACACAGGACAGCATCRGCTATACAAAAAATAAACCACAATAGGACACTTCTAAAATAATAATAAACACTTATAAATTTCTGACCATCCTTCTRAAGGAATCCTAAAATAACCCAGTAAGCTAATTTTGCCCTCACTCTGCAGAGTTCTCCCACCCAGCCCATCCACACCTGTCGCCCCAGGTTTTCTTGCTTTTGAGTGCTTGTAACTTTGTACTGCAGATTCTCRCASAGCTTCATGTAAACAATGTATATTTTTAAAATGTTTACATATTTCTCCTCTGGGAGGAGAAATGTGRTTGATGGTGATGTCCACCATCCAGGTTAAAGAGGTRGAGACCTGTGTAGCCAATCTCTTGACATTTGTACAAATATATATAAATGGAGTCASATTTTGAATARAGAGGAGAAGGAAGAAGTTTCCCTGAACCTCTGCTGTGCCTGCTCATCCTCTGTGACCCTGTACATGCCATCATTGGGTGACCCTTTATCTGCTTCGCCCATCACACACCCAGTGCCAGTGGGTTGTGAGCWCAGTGAGAGTGACGATTCCTCTGTTCACACACAGCTTGTGCTGGGCCTGCTGCTCTCTGCAGACTGCCAATCCACCTGCTGTGAAAGCWCCCTGGCAGCGAATCTCTGCCCCTGAGGTGTGGGCTCCTACATGTTGTAGCCAGTGCTGTCAGTCCAGTGGCTGGCTGCTTGCTGTGTGGGATGGATGGGGAGCTGCTCTGTAAGGCCTGAGCAGACAGGACCATGCTGGCTGGCAGCTTCTCTCTCTGCCAGACCAGATTTTGTCTGGCCCTCTATTTCCACTCCAGCATCTTTGCGCCATGTTACAGATCTTCATGTTTACCATTTATTGCTTTTCAGCTTGATTTCTTCTTTGTATCAAAARTCAGTCTAGGTCCCTGATTGCTTTTTAATCTGGATGATGGCCACCTTCCTCTTTAACCTCTTTTTCAGAAGCTACAGGATTAAGTACAAAGAATATACATCAGAATATTGTTCCACCTACACTCACCAGCTTTGCTAACAAATAGGATTAAATAGCTTGGTTAGTATCTCTGTAGTCTGTCACATCATCTTGCTCTGAGCTGGCTTTTGAGACTGCTACATTATTCTGTGTAAACAAGCAGATATAGAAAAGTCTTGCAAACAAGAAAGCAAAAATGAATAAAAAACTACCGAGGAGGAATGCCTGGGAGTGAGGGCTAAAAGCACCTTGGCTCTCAGGGAAAAGCCTGCAGTATTGCTGTATAGTTTGTAAGGCAAGCCAGTCTGAGCTTTTGCAGATGAGGTCTCTATTGAATCTTACCGTGGTTTTTCAGCTGTGTAACCCATTACCCTGCCAGATATTTTTTTGTCTCTGGAAGACTTCCCAGAAGAGGGCATGTGCCTGCATTCCAGCCTGGCATCTTAATTCAAACCCTCTTTCTCTCCAGAGTGTCTGTCTTAAAGGCAAATAAGGAACAGAGTGATGTTAATTACCACCAGTTACCGGCTGAGGATGAAAATATGTGTGGGGACAAGTTTGGATGAGAGGCCAACAGTAGTAGCACCTTAAAAGACACGAAAAACCATCAGACTTCTTCTGCTGAAGTGGTACCTTGGCATTAGTGAAGTGTARCATTAGATAAAATTGAATTATATCTTTATCAGCCTATGATTTTGTAAAATACCTGTACCAGTTCAGTGATTATACTAAGATCTAACAGTTTCTAAACAAATATCCTTACTTTTCAAATGTCTACTGTCTACTGTTCTATATTTAATATTTGCAAAGTAAGAAAATGCAAGGTCTGACCCCTGAATAGAATTTCTGCTTGATAAAACGTGACTTTTTAAGAACCACCTAAACTTTCCAGAAAATAAGTATTTGGCATATATGAAGAGTAATTAAATTCAAATTAAAATGAGAAGTTTATATGCTCATGAAAACAAAAAGAAAGCAGAATTCAGAGGTGTTATTTCAGTTCCACAGTTCCCCTGTATTAGTAACAATACGAATAGCAGGAAAAAATGGGAAATTTGAAAAAAATGAACGTATCTGAGTGGGGTGGAATTTTTGCAGGGGAAAAAGTAGTTCTCTTTGTTTTCTTAGAAGAGCAGACCAGGGAAACTTGGAAAATGCTTTGGCTGAGAAAGATGAGGATTTGTACAATGAGGGAAGTTAAGCTTGCAAGAAATTTTAAAAGATAGAGCTTTCWGTACATACATAACAACAAAAGGCATCTTGCACTGGAACTCAATGACAAAACAAGTGAATTGTCAGTGAGTTGCTGAAACCTGCAAAGCAAGATAAAGTCAGAGGTCGTCTGGAAGCTGAAGAGATCCCCAAGAGAGGCATGGATAAAGATGTTGAGGGTGCCTAGTGACTGGAGTGCAAAGTAGATGCTTTCTAAACTGAATTCTGCAGTTCACTGAAGTCTGAAACGTCAGAAGTTGTCACTCAAAAGGGAGAACTGGGGCTGCTGAGATAAGATCTAGTCATCCTTGAAAGGAACAGGGCCAGCCAACTGAAGGAATGAAGACGTGCTTGAATTGGATCAGCTGTGCAACCAGCAGCAGAGGCAGTGACCAAATGTTGACAAATTCCATATGTTCAGATTTTCAGGTAAGGCAGCTTCATCCCAGAATCTGGACAGCAGTGACAACTGATGAATTTTGAAATGTTTTTGAGAGAGTGAATTAGGCTGATTTTGAAGACATTGCTGGCATCCTTCTGCCGTTTCTTTTCCCCATCAGTCACAACTGTCCTCAAAATTGTGGATTGAATTCCCAGAAAATAACTAAATAATGGTCCTAGTGAAAGATTAATAGCTGGCTATATGTAGGAAAAGGAGGACCTCTAATCTTGAAAGAATCCACTTATATGCAATTTAAACCACCTATGTACCACAGGGCAGTCCTGTATTTATTTAATGTATGTTACACCTGTGAAACTAGTTAGGTGGATAATTTTAAACATTTAAATGCCAAGAAATTTTACTATTTCATTATTCAGATATTTCATTGAAAATATCAGGGGAAATCTCAAGAAAATGGTTAAATTTCTTTTTAAATGTTTCCTCAAAACACAGCTAGTTTGTAATTGCCTCCATTTATTTCATATGGACGCATTTATTTCCACACATATATTCATGAATGCAGACACATACATATAAATGATACCTCAAAATCACCTATATTTGAATTTTTTAACTTCTTGGGTAGAGAAGGGGTAATTTGTCCACACCAGAACATGCTGCCTTGGTGTAGAAAAATATACCAGGCATTTAGACACAAGTGGTTTTACTACAAAACTGGCTGCTTTGCTGCCATAATGACCAGAGATAGCTGACCAGCTATTCAGCAGGTCTCACASCTTTTCATCAGTGAATAACAGAGGGATGGATTGATACCCTGACTTCGAATAGGAATGGGCAAAACTACTGATGTCTGTTAGCTCCACAGGGCATTTCTGGTCCTACAAACTGGGTTGGAGGCATGGAAGYATCCCAGATAATGGCACATTAGTATAGCAGAGTGCACAAGCTAACGAGCCTTGCCTCTTGGAGGAATCATTAGGCTGAGGGCAGTGCTACTTTGACATGAGTACTTTGCTCCCAGTGTCATAGTTAACTCAATGATGCTGGCTTGGTGGGAGGGGGTGAAGGCTCTGAACAATTCTATATTGCTACATGGAGTGCACTGACTTGCAGTACCTCTAGTTCTGATGCTTAGGTTATCTAAATTTGGTTAAATTAAATTTTTACAGAATTAAGATAAATTACTTCTGAAATCGTCTTTTGTTACATATTGGATCCAGTTTCTAGTCAAGTCAATGGGTCATTCCATGGACTCCTCTGAGTTTTATATCAGCCTTCTGACATTTTCATATAAGAGAAATAACAACAAAGTGGGGGAAGGAGGAGCAGGAAACGTAGAACAGCCCCTGGCTTGGCACATTAGGAAATTTAGACAGATACTGCAATAAGAACACGCTGTCTTATCTTCAAAGGCAAAACAGAGCCAGGGCTCAGTTATGACAATCTATGCAGAGAGAGCTGCAGGGCTAGTTAGATGACGATAGACTGATTTTCATGAAGAAAGATATACCAGCTGACAAGAACACAGAATCATTTTAGAGAGCAGTGCAAAATGTGCTGGTTTTTTCAGACATTTCCCTCTAGCTATACAGAGACAGGAAGGACGTCCTACAGAAAAGGATGTTAGCTTTAGTTCTCAAGAGATCCCACCTGGATTCCTTGTTCTGCCACAAACTTTTTGCAAAAACATGAGCAAATCTCTTTTTGTTAAATCCACAAAGGTTGTTTTTCCTAGTGCCAGTCCCAGTCTCTTGCTTGTACCGATCTCCAAGCCGTAGTGTTATTTATCAGTGGGTGCTGGGCATCTTCTGAAGAGCACAGTAGCTGAACACCCGTATGGATTAGCCTTTCAGTTTTCTTTTGTTTCAATGCCTCCTGAGTAAGAAAGGGAAGGAAGTGCTGAGAAATTCCCCTGTTATTCAGGCTAGCTTGAAACATGGAAGTTCTGGATGATGGTTGCAATGCTCTGGGGGTTTTGTTTGTTTATTTGTTTTGGTTTTTTGGTTATTTGTTTTTGTTTGTTTGGGGGTTTCTTGTTTGTGTTGTTGTTGTTGTTGTTGGGGTTTTTTTGCTGAAGAAGGGTTTAGTGCAACGTTCTTTCCAGTTGCTGGTATTTTCCATGTTACAACAGCAACACTTATGATGCAAAGATAATAAGTGCATTTTAAGARTGTGAGACTACATAGGTAGCAAAGGGAAGCAGTTGCTTTTCTACCTAAAAGTGGTAAAACCACAGAGGTGGTTGAAGGCCAGTTGTGAATAACTGAGTCCCAARGATATTCTGTACTGCACAGCAGTGTCACAGCCTGCCTACCCCGGCTGCCTCATTCTGAGGGGAGGCAGCAGTTTCAGCATACTAACAAGCCCTGTTGTGAGTGCTACACTGACGTGGTTGAAGAGATGCTTAGAACTGGCTTTCTTCACTGAAAGGCAGCCTGGGATCTCTGTCATGAGCAGTGTACATGGAGATGCTCAGAGGCACACATAATGTGCAGATCAGCGCCAGACTCAGGCTCAGCAGATTCATGATGACTTGAGGCAACGTTTCATTACTCTGAAGCAATTATATTTTGGTTGGACAACTGGTCTCTGAACTCTTATTATAAGGCTCCTATGCCCACGAAAGGGTGGAGGAACTGCTTTGTAAATAGAGGCAGACAGGTCCTCAGCTGTGTAAATCAATGAAGCTGTTCTAGTACACTCAAGGTGAGGATCTGACTCAAAGACTAACGAAAGAGAGGTGACACCAAGAATGAGATTTTTCTAAGCTCTCAACATTAGTCTGACTCTGTACTTGTTTCCTCTGCAAGCAAAAGACCTATTAAWTTCAGAGGGAGCAGATGCCAAGCTGAAGGCTGAGAAATCCCATCCCTCAGACCAAGAGTGCCACAGACTGCACTCTGGAGAGAGGTGACTGACTGTGAAGGTTGAGCAGTTTGGTGCAGTACTTTTTTTGGTCAGCAGTGAAAGAATTGAAAAACCCTGGTCCACCCAAAAATCAGGAGAGGAAAGCCAAACCAGAGAGGATAAAGTTGAGAAAAGTAGTATATTTCCACTGCATCCCCAAGTACTGAAAGAGACAAGCTACAAAATCTTAGATTCTCCCAGGACTCCAAGATGTAGTGTCTAGCCAGYCTCAGAGGAGCCTTTTTGGATATATGTTTCCATGAGGATTTCAGGAATTGTTTAAGGCCAAGCTGTTCTGTGTTGATGTTACTATACAACTAAAAGCATGTGAGCAGGGGGAAACAGCTTGCTTTGAGAAGGGCAGTGGGATAGTGTCACTGAAATGCTCAGTATTTTAGCTGATCCATAGCAGAATCAGAAAATGTTGGATTAATTGACCTTCACTGTCCTTGCTCTATTGGACCTAAGGACAAACAGATGCCAGTACAACATAAATGACTCAAAGAATTTAATTAAAGGAAAAATGTTAAGCAAAGGGGCCAAAAATAGTACTTAAGCAACCYTCCTCTCAAACAACCTTTTGTGTAATGATACAAAAAAAAAAAGAAGCTGAAGTTCATAAAATAATTTCTAATGGAGCAGGGAATGGGTTAATGTAACTGGAGAAGATAAATGTCAGGATAATTTTTTAAGTGCTTTATCTGCTAATAGCACTGAGCCTTAAACAGCACTGATGTGTGTTAATGCAACTTGATCAAGCTGATTATATAGCAGCAGAAAGACATTTTGCTTATCTGCCGGCCTCATCATCATTCATTTTCAGTATGTTTGAACTGACTACACTACACATCAGTAGTTATGTTCTATATGCAGTAAAATTGCCACATTACATGTTTGCAATGATATACGTATCTATATTTGCTTCCTGAGGACAGGAAGCTTTCCATCATTCTTTGCCGTGGAAGTGCTTTCACTGTGAAAAGAGTTTCACACAAGAAACATTTCATTTATCACAACTATCTTTTTTGAATCAAATAATTATGGTTAATTCAGCAACAAGCAGATTCTTGACAAGAACATGAGGATATCCCTCAGTAACAGTTACTTCAGCTGGCTTCAAAACAGGCTTCCTGAAAGAATAAGGGTGGATTTTTCTGACTAAGGGTCTCAAAATGTAGATCTTAGATAATCTTGACCCATGGTTCACAGGCAACCTGCTGTCTGTAGGAACTTCTCCATTACCCACGACCCTGGAGAATAGAAACGTTCCAACTTAATCTGGCAGGGAGAGAGAAATACCATATTGTCTGCAAAATGTTTCTGTGTTGTGGCTGGTGCGCCAGAAATGGGAACAGTATCCATGTGGAAATGGGTTAAGGAAGGGTATAATTTTTAGCTCTACTGTGGAAGCAGCTCCCTGGCTGTCTGGGGTTCTCTGCTTCACAGACAATTGTGCTGGCACAGACAGTCATTTAGGAGGCCATCCTTAAATGCTATAATTTAGGGGAGCACACTGTGCCTGCTGTATTTTATAGAAAGCTGATGAATCCCTGCTTTCAACAGTACAATCCAGCTCAAGTTTTAAGTATTGCCTCTATATGTAATTTTTCTATGACATCTCTGTTTGCATTGATAGTAAAATCTTAAAAGGGAAAAGAAAAAGAAAACATCATTGAAAAGTTAGGAAAAAAACGCAGAAAGTACTGGGTAGGAAACTTTTAATTTTAGCATTCATATCAGAACACATGCAGTGCYAGTTCTTAGTAATTATCAAAAAACAGAAAGTATAAGCATGGGGGAAAATACGAAGCTGGAAGTACACATGACAGGAGAAATAATGTCTAAATTACTCCTATTTTTTTTTTCAATTTCTCTTTTGGCATTCTTCTCATAGCAGAGAGCATAATTTTCACTGTTTTTTGAAGTTTCACTAGTTGTTTTGTTTGCTTTGTTCAGATCCTGGAGAAATTTGGTAATCCTAGTACCACTGCATGATCCAGCAACAGTAGCCCCAAAATGGAAAAGCATCTTATTATGAGATGTTGTCTTCACACCAAGAKACATTTTGGGGTAGTAAATAGCAGTTTGTGGAATAAAGCAATTGTAAATATGCAAGTGCACTCAGCAAACAGATGGTGTTTAGAATGAGCTGGATTCCCTTTTCATAGCTCTAGCTCAAAATATTTGATTCAAGAGTTCACGCTGAAGTTTTTTTCTCCTAATTCTTTAGTAAGCTATAGTGGTCCTGAAGGTTATCTGTCGCTTCAGCTTAAACACAAGCTTTAATTTCTCAAGTATGAACTTACTTGCAATTAGATCACATAGAATACCAGATATTCTGTTCTATTAAAAAAGGAGGGAAAAAAAAATCCCCACAGTTCTGCTTGCAGCAGTGTTTAGACTCAGGAAATTCTATTCTAATAGCACCAATATGCCAATGGGGTGTTTCTACAAAACGTTATAAAAGGAAATATGCCTGTTTATGATGAACTCAACTTGTTTGTGGGAGGTTATTTTTATTGGGAAAATGGAAAGATTCAAACASCATTTCAGATTTGAAAAGGTTGTTYCCAGTGAAAGATAAGTCCAGCAAAACCCATGCAGATTTGCCAACTGGAATTTTTAAATATTCATTCCTATTCCTTTATCCTGTTCTATTAACGGGGCAAAAGTTTGTCTGTGCTCAGTAACTATAATGGGACTGAATTATGGAAGGACGGGAAACATAAGAGAAGGGGATTGWGGTCAGTATTGGCTTGGATAGAAGAGCTGTCTTCTTTTTAGGAATGACCACTATGATAGCCAAGATTGCAATGTTGGAAAGTGTATTGAAAGGCTGAAAAGTGGTCTTGATCTGAAGGAGTGACTGCAGGCCCAGGTTTGGCAGTGTCTGTATCCATGTGTGGTTGTGTGCTGTGTGCTAGGTTATGTTTCTGAGCCTTAAGTGCTTTGAAGGGGACACGAATTGTCCTAGTATGGGCAGTGAGAACAGGTCAGGTACAGTCCTTGTGTCTTTGRGGAAATTGCCAAGGGATTATTTTAACTGAAGCTTGTTACCTTGTGCCTTCTGGCCATTTACATTGCACATGGGTTTGCCTATGAATGTTGAACGTGCTGCTTGCACTCCTTGTCTCGACTTGGTGCTGTCACAGTGCTCCTAATGTCACCTTCAGAACCAAGCTGCCCACTMACCAAGCCCAGAGCAGCCCTCAGTATGGAGTTATCCAGGAGAGCACAACCCAGGACATGTGCAGTGCCCCCTGGGCCTGCAAACCTTTCCAGAAACTTCTCTAGGTGCTCCTGCCTTCCCTTCTTGTGAGGCCCCTGARCAAAGCTGCTGCAGTGGGCCAATACCTGTCCCAGAGACTGCAGCTGCTCTCTGTCACACCAGCCACTGAGCTCCATAAGCAGTGTGTCCTTGATACAACACCACAGCATAACCAGGGCATCTAAATCCTCTTGTTAAGAGGGCTGACTGTATTAATCCTACTGGCTGGAATCTGATCCTTTCTGTTCTTTTCTGACAGTATCAAGCCCTGGCTTGCTGGGTTTGCACTCCCACTGGAAGAGCAGCATCTATGGCCATCGGCCCCTRAGGTGTGAGTCCTCAGATTACCTCTGTGAGGAATCAGTGGCCTTGCAGCCCTGCTCAGCCCTGGTTCCTGTTCCCACTCTTAGTTGCTCACAGGCAGGATCCCCCACCTTGGCCAAGGACACCACTGGCCAGTTTCTCACCCAAGGCTGTCAGGTGGCCCTTGTGTGGCTTACAGCCATGTCCAGAGCCACTCATTGAGCACCTCAGCTACTGCCAGCTACAGCCACATACGTGCAGTCAGCACACAAGGATTCTGCACATCAGCCATGGCTAAAACTTGCTCAGGTGGACTCTCCTCTCCAAYTGGCTTCCTCAGCCATCACACAATTCCTTCCAGTCCTGACTGGAAGCTGTGCTACAGCATTTTGTGCAGGTAATCATCTTGCCCATATCCTCTGTGTGCAAGCACACAGGCAGAGAATGATCCACTGGTATTCCGGCTAGGAAAATATGAAAGGAAGGGGGAGAGGAAAGGAAAGAAAAAGAGATGAAGTGGGACAGAGAAGAAAAGAGGGGAAGAGGAAGAGATAAAGAGAGGAAATATGAGAGAGAAATGCCATGGCATGCACATAAGCCCAGGGTTTTCTGGAGGGACCAGTACTGCAGATGATGAAATGTCACTCTGTCAGAGAAAGTATTTGTGGACATTTTTATTTTTCCACTGACATTCTGGTAGAGAGAAAAAGACAATCCGTCTATTGGTACCCATCACTAGTGAAAGTTCTAAGAATACTTGTTTCTTCTGTGGTCGCTTCTGTGTAAGTTTGAGATTGGTTGGTTCATTTTATTTTTATTTTTCAAGAAAAGATACATTCTCCCYTCCTGCTAGTTCATCTGCCTTGTAATTTTTAACAGCCAGCAGAATTACTACAGCACCCAAGATGCAATATGGTGTTTATTTTGCAGACTCTTCACAGTAGCTACATAACTTCACCACAGAACTGTATTCACAGGCCTGAACAGAAACAGAATATAAACTGTCTTCATGAACCCAAAGATATTATGACAGAATAAAAATAGCTGTTTGATGCTAAAACACAAGTTTACTGTTTGTCTAATGTACTTTAAAAAGCAAGCTCTGATTATAAAGAAAGCAAGYAGTTTCACATACAGCAACGTTCTTTGGAAAAAACTACTATTCTAGCATGAAAGATTTTCAGAGGAAAATTTTTACTGTGATTGGCACAACTCTCTTGCCTTTTACTGATAATATTTGTCACAGAAGCTGACCAGAAGTCCAGAATATTTTCTTTCCTAGGCTGAGGAGATATAGACAAATGCACCAATTGCATATGCCAACAAAATACTATATTCTGTGGCTGTCAAAACTGGATCAATTATACTCAATATTCTTTTCTACCGATGGGTTCCTAGGACACAAACATACATATGCCACTTAAGGATACATTATTTGAAAATGGAGTTAGAAGTACACAGTCGGAGCCACAAAAATAGGATACTTATCAGAAACCATGCTTGTAACTCACATGATTAAGGAGAAGCAAATGTGGAAATACATCTTCATAAAAAATTCATACAGTCACAAATTGTGCCATCTATTTCTGTACACCACATTTTTGTTACTCCTGGAGAGAGAAGGTCTTTTTATTTAAAATAATTGTTGTTGGTTTTTCGAAAGACACAAAGTATTAATCTTTTCCCCTCTCCTGCTGCCTTCTAGAAGTACTCAAAGAGCTGAAATTAATTAAGTTCTGACCTCATGTCAGCTTTGTGTATCATCATTAACAGAAAACAATATCCTTAAGGTCTAAGATCTGCACAATTAAAGCCAGAAATCTGTGGAAAAAGAACAAGATTAAAAAGCAAGTGTTAAGAGAGAGAGTTCAGAAGTTGAATTCCTTTGCATGGGGAGATGCAGCCACTGAAATGTTCACCTAAGGTACCCAGGTACATTTACATAAATCCCTTTGTTCTCCTGTGCAATTACCTTTCCATTTGTCTCCACGGAGTTTCCTGTCTCTAAATCTTGTATGCTTTTCTCATTTATTTCACACTTCCGTGTTACAGCCCAGCCACTCTCAGAAACAAATATCCATTTGGATAACAGAGGTAATCAGGATTCATCCTGGATTCAGCCCTGSTGTATGTGAAACAGCCCATTGTTCTCTTACAGCACCTGTTATTGCTGCCGAGGAAAAAACACATTCCAGTCAGGACAGTTTTTCTGACTTACCTTCCTGAAAACCCTGGTGTGTGAAGACCTGCTGCCTGATTTCACTAACTTATGCTGCTTTTGGAGCTGCATTAGAGYACTAAAGCTGGAAAGACTGATTCTGCATTTTCCCACTCAATGACTTTCACCAGAGTTGTTCATTCCCATACTCACACCTCTAAGAAATAAAACCTTTGCTTATTCACTTTCCAGGTCTGGTAAT
The DNA here is from genome assembly GCA_003546035.1 of Mixornis gularis. Taxonomy (NCBI): domain Eukaryota; kingdom Metazoa; phylum Chordata; class Aves; order Passeriformes; family Timaliidae; genus Mixornis; species Mixornis gularis. Next base: position 454,915 of record QVAJ01000034.1, on the reverse strand, counting down.
TTCCAAATGTGGGTTTGTTGTTTTTTTTTTTTTCCTTTAATGCCATCTTTCTTGTCTCTTCATATTTAAAAATTTGATATAATTTTTTGGGTTTTGTAGCTCAAAATGTAACCAGATACACTAGTTTCAAAAATCAATATAACACTTTTTGCTTCAAAATGAAGTCTTTTTCCATTTCCACTTTGCCCTTSAGAATAAAGGGTTGAGTTGAAGTAAAATGCTATAATAAAACSAAAAAGATTGACTATTTTGTTCTTCTTTTATCACAAAAGAGAAAAAAARAAAGMAAAATTAATTAAAGCAAATCCTGATTTCTTTTGTTAAGAGCAGTTAATTGAAAAAAAGATTTAAAGTGTTTTGATGTCTTCATTGTTTTTCTGATTATTTCTTTGGACTCATCTTTACTAGTCCTTGGTTCACTTCCCCTTTCTACTGATTGCTGTCAAAACCTCAGTTTTTCTCTCTGAATGGTGTTTAAGACATCATCTTTCTTTTAATTGGTTGTTTTTTCTATTATCCATACTCTGACTTCTTTTTGTCTTACAGCACCTTTCTCCCACTCTTCTTAATACTAATAAATCGATTTTTTGTTATTGAATCTTCCACTTGCATACCATATTTCAATTTGAATTCTTCAATCCTACTGGCATGTTTTAAATGAGTATTTGGTCACTTAAGAATGTATGACCTCAGGGGAGTTAATTCAAAAGATCTTTAATGGGAGAGGACAGGAACTAATCCTTTAAAGAAGTCACAATTTAGGTGCACCTTTCAGTTTCCTGTGTTTTAAAAAACATCTGTCAGCTTGCCTTTTCATTGAAATTGTGGGTGATCTCTCTCATCTGTTTGTCCACTGTCCTTGTGTTGAAACTGGATAGCTTTTTGCAGAGTCCTGATCCAAAGGACCTTTGAATGTTCTCATTTAGGATGATTCCTCCAGTTTCTTTTTCCTCAACTGATGGAAATTTCCTTRGCTTACTGTCCATCCTCATTTTCCAAGGTCTCTCAAAGGTATCTCGCACTGAGTGTTACTCTCTTGTCTCCTAACACAAAGTSTAATGATAAAATTGTCCTGGTTTCCTTTTCCAGAAATCTGTTTTGGTGTCTTGCATAGGTTTCTATTTTACTACTCTAATTCTTTCCAGCTGATGTCTTTGCTTATCCTTGTCTATCAGAAATGCAAAAGCTCAAATAACCTTAGACTGTTGTTCTGAATATGTAATTTAGAGGGCCTCATCCAGACCCTGTTTCTTCAATAAACTAAGACAATTCTCATTCTCTTTATTGCCCTATACAGATTCCCTTGTCTGTGTGTGTACTCTTATCTTTTCTTCCTAACTTCTRTATTCTCAGTCTGCCATGAAACCTTTCTTTGAATTTTTCTCCTCTGTTGTCTGAATTCCTTTCAGCTGTAGCTGTACCCAACTCTGTATTAAAAATCCCATTTCTGTGTTGCAAACATGCTAATGCCAATCCATTTCTGTAAAAGTATATTCTCTTTTTATGGGACTGATTTTGTCTCCCTTGGTAATATTAATTAATTCAGTAAGTATTTTTTACTGAACCCTGCAGAGCTGCCCTCCAGCACGGGTGGCTGCATCTGACCCTCCATAACATTCTGTGCAGTATGTGGTTGTGCTAGAAACAAAGTCAGTCTGCCAGAAGATTATTCTCTGGATCAGCCAAGGTGGTTGKTTTTAATTGTTTTGTTTTGTTTCTGAACTATATTCTTTGTTTACAATAAAAATTGCCTAGAACTGAGACCTATTGCATAGAAATGTAGATTGGCCTGAGGCGGGGACATTTTTTACTAGATCAGGTTGCTCCATCCAACCTGGCTTTAAACACTTCAAGGGATGGGACATCCACAACCTCTGGGCAATCAGTTCCAGGGCCTCAGCATCCTCATAGTCAAGAATTTTTTCCTAATATCTGATCTAGACCTGCCCTCTTTCAGTTTGAAGCTATTCCCCCTTATGTCCTGTCACTAAATACTCTTGTAAATCGTCTCTCTCCCTGTGTCTTAAATGTACCAAAGCACATTGTTCACTCTTTAAAAGTACTAGTTACTACCAGTAAAATGTTGCATTAATAGTGAATGTTACAGGGAAAAAAAATGAAAAAGAAAAAAATGTCCCATGAAAAGGTTGCAATGAGGACATACAAAGACTGTYAACTGCTTCAGTTGAAATGCATCTTGTCATTCTGGAAGAGTAACCAGGCAAACAAAGGCAGAGGAAAAAAATATTGAACTTCTAGTTCACTTTTACTTGCCCTAATCCTGTTTCCAAATAGCAGCAAAAAAGCTGGCAAATTTTGCACAGAATTACAGGGAAAGAAGCCTGGATGTCCAGCAGTGTGGGAAATGTCAACTGCTGTCTCTCAGCTGTTTGGGGCCTCACTTTATTTTCAGCTGGMTGCCAGTTCTAGCTGACATTGTTGCTTTCTGGAAGGGAAAAGCAAAGCTGCTGTTTTTGTTATCACTGTTGTTCAAACCACTAAAATAGGACTAGCTGCAGYTTTTGCTGCTGTTCTGTTTAACAGAGGGCTTGAAAACAGTATGTTTACAAAGTCTGTAGAAGCCATTGAAATAGTATTTCCCTGCAAATTTTCATTAAAGTTGTCTTAGTACTTCTCCCACTAGTACTTTTTTTTTCCCAGTAGGTTATTGAACAAGAGAGTGATTTCCAAAACTGTAAGTAGGGCCTTCTGACTCACCCTTCACTCTTTCCAGACATCTAAATCAAGAGTGCAAATGTGACAATAAATTTCCACTCTTAAAATTTATCCATAAAAGATATGAGAAATCTGTATTCAAAGTGTTTAAGAAACTACTGGATGTGGCASCCAGTGCCTGGTCTGGTTGACAAGGTGGATGTTAGGTCACAGGCTGGACTTAATGATMTCAAAGGTCTTTTCCAAACTTAGTGATTTGGTGATTCTGTGGGGATCATAAGAATACAGAGGGAATTAACATCATGCTCAAGAGGACAGGTTAAAATCCAGTGTGTCAGGTCAACAAGAACAATTTTCTCATAAATGCTGGCCAAACAACCCTTAACAGGTATGAACTTCACCTTATTGCCCATGTCCCAACTCAAGTGTGGAGCTCATTAAAATGCAAGAATATAAAGAAGCTATCGAGTCTTGTTTTGAAAATATTCACTGTTTTCCTTTGTAATTCCCCTTAGTGAGTTAACMATATTTTTGGTCTAAAAAAAAAGTTTATTTTTTATCTCAAATTGCCTGGTTTCTCTTTCCAAATATCATATCTATGTCTGTCCTTGCTTTAATAAGAAAGATACTGTTCTAGCACCTTGCATTTTCTTCCCATGAAGATATTTATATGCTGGCATCAAGTCAGCTGTCAATCTATTTTTCTGATAAAATCAAGACTGAACTTCCTACTTCTGCTACTGTATAATATTTTTCCAGTCATAAAGTAATTTATCTGGCACTTCCCTACCCTCCCACACCTCTAGTCTTTAAAATATATTTTAATGTGTCTATTAAAAATGTGTGCAGTTTTCTAATATCAGCACCATGGATGTAACAGAAGTAAACAATTTCTCCATATGCAGTCTCCATGCTCTAGCACATGGAGCATAAGAAATCCAAACTAGCATTTCTTACCCCTCTGTRGTGATCACTGTGGCTTGTCCATCATAGCCCACAAAATTTTCTTTCAGTCACTGCATTCTAGGMCACAGCTCCCAAGATACAGTGCTGATAGGGCCTCTATCTCTTYTCTCCAGATGTTTCTTCATTGATTTCTTTCGCTGCAGCAGCTGTATTTTGTTTGAATGGACCCAGGACGCCAAGCAACCAGGGCACTCAGTTTGTTCTGCCTCATTCTTTTGTCATCCTCATTACTTCTTCATCAGATCCTCAAGCTTTATCCACTATCCCTCTTAGAAGCCTGTTCAAGTACTTGGCCACCCTCTCAGCAAATAGTTGCTAATGTTCAATTTAAATTACCCCTGATGCAGGTTTTAATTGTTCCCACCCAATCCCATCAATGGATATCAAGGAGAACAGAACAGCATCTCCCTCTCCACTCCCTCAGGAAGCTGTASAGAGCAATGAGGTCACATATAAGACTGCTTGATAACAACAACCCTTCAAAAGTTATTTCTATGCTGCATGARCTTCTCCAGCTCCGAGTGTGTCACCAAAGGGAAAGAGTGTGCCTGGGCATCTTCTTCCTCTACTTGCCCTGGAGTAATCAGAAGGAGGAACCAGAATCTGGCATCAATTTTGTGACAGAAGATAAACTAGAATGAAAAACAAAGATTCAGGGAAAGAAATACAAATTGCTCTTCTGATGCATCACCTTCCAGTTTTCCTTGTCCAGCTCTACCTGGTTGCACTTGAAAACCAGGACATAAAACTGKAACAAGAAATGCCATCTCCTGGAATTTGTTAATTAATTAGCTCCTATTCAGTCTGAAAATCACRACCACTATTCAAATGTTAATTCTTCAGATTGTACTACATTCAACCTATTRTATGGGTGCAGTCATCCACTATCAAAAGTACAAGAGGGGCTGGAAAACACTTCCCAAATCAGTTAGTGCAGGTGATATTAATAATGGAATTAAAAACTTGCAGGGACATCAGTAAGTTCCTAGATTTGCTCATCCACTTGTCAGAAGTGAAAAATTTCATAAAGCAATAGGAAAACAGCGATTTCTTTCTTCTAGATACTCACTCTGCATGTGTCTGTATGATAAAATGAAGCACTTCCACAAACATTTCCAGAACTGTTTAATTTACTGTTAGAGCTGTAGCAAATACAGGGATGTTCTCTAGATTACAGGAAAAAGGAGAAAACTCAACTGCTGGGAAGAAATATACTGTGAACATATAAGAGAGTAATGCACTTGTCCTCCTACACAAGCTGTGGTCTTGCCAGGGAGTTCCCATCTTCAGGCACCCAGTTTAATTCTGCTTTGAGCTCTTACCTTCTGGGCATGTGTTATTCTCCCAAGATTTTGTGAGTAAGGAAAAGGGGAAATGCCTTCACTGCTTAGAGATTAATTATTCTCAGAGAACTGCTAATAGCCACATATATACTGCAAATGTGGAAGATAGAAAACTAAACTGAAGTGATTGTACAATACAGCCAGCTGAATGAACCCAGAGAATCTCT
>QVAJ01000034.1:370096-449540 GCA_003546035.1 Mixornis gularis | reverse complement strand
TAGTTCTGGACTTGGTACACTGCTTCCAACTGCCTTTTTTGTGCTTCTTTTGTATGCTGGAGTTTCAGTTTGTCTTTTTATATTCCAGTCAGTCCATTTCTACCTAATGGCATTAAAACTGTCTTAAAAGCTCAGAACCAGGTTGTTTTCTCCACCTTCTGCTTTAGATTTTGGTGTTTAAGCTTTCCATTTCTGTGCACAAATCTGTACATAACTCCACATCCACAAATATTTTTCCTTGGCTCCTTTTTTGCCATTAGTGAGAAAGCCTACTCAGAAAAGAGTGGGGACTAGAAATAGAATCTCTGTGAAACAAAAATTGCAATGTGTCAACTCCCCAGAAGGCTTTTTATTTTATTTAGGAAACATAAAATTAATAAAAAATGTCCTGGAAAATAACCATTTGCTTCTTTTCCTCCCAAGGAGATTTTCTGCTAAGTGCTGACAAAAGCAAAACCCCTCTTTTCCCCCAACTTGGAGAGAAGAAAAGAGAAAAGGCAGGATGACCAGTAAGGATGTAAGAACTACTTTTTTACTCTTCCTTTCCAACCTTTCATTCCAAATGGCTTTTGCAGCTGCTGCAGCCTTGTTGGCATTAACAATCCACATTGAAATGTGCTTATTCCACTGGCTTTGCTGCTTTGCATCTCAGCTGCTGCTTGCTCTCTCCTAGACTAAAAATTCCTACAAGCACGATCCTCTTTTCTTCCCAGTGTTACATACACTTGAGAGTGCTTTCCCAGTGCTTAATAAATAACCTAAATGAGGAACTGCTTGTTGTGGTCACCAGGCACATGAGAACAAGATGAATCTGTTGATGTCTGGCTTCTCTCACATTGGTTTTCAGTTGTCCAGTATCATCCAATTGCTCYGGTGCATGTCATGAGGATGGTTTTTCTTTGGCTCATCTGCAAAAACCTCAGAATTATGCCACTACCCTGTAGATGTTGTATTGTGTGTGTGCATACACACACATCTTAATTTAAATAAATTATATAAAGATGCCTTATGGTACTCAAAGGCTCACTGAGACTTTTGTGCAACCAAAGGACATGAATAGATAGATACTTGCCGGGCAGTCCATTGAGACTGGATAAAGGTGAATTTGAAAGGAAGACAAAAACKGACATTCAGTGATTTAAACAGCCCAAGGCACGTTACACTGAAAGAATCACTGTACAAAGAAAATTTCCATTATTGTTATTTTTTTTCCCTATTAGTCACCGTCACCTTCCAAAAATCTAATTCCTTAGCTTTAATGGCTGAAATTTTAATGTGACTGGAGCTACCACGGTAAAAGTTGGCACTCAGGTCCCTCCTAAGTACATATTAATTACTAGAATTGTCATTAAAAACAAAAAATAAAAGCTTCAGCCTCTGTGTAAAGAGTGTCATATGTCATCACATGATAATGTCACCAGGAGGTGAGTGGGCCCTACAACCTGAAGTGTAACTAGAGCTTTATTAAAGCACAGATAATGATTTTTGTGATATGGAGCAGCTTTTCTTTTCTCTCTGATTCTGAAATTGGCCATGTAAACTGTTGAGTTGTTGGTTTTGCCAGGGTCTTCAAGAATGCTCTAAATTTCATTGATGTTGAAGCTGCACGAAAGGAGGTTGTGCTGGTCAGGTGGTTATAGGTGAGGATAAAGGTTCAGTGTTAATCTCCACTAGATTATTTCTCTCATCATATTGCAACTTTGTCATCCAAATGGGGGAAGAAGCACTTTCTACACCTCTCACAAGAAATAGATTAATATAAGAGAAACACTAGTAAAAAAACCAAAAAAAGCCAACAAAACACAACAACAACAATAAAAACATCTGTGTAAGTGTCCTGGATTTACAAAGATGTCCAAGATTTCAGTGTGATATTCAGGGTGAAAATCACCCTGAATGGTGACTCTGGCCATCCCTGAATATTTTTTCCCTACCAAGTAAAGTGATATGGTTACAGGGTAAGTGCTGCTCCAGGCATGCTGGATAATCTTCTAGTTTACAGGACAATCAAATATGAGTGTGCTTTACCCCAAACAAACAATTTAAGTGTGGCCCAGCATGTGGCACATACTGATTCTTAATAGATGAAACATAAATTTCCACAAGGGGAATATATAAAAATGCCTCCTCTAAATATGCATCTTAATCACAATCCTAGAACTGTTTTAAAGAATTAAACCCTCTTTAGAAAACTAACATCCTGTAATGAATTATTTTTAAAAAATTAAAATGAATTAATTTCAAAAGGCAATTACAAACAAATACAGTAGAAGGAGAATAATTTGTACTAATGACTGGGATAGCTGTGGCAAATTACTCAGTTTCACAAATTACTCAGTGAATAAGCAAAACAAATCCAACCCAAGAATAATGTATCATAAAATGTCCAGCCTTTTGGTTTTCCAGATGCAATTTAATTTTAATTATGGTATAGTAAAGCAATGAAGGGGCCACAACAGGGGAAAAATGCTTCTAAATTCACGAGAGACCTATGGCCCAAATGCTGTAATCTCGATGTGAAATCCTAGCTAATAAACATCTCTTTGAGCTACCTAATTGGTTTTTGGTATTTCTTSTAATAATGTAGGAGGTAATAGAAGTGCTAAATTACTGATATTAATCATAAGGTGTAAATGGATGAGTCTAAAAGAGCAAGGACTAGGAATGCTACAGAAGCAGAGGTCAGCTTTCAAAATGAAGTATCACTGTCTGTGTGCTTGTAAGTTCCCCCTCATCACGGTAGCTGAGTATTTCACAATCCTTGATGCATTCTCTCCTCTCATCATTTTGAAGCAGGGATTTTTTCCATTTCACAGCTGYGAAATAGCACTGTGGAATAGATTAAAGAGGTCACATACGGAGTCTGCTGATGAAGTGGGAATTGACCTGAATCTTCTGAGTCTAGTGAGTTACCTGTTAAAACAGGCTTTCATCTCGTAAAGCATCTTAAGTAAGGCAAAAAAAAAAATCGAATTGCTGTTGTTTGTTGTTCTCAAATTGAAGTATTCCTTCATTCTTCCACAAGTTTATCAAAAAGGTTCACTTGCAGGTGGATCTGGAAACCAGAAATCCTCACARGAGATCCATACAGGCTGAGCAGGGGCAATCCTCCCAGAGAAACTGCAGATCTGTGTGTGGACCAGAGCARCCATCAGGGAATCAGATGGCCTTCAATTTTTTGATGATGTGCCCAGAAAATCCTGCCTTGTTGGAAGCAGGAAGAGGCTGAATGATGAAATCATAAAACACAGTGGTGTAAAGTAAAATAGTATCAASAGATAGATTAAATATAAAAAAATTATATATTCTTAGAGGGGTTCACACAAGGTGTACTGGTGTAAATCCTTCAGCTGCTATAGATGAACCAAAGCTGTTAATGCTTGAACTTATGCTCTTGCTTCATCCTCTTTTTCAAAGTTACTGATGCTGGCTTTTTTTCTGCAATTTGACTGGGAATCAGTCTGTGTCAGAAGAATCCCAGAAACTATACATTTCCCTCATGGGCAGAACTTCTCAAGGTACAGCAAAGCTGCTGTAATGCCTTCCTCTAAAACTGAGTAGGAAGGGATTTCCTGGAGTAGGTGTTTTAAAAAATGAGAGAAATTTAGAAAGTAAATGAAGTTATTGTGTTGTGACTTGGGGTGCTTGTTTGGAGTTTTTGATTTGCTTGTCTTTTTTGCTTTGCTTGTTTAAAGACTTAGCAATATTAAAGTTGAGGAAAGAAGACCCAACAGTAGGATGGTAGGACAGCTTAGAGGATGCCAAAAGAGGCCAAGGAAATCTTGGATAATTGAAACTCCTACAACAACACTGGTTGTGTAGAGACGTGGGATGGGGATGTCTCACACATAATTTCCTGTAGGTTGAGAACAATAATTTGAGACCATTTGAATGACAAATTACAATTCTGTGGAGCTGTTTTCACTGTGACTCTGTTAGAACCCCAAGGCCATGAACACAGAGAGAAAGGTCAGCTCCTGCTGTTCCCAGCAGGACACCAGTGTGGACTGAATGCAGAACTGGTGCTGTTGTTACTCCTGTCTGCTTGGAAGATGACTGGTTGCCCCTGACCCCTCCGTGTTTCTGCCTTTGGGTATTTGCTACATAAATTTACATTTCTGACAAGTAGGTAATACAACACAGCTCTCTGTTGGTGTCCCACTGAACACAACCCGTCTCTAATAATTTTTGGGATTTGTCTGGCTCTTGCAAAATAGCTTTTCTGARTTTTCCTCAGAATTTTCCTGAAATGTTGAAGACTTAGAGGTACAGAATATAAACTTTCTTCCAGCCACCAAATTAACAGACTATCATATTGACCAGGCATATAAATTTACTCTGTAGAGCCCTGTGTGTTTAATGAATTTAGAAATGGGCTACTTCCAAAATAGCTTAGAATAGCATCTTTTTTCCTGTGTGTGTGTATAAGCAGACTAGTCCAGAGGAAGGGGGAGCTGTTCTGACTCCTGCCCTGGTACAAATCTCTCACTGGAGTGAAGTGAGAAGAGTGAACCCAGCCTGGGATTTCTGAAGTGGAGTGTGCTGCTTTCCTTTAGAAAYTGTCAAGCAAGCTGACAATGCATTTTTAAAAATGTACATCTTTATTCTTTTTTAAACTTTTTAAATGAAGTATTTCTGATTCCTCAGAGCCCAATACTCACCTCTACATGGAGAATATGAGGAAATTGTGGAAAAAAAATTTTAACATTCTTACCCTGACTTCTTTCCATAGAGCCACTGACATACCTCCTATCAAAAGGTGTCTGAGGAAACAGTTATTTCACATACTTAGCTGTTCCAACCCCATCACAATATATGGAGGAACCATTCCAGGTTGTTGCCCARGCAAGCATAAAATAATATTTATTTTCAACTATGCACAACTACTTTTGTTTCTCTAATAACTGTTGTGTCTATTTGACMATTCAAATTTTAGACACCCTTACACTTCCAACTTCAATGGGATTGATGGTGATCAAGCWCAAATATGAAAGTCTTTCAAAGACATCAACAGATAGTCAAAATTTCTCTTTTTTTTTTTTTTTTTAATGAAAAACTGTCCAGAATAACAATGTAATTCTCCCATGGGAAAATGAAAATACAGCCTACATTTACCCCAGGGACCATCATGGGATCATCCTGGAAGACCTTTGCCTGAGATGTCCATCTGATGCAGTCCCTTTAAATGTGGAAGCTTCATGAAAGGGCTGGTTTCCAAGTGTGTTTGCAACATTTTCTTCTGGAGCTGAAGAGCATATTTGACATTAATTATGCTTCCCCTTGCACCTTTCTTTTATGTTTATGCAGAAGTAGAGTTTCAGTCTGATATCTCTCAAAAAGAAGTCTCTGTTATATTTTAGAGTGTTTCTTCTTGTACATACTTGTGCATTTCATTTAAGTTCTATAACTCAACATCTTTATTTATAAAACAATATGTGCTAGGTCTTCCTTCAGAATTCTGGGGATGACTTTCATTGTTTTGTTTTGTTTTGGGTTTGTTTGTTTATTTGTTTTGGGTTTTTCTTGGTGTATTTTTTGCTTTTGTGTTTTTTGTTTTGTTTTGTTTTGGTTTGGTTTGGTTTGGTTTGGTTTGGTATGGTTTGGTTTGGTTTGTTTCCTAAGAAATACTGAGGAGGAGGGTTGGAAACTTTTCATTTGTCTTGTTGGTAACTTGACCTGTCTTTGCTTGTGTTTTTTTAATGCTATTCCACAGCTGTGAACACAAGGTAATAAAGAGTAGCATATCAATACTATGATAGTAATAGGTGTCTGTATGTGTGAAATAACAAAGTGGGGCTGAAAAATTCAGGGATTGATATARCTATTGTCTGGAGACCAGAAGTCACCAATATAGTGCCTCAGCACTGCACTGTCAGAATTCCTGTTTTYCCATTTTTACCCTTTTCCCTTTCTCTGGGCTATTATAGTCCAACTTCCCTGTTATTATTTTACAGTATTATGGCTCAATACCTGGTAAAACACAACTATTTAAAGAGGTTGATAGAACATTCACCTCTGTCACTGCATGGTGTTTTTATCTCCTTTCTAACTCAAATGAAAACAGTTAGGAGTTGGGTTTTTTCTTCCATTGCCTCTGCCTTTTTTCCTTTGTTATGATCTCTACAGCTCAGTTGACTCTGTGACAGTTCAGTTAACTCTGACATTTTGAGGACACAGTTTGCATGAAAGGAACTACAAAACAAAAACTACATTTCATCTTCAGAGGTTGAGTTCTGAAAACCTCTCCTGAAGCAACATACTGAGTGCAATAASAATAGTAATTCCTACACCATTAATTATCATATAAAATCACTTACATCTCAACATTGTTATTTAGGCTGCAAAAATCAAGTATTAGAAATGTCTGACCTAGAAGTTTTCCATTCAGCTTTAACTCTGCTCCTTTCAAGTGTCTGCCCTGTGTGCAAGCTGGATTCCATGGGAAATACTGTTTGTATCTGTAATTAAGTTGTCAGAAGTCTTACAGGGCCATAATATTTTAGTGGCCTCTGAACAACTGAATTTTTCCTATATTTTAAGRAGGCCTTTACAGGCTTGATCTAATTTAAAGTTATCCTCTGTATAGCTCTAGCTCTGCATAGAGCATGTTCTATAGAGARCATGTATGCAAGACTTTCAAATACTAAAGATTGATAATCAGATTCTGGAACTGGAGTCCCACATTTCCACCTCGATTCCCATGTTCTCCATCCTACTAAATGAATTTGTATTATCTGTGCTTCTCAATATTGCCCTCTTTCACCACATGGCATAAGTAGGTCCAGTGAGGAGTAAAAGTCTATAATGAATAGAAGATCAGTATATTTCTGGTAACTTTTAAGGCTGTGTTTGTAACCACCACTTTATTTCTTACTGATCAGGTTAATGATGTTGTGGTCACACCTTTCTTCCTCTCTGTGCTAAAGTCTCTGTATTCAGAAGCTGCAGTTGAAAACATCAGGGCTATTCCAGGGAGGTTTGTCTTGTTAATGTTAGTAACAAAGACTTTGGGACTTTTTTGCAGATATTTTTGCTTGCCTATACATACAACTAGACCAAAAGTGCATTTGACCTGAGGTTTCCTGGCTGAAGTTTCAGTTCTGTAAACACTGTAATGGGGCTACTCATGAATTCCATTATTTCAATGGATTTACTCATGCCAGAAGCTAATAATTTGCAGGTGGATTCTCCGGCTTGGGTCTCATTCACATTCTGTTAGGCAGCTGCTGAAGTGTCTCAGCCATCAAACCATTAGAATACATTCAGCCAGGCAGCCACTCTTGGTGGTCAGGAAAGCTAACCTGGCTGCCAAAAGGGGAGTGCCATCTCTGGAACCAGGGTTCCAGACGTAGCAGGTAATCCTTCCTTCATCCTAAAACCAGGATATGATAGACTGGACTGTGTCTAAGAAGTATGGTAAATGTAACCATGCCTTTCCTTTTGTTTAGAGTTGTCTGAGGGGATAATACTAAAGATCAGACCAAAAAGTAATAGTTGAATCTTGGACCAGTACGATATTTTTTAAAAAACAAAAGACAAACACTTGTTTAATTTTAGGAGATAACTATAGTAATTTTTCACTATAAGAGTTTCTTTTGGTCATTATTAGCTGTCCAACAATATGACTGAGGACAGCCCACAAATCTTAGTCTATGTGTTTGGCTGTTCCAGTGTATTTTCTCTGTCATATATTTAGAGAAGAGGAGAAACAAAGAACATAGCTTTTAGTGTAGTATATAGTATTTCCAAGAGGCATGAAGACTCAGTTATCAAAGCTGATACACTGCTATTTAACACTCACCCTTTTTTTAAAATTTTCCCTTACCCTGTCATCAATTGCAAGTGCTGGTGGTCATTTGCCAGAGGTAACACTTATGCCTCAGGTATTTTCTTCTGCTGAGATCTTCAGCACTGCCTCTTCCAGCCTGACCTGGGCACTGCCTTTCCAGACCACTCTGGAGTGCCCTTCCCTCCAACACTGACCAGTTGCCTTTGCATTGCATCATCTCGGAATAACACACCCTGGAGTGGGAGCACCACCCTGCAGCCTAAGTACTGTAGTTATTTCACTGCTTTTTTCCTTTTGTTTGCTTTCTTGCCCGTCTCATTTTTACATTTTGTTTTTTTAGGTGCTTATCCTCCTTGATGAACATTCTTTGAGTTCACTTTAGCTAGTTCCAACTCTGGGCCTAATTCCAACTGAGGGTTGCTGTGGGTGGAAGAGCTTGTCTTTGCAAGTGAGTACAAGGGTGATGGCCTGCACATGACTAAAACCTTTCTCATGCTGTGTGCATGTTGAAAAGCAGTAGATAGTTGTYGCTGCATTGGTGTGCCCCAGTGGGAACTTATGGTTCCCATTTAGTTGACCAGCCCATCGAGACACCACTGTTGTTGCACTCATGCTGCAGTGGATCACCATAATTTTTGAGAGCAGAATGGTGGCACTGCCCAGACTGCCTTGCAGAGCTCTGAATTTCCATTCTGAGCTCCAAACACTTCTGAACCCAGAAGTAAAATATTCCCTTCATGGTTCAAATACAGGTGAGGATAAAGGAATTTGGAAAATAGTTGAYCTAAAACCTTGCTTGTACAAGCACACACAGTTTTTTCAGGGTATGCTGATGCTGGTTCCAAATGTGATTTGGCTTTTCATCTGAATAATAACACATTATACAGAGCTATAGATCTGCAAATTAAATGTTTGCTGAAAACAGGACTGGAAGGAGAGGAGTAGTTCACACAATGCTTTGTAATATGCCTAAGTGGAGTCTGTACAKTTGGGGAATTCGAGGTATGTTTGTTTGTCATTGCCATCTTTTCAAGTTGTGTCACTAGACTTGCGGCCAGCATTCAGGTTGTTTCAGGAGACTTCTGATGTTCCTTCTTTTATGTCTCATAGCTGTCTTCAGCRAAACAAGCCTGGCATGTAGGGAAATCTTAGCCAGATTGAAAAGGGGCAAGGAATAGAAGTAGAATATTGACCCTGACATGGCCCAGTGCAAAGAAATCCCTGACAGCTTTTATATTTCAAGCTGTGGGAGAAACCAAAACCAGCCTGACTGTAGCARAAAGTGATGCAGAAATAACAGCAACAGCCATAAGAGAGAGAAAGCTAGAGGAGAAGGATCTGTTGCGATCTGGTCTAATATTAATCTGGATAGCTGAGCACCTTTGGGAGCCCCTCTTGCTCAAGGCTGTGAATGTACAGAAGGTGGATACCTGGATTTATACAGCTGGGGCCTGCACTCTCCCTTGCTATCGGGGCATTGACCAGTTTACTCTGGCATTTCTTGATGCCACAAGAGCAGCAGGATGGTTCTTAGCATCATCACCTCGGGTGTCTGGCAGAATCAGGCAAACTTCTTGTACAGAGCAGAGAGCCATTGCTGTGATTCTTTTTCTTCATTTTCCCTTCTTAGGTTTGGCAGTGTTGATCCAATTTCTTGCTCTGCCACAGACTTTCTGTGCTGGCTTGAAGAATAAACATGATTTCTCTGCAATTCAGTGCCTCATCTGTGAGATCATAATAAAACTAGGTGATGAATGGATTTTTTCAGTTCAACAGCCAAACTGTCAAATCAAATGAAAAGGTGACAATTTGGTTTAGAACAGAAACATCGTACCAAATGAGACTGAACAAAAATAAAGGTCATTTAGAGTGTTTCATTCCTTCTAAAATTGTGAATTGTTGTGATTAGCTTTATATACTTAAAGAAGACCGTATTTTTCTTTGAAAAGAATATTGTATTGAAATGCAAGCTTAGTTTTCGTGACAAGATCTGAAAGACTGTCAYTGCCAAACAGTTACCTGTTTTCCTCTTTTATACTCTAGTCCTTCTCCCTACTTTACAGAGCATTTTTTATGAGGGTTGAAGAAATATTTTTTTTTCTCTGAAACATTACTACTTGGGAAAATAATAACAAAAACAATGAACTACGGCATTTTATACAAGTTTGTGTTACCTAAAAGTTAATGTGTATGGAGGATGCAGGATGAGATCACCTAGATGTCTCACACAGTGGTATTTGTATCTGGATAGAAAAGTAGTCAAGTTATCTTTGATGAATAATTTTTCTTTTGCAAAGAAGTGTGCCCTCGTGGTGGAAAGGTCARCATAGCTCCACAGTCTGAATCTTATGCCAACCCTGTCTCTAAATTTGGCCTAATCTCACTGCTGTTAACCTTAAAGAAAATTTTATAGTGAGCAGGATCAAACTYCTCTGTGTGACCTTGATGGGTCACTTAACCTTTCTGTGCTTCATTTTTTCCTACCACTGATTAAATAAGGAATTGTCCTTCCTTCTTCATAGAGGTGTCTCTCTGTAGAATTGACCATGTTTGCAACGTGCATTGAGATAATMATTTCTCTCTGTAGACCTTCAGCAGCATCATATAATCTAATTCAGCTTGGTTAGACCACTGGTAAATTTAGGAGGGGGATAAGAGCAATGGCTATGCTGCAATTTCCCCCCCTCTGTCTTTTCCTATCTTCTTTTATGCTTTAATAATGAAAATGAGCTTTTAGATGGACTGTTAACACTGAACAGGGTGATGAGGAAGTGAGATATCATTAAAATATAGAAGACAAATAAGTTTTCTTTCCTTTATTTTGAAATTTAGGTAGGCAAAATCAGTACCTGACATGTTCTGAATAGAATCAGCAGAACAATGTATCACATAGAAACACAGGAATAAACTAATAACAGCCTGCTAGTTAAAAAATTCTCTTCACTGCACCTAGAAAGGCAAAGTTCCAGCACTGCCACACAGCTATTTCTGTTCTGGTGTTTCTGTGAAAAGCAATGCCAGAAGCATTACTGGCAAAATAAAGCCAGAGGAATAGTYGTCGTTCATATGAGCATCTGACACAGTTACATAACTTCTGAAATCACTGCAGCAAGTTTTGAACAATGTGAAAAATAAAAAAAATGCCCACCAAGCTCAGAGAAGAATTTCAAGGCTACTTGAAAACTGCTGTGCCATATTACACYGTGCAGGCACATAATCTTCAGCCTRGTTGGAGACAGAAGTGCCTGGGATGCTGTAGATTGACCACCTTCCTCCATAAGTAATCTGTTTGTTTGCTGAGGGGTTAATGACAGCTATGCCTATTCCTGGAGGATGACTCCCACAGTGTTCTAATTTCTCTTTTTTTGCTTTTGGATAGAACATTGGTGACAAGGAATAAGAAACAGAAAGAGAATATGTGCATGTTGTATTCTTACATTTACTCTCTTGTTTAAAAAAAAATAAATTAAAAGTCTTGAGAAAATTTTGAGGATGTCTATGTCTCTAACTCTAAATTACCTATTTATTCTACCTTTTCTCTGCCAGTTATTCTACTAGTTCAGACCACAGTAATCTTCATACTGATAAGACTGACCCTGTACCTAGTACTGCTGATTCTGACCATCAACCAACAGCTCTTAAACCATCAAGAATAAGAATGACACAAACCAAAATTAAATGCCAATTTCTGTTTATTTCTTGTCCTAGGAAAAACACTGTTTCTTTCTATTTGTTTCCATTTCTTTACTCTTTAGGTGTTTTATTTTCAAGGTTTTTCTCTGTGGTTTGCCAGGCCAGGTTAAAAAAAAGTCTGAAGTTCTCACATAATTTCCCAAATCCCAGAGTAAAAAGCCCATTTTCTTCATGACTTGCAATGATGACAGCCCCAAGATTAGCCCGCGCTCCTTATTCCAGTGTGGGGTCTCAATAAAATTGGTGCTGCTTTTCACAGAACTTAATAGTTTGGMCAGGATCCAGCTGCGGAATTGAAGTCTCTAGTGGCTGAAAGAAAAGAAAAGTGAGGGAAGGCAGTATCTTTTTTACTAAAAAAAAAAAAAAAAAGAAGAAGTCTGTCCTGCGCAGGATCTCGGGGCGAGCGCTCGGAGCCGAGCGAGCGGCGGACTCGCGGCGGCCGCCAGAGGGGGCCCGAGAGCCGCACTGCGCCCGCCGGGGGTCGGCTGGGACGGGCCGGGGTCATTCTGTCTGTCTGTCACTGGGTCACTCTGTCCGGAACAGGGTCATTCTGTCTGTCTGTCACTGGGTCACTCTGTCCGGAACAGGGTCATTCTGTGTGTCTGTCACTGGGTCATTCTGTCTGGAACGGGGTCATTGTGTCTGTCTGTCACTGGGTCACTCTGACCGGAACAGGGTCATTCTGTCTGTCTATCACTGGGTCATTCTGTCCAGAACAGGGTCGTTCTGTCTGTCTGTCACTGGGTCATTCTGTCCGGAACAGGGTCATTCTGTCTGTCTGTCACTGGGTCATTCTGTCCAGAACAGGGTCATTCTGTCNTTCTGTCCGGAACAGGGTCATTCTGTCTGTCTGTCACTGGGTCATTCTGTCCAGAACAGGGTCATTCTGTCTGTCTGTCACTGGGTCATTCTGTCTGGAACGGGGTCATTGTGTCTGTCTGTCACTGGGTCATTCTGTCCGGAACAGGGTCATTCTGTCTGTCTGTCACCAGGTCATTCTGTCCAGAATGGGGTCATTCTGTCTGTCTGTCACTGGGTCACTCTTGTCCGGCACTGGGTCTCTCTGTCTCTCTGTCACCGAGTCACTCTGTGTGGCACAAGGTCACTCTATCAGGAACCAGGCCATTCTGTCCGGAACAGGGTCATTCTGTCTGTCTGTCACTGGGTCACTCTGTCCCCCACTGGGTCGCTCTGTCTGGAACTGGGTCACACTGTCCGGCAGCCAGCTCCGGACAGTCCGGAGTAAGCGCCAGCTCCAGCCYGCCCGTCTCCCCAGTTACCTCCGCACTGCACGGGACATCATATATGATGCATATATAATCATGTATATATATGTGTGAGTGTATATATATACACTATATAATGTATATATAATGATGTGTAGGACATACATACCAACGTGCTGGTGGGCACAAGGTCAGYCCTAGATTTCTGTGGGATAGCACGTTCCCTGAGTGAGCCGCGAGCCTGATCCGTGTCCCAGGAAGTTCGAACAACAAGGACTTGTACTCAGCTGCTCTGCAAGGAAGCCRAACTAAGTTTAAAGCTGTACCAACTTTCTTCTGCGGGAGATTGCATGCATCAGGCAAACCACCCTGCTGTTAATGAGAAAAGAGAAAATTCAGCCTCTGAAGAAAGGATCTGCCTGTGTCCTGCTCTTTGAGTCTGAATTTTGTGTGTGGTCTTTAAAACCTCAAAACTGTGTCATACCAGAGCGTCCAGSACTTCAGGAGCGTCACCTGTTTCTAGCTTCATTTTGGCTAAAGGGTTAAGCATTGGCTTGAAGTTAAGCATGGAAGATGAGTAAATGTCTCCCACAAAGATCCTTGATGTATTAGATGGTATCCTATCTGCCTAACATCCTGCTACAAAAGGTGGGATCCTGCACTCTCCAGAGTGCAGCCTGTTCTTCAGAGCAAATTACTTTCTCAGATATCAATAATGAATCAGAAACAGTAATGAGGTTTTCTTTTATCAGAAGTTCTAACGTGCTGGGAAAATGTACCAAGCTGCTGGGAGAGCACAGCAAAGAGGGGTTTTGTACCCTCTGGGGTGCAGCTTCTGGGTTTGCTGAGTGGATAAGCAACCATGTCCAGGCCTGATGGTGGTTTAGGAGATGCTTTATTACAGACACATGTATTCTCACCGGGGGTTAAATGTACACCTAAGTGCTTTCCCAGTTTCTGCATTTCAAAATCTAGCCCACGTCCTTGTGAAATAAGAGAGTAATGTTCCATTTGCAGAAATAGATTTTAAATAATGGCCTTGTTATAACTGTGTAAGAAAGCTTGCGTATTGATATTTAGGGGTCTGGATTTTAAATTGGTTCAAAATTTATTTATTATATTATTGGATTGGAGGGCTGATATAAGTATCACACTTGCCTTATGTGCAGATAAATCATATTTAAATTATTTAACAGTAAATCACTGGGAAAAAGTTGGATGATTTGAATCTGGCTTGCTCTATTTTTTGATAATAACACATCTCATATTATGATTTGAAACACTCAAGGTTGTTAACATAATGTTCACTCCCACAGTGGATGAGTCAGCTCTTCAAAACCAATAATTAGTATCCTCATTGATTCATGCTATCACTGAACCCGTGATGGGTCATTTGTGGCTTGCAGTCTTCTGGACACAGCCATATGGCATCCCAGTGGGATGCAGGGCACTGACCCTGGGCTATTACAAGGGATACATGGTCGGCATGCTAGACTGCTGATTAAATATTAACCACAGCAGACACATTATTTCCACTCTGCTTTGAAATGAGTCTTTAATTAGAAAGAAAATAACAGCAGCAAATGAAGTTTCATGGTTGTTGCCAGAAGTAAATATTTTGACCCGTTTCCTGTGGTACAAGCTCAGAAAAGTCCCTGGAGACTTTCAGGCTGCCACTCAGACCAAATACAGGTGTCTTGAATGGTATCCAGCTGCCACTCATCTGACATAGGTAAGGAGATTTAAATAGGAGAGATGACTTGCCTAGATAAAAGGAAAATACCTCTGTTAAATTTAGCCATGTCTTTTTCTAGGAACAGYTACTCCTGAAGCTGCAGTTGTACGAACAACGGAAAATACTTTTTTCCTTTTTTTTCCCTCCCGTTTTTCTCCGTAATGAAAATTCTTGTCAAAGAAATTTACTGGGAGCYTTAATTCAATTCGTTTTTTAACAGTCTTGTTTATTATTCTTACATGTCCTGATAGAAGAGTCATTGGTTTTAATTACATTCTGGGGGTAAGGGGAATAACTAGTTAAGGATGCACATTTTGCACTTCATGAATAATTTATGATCTTAGGTACATAACTTTAGTGCTTTATCTCTTTATGAAATGCTGAGATAATCCAGAATTATTTTTTTCACTGAGAAAAGATGTAATATTTTTTAAAAAATTTCTTATTCCTAAGACCTTGAATTTGTCTTTGCTGTTTTCCTACCYCTAAGAAGCCTTTCCTAAAAATTAAGCAGGTGCTTAATATTTAAAAGAACCTCTAATTTRCTTGTAATTAAATAGAAAGAGATTTGCTGATGCTTAATTTTTATTATACATTTCTAAACAGYAATTTTAAATTTTTCATTGCAGAGAAATATAGACATACTGTTCCTGTCAAATTATGTGCATGTCCTACAGCCTCTAGGCCCCCACTTCGATGTTTTATTAAAAAGAAAAATAATCAAGTCAGTTGCTAATAAAAACAGTGGTTTCATGTACATAAATCCTGCCACTCCCTTTTGAGTTATAAGCACTAAAAGTGCATATTTTGTATTTCAATACAGCTTTCTCAGGGACAAGGACGAGAAGTGTCTTGGTGTGTTATTACAGATTTTTCTTAGTTTTGAATTATATATATATATATATATATATATATATACACACATAACCTAAATATGACCATAGTCTTAGGACCAATTTTTGCTGGTGGATCAAAGCAGGAGCCCACCAGAAGCACTGGTAGTACACAGTACCAGACTCTAAATGTGTTTTATAGAAAAACTTTMTCACAGAGAGATTCAACCAGCTCGTGGTTGTTTTATGCTCATGAAAGTCTGATTTCTTCAACAGTAAATGCTTGCAACATGCAGGTGTTTTATAATGTCTGTTTCTAGAACCACTGTTACTCTTTGTCTGCAGGATAGATAGATAGATAGATAGATAGATAGATAGATAGATAGATAGATAGATAGATAGATAGATAGATATACTATGGATCTTTTTTTCCGTAGATAATGCTTGCATCACATACATGTGTGTGACAACTTGATTAATTTTCTCAGGCTAAATTTCACAGCATCTCACTTTTTAATTTAGGTATTCCATGGGATTTTTTGCCCTAGTGGTTTTGTTGAAGACGAACATTTATAAAAAACACTACTTCCCCTTCCCTCCACTCCCCCAGTATTCTACTCTGGGTTATACTTCTGCATGTTGAAAGTGTGTATTAATTTCCTCCTTTACTTTTTAATTAAATCTGGCTACTGTAACCAAGGTTTGAGTTTGGTTAATACTCTTTAAAGTAGTGATGTCTTAATCCWCAAATGAAAGTTAATGATTTCTCTGTTAGCATCTAGGAAGATTGTCTRCTTAAGGGAAGTGAGATGATAACAAACATAAATTGTTGCTCATTGGTCTTGGAGTAACTTTCTACTTTTTTAAGTGGGGACAAACTGTTCTTGGAAACAGAGGAGCCATTAATGAAATGTGACATTCAGGAGATCACAGGAGCTTGTGTAGGGAGTTTGTGCTCTTTGAAGTTCCATGTTCACCACTAAGCCCTGTAGTAAACCCCTGTAGCACACGCTAAACCCTGTCGTAAACCTCTTAAAAGTGGTAGCAATGTTCTCTGCCAGTAGTTTTCCAGCTYTTGGTGTAGCTGCAGAGGCCTGGGGTGGTCTTCCTCTGTTTCCTCCAAAGGTAAACTCTCTGCACAGCCTGCCTCTTCAACACCATAAACCCTCAACAGAGAAAGGGAGAATCTCTTCCTCGTCTGTTGATCTGTGTGGTAGGAAAGGTGAACACTGACAATCCGCCCTTCATCCGAAGGTTTGTTCCAAGGACTGAAATCTTTTGGGAGATTTCCTGAGCCTTCCCAAGCCTTTGGGTTGGGCCTGTTGAAACTGCTCACTCTTCCACTTCTGTGCACTCAGTCTCTTCCTCCTACATTAAGCCTTTCAAAGTTTTTAAGAAGAAATCTGTTTTGAGACTTTGTGGATTCATTCATTTAATTGCATGGTAGAGC
Organism: Mixornis gularis; assembly: GCA_003546035.1. NCBI lineage: Eukaryota > Metazoa > Chordata > Aves > Passeriformes > Timaliidae > Mixornis > Mixornis gularis. The sequence continues at coordinate 432,814 of QVAJ01000034.1, read as the reverse complement.
AAACGAGCTGTTTTGCTTAGCTGGTATTATTGGCAATAGGTCAAATTCYGCCCATGGCTTCTCTCTTCTTGATGCAGAGTAGATCTGTTGAAATGCATACAGATTCTTACAGTTTCACTTGGGAACAATTTAAAGCAGAATTTAGCCCATTGCACTTAATTACATGAAAATMATTTTGTAGAGGTCTCATTAGCCTTTCTATTTGTGCCACTGGTTTTCTACATTACTCATTGCAGCTAATATGTGAGGGATATTGGTCTGGCTATTTGCATACAGAGAGTTTGTATTCTAATGCTCCTTTTGAATCCCTAGGTGTGTTCTTGGGTTTTCTTTTGGTGGTAGTAAGACTTGATTTAACAACGGGATAAATGATTTCAAGACTATAATGAACCTGCACTAGAGAAAACTCCATTAAGTCAACAGATGTCTGTTGACTTTTTTTCATGATGTTTTTTTCCTTTACTACATCAGGAACTTTTYAGCATGTTATTCGTTTTTCTTCAAGTTTCTCAGCATCATCAGGGCCTTAGATATTATGCATATTGGAGRTAGGGGACTCATGGAGAAATGTACTGCTTTTACTTCAGGGTTGCTATGCGGCTGGAATGGCAAACATTAATGTTTATGGTAATAGAAAATGAATAAATTTTGCAGTGCTCAGAGGTGTGATGTCTATTTATGTTACCTGTTAGGAGATAATGCAGTCTCTGAAGAGCACTGCCCTGGGCTGTGTTCTTGTCACTCCTTCCTCCTTCATAACTGATTGAGTAATCAGTAAGGAATCCTCCTGGGGACAACTGACTTAAGGTAGAGCAGGGAAAACTATTTGRTAGGAATCTTCCTTGTTAATTGGAATGATATCTTAATAACCCAATCTGTCACTTTGGATATGTGGAACATAGGGCCCTAAAATACAAGCCAAAGTGATGTTCTCATCACTTGTCATCATGGATCCAAGAGGATTTATGGATGTTTTGTGACATCGTACTGCAAGAGAATTAACTGYATCTTACCCTCACATAAGGGGAACAGTTGTTCATCAAGACTTYCTCAGTCTTTTTGTAAAGCCTTTGCACTGTGTATAAACTAGTGCAGTCCATTGTGGCAGATGGATAGATGCAGCTTCCAAAAYGCTTTTAGCTAGAAAACGATGAAGAAATTATGCCAGGATATGAAATAATATCTTTGCAACCATGTTTRCTTGTGTCTGGGGAGTAAGGGGACTTTTCATTGGTGTTTGTTTTTTTTTTTTTGGTTGTTTTATTGTTTTGGGGGATTTTGTTTTGTTTGTGGGGTTTTTTTATGCATGCTATCTTTCTCCCAGTYGCATCTATTTTATTGAGTAGGACTAGAGACAAAGTCCTCCCATTTCTTGTGTGCTGTACCATTTCAAATCCTGACAGATCGTAGGGATGTATCTCTCCTGTCAAATAACACTYGTAGAAACTTCTTTATTTTTTTTTTCTCTGACCTTACTAAGCCTAGAAAATACAGCCYGTGAACCCTAACTATTGCTGTGCAAAACCTGCTGAAACACTAATCAAACAGCACATTGGCTGGCTTCCAAGGAGGCAACAGTGCTCAGAAATGACCCAAATAATTTTTATTAATGGGCTTAACATTACTTTCATTTCAAAAGAGACAAATCATTTAATAAAATATGTATTCAGTTGTGTTCATTAGTGCTAATCAGTAGTTCATTAAACCTTAATCATAGCAATTTCAGGCCACTAATATTCAGGTAGTTTAATAAAGGCCCCAGCAGTAAAAGAGCACACTTGGCATATTCAGGAACGTATTTATTCCTAGCAAACCCTACTCACATACACACTGTCCATTCAGGTGGATATCAGGGATGTGACAGTATCAGATGAAAGAAAGAAAAGTACACATGGTAAAGCACCACCAATAGAGTTTTAACTGCAGCACATGCTGTACTTTTATATTACAAAGTTTTGTCACACAGACCACTGTTATTTACTTGATTGGGAATAYCATTTTAGCAAGGAATGCATCAAGCTAAAACTTTTGATGGATGGAGTTAGCTTCTGTAGTGGAAACATCAGGACAAAGCCTAAGTACACTAGTAATGCCTATCATAACCTATTTTGAAAGGTTGATTTATAAAAGAGCGTGTTGGATAATGCTATGTCTCCAGTTCACAGAGTAATTAACATATGTAAATTTTCAGTGTATGTGTAGTTCTACTGAAGTCACTGCTTCTAAAGTCGTGTTCAAAGCTCATGAATCTGGCTTAGCACTTTTCTGAGATCTCCTGCTGTCTTCCAGGGAATGCTGCTACCAGCTGAATGATTCTCTCTGGATGTGTGAAGTCCAAACCGTGCTACAGACAACATTGAACAAAAATGCTTCACTTTTTACTATTTACTTATTAAAAGTCACTCCGAATGTCATGCTTTTCACTGAAGTCTGAGGAATAAGAGTGACTTGTATCAATATACTCATTCTGTGTCAGCATTACTATGTGCCAGAAATATCACGAGGTGGTTCATTCCAGTCAAAATTTTATGCTAATACAAGTTTCTACAAGCATGCCAGTCCTAATTGCTTTTGTGAAAGAAACAAGTGTTAACAGTTGGTTAGAAGGATGAAATTTTAGATGGAAACTTGAATTTTCTTGTTGGTTTTTCTGAAGTTATTCTCATTGGAATCCAGTTGTAATTTTGAGAGCCCAGTTTCTACACTTTAGGTGACCATAAGTGAAGCATGCATAGGAACATGTGAATCTCTTCCCTCCAGCAAGTGTAGTGTACTGTTTTATCATCTCAGTGCAGTAAGATGTCATCATATAGTGAGGTTATGCTTCAGATCCTGYCTAGGTAAGAAAATTATTATTTAACTCAAGTTGTGTCCCTACTTTAGTCTGCTTTTACACTCTTCTATCATCTCTTCTTTCTGATTTAGCAGTTCTTGTGGCCAGTGTTGACCCATTTCAGTGAGATAACTTGATGTTTGTATTGAATTTTTCTCCTCTAATAAAGCATTCTGCCAGAAAGAAAACAATTATTTACTTCTTCCCCCCTCTGTAGATTGAATACCATATGGAAAGTTTTTCCTTTTTGCTTGCTGAAACCACCCTTTTTACTTTTTTCTTGATTAAACAAGGAAATGAAAGTGCTATGAGAAGATATATTCTGCAAAACCTGCATGTAGTAAATGAATGTCCAGACATATTAATGTAATAGAATTCTAAGTGTTTCTGGCTAAGATAGCTGTATTTATCATATCTTTACTATGCTCTCTTGTATAGGTAAGCAAATGGTATATTTGTTTTCTGCTTTTCTCTTGACTGGAGTCTCATGTAATGCACTTTACCATCTCTTTACAGTTCTACTTGAAATAAAGCTGACATTACAACAGGCTGATGGTGCTTTAATGTAYGGAACAGAAACTCACCAACAGTCCAAGAAGCAGTGTGGGTTCAAACTTTTTTTTGTCAAACCTGTACTATGTCACTGGGGTCTCYAGCCCAGAAGACAAAGGTTAAAATTTTATCATGGCATAATGTTTTCTTCTCTCTATTGTCATTTGACATAGAGAGCAAACAAGTCTAGTGGAGACRGACAGATCTGTGCATATAGGTTGGACCTCACAAACACAAATAACATACTCCATTGCTGGAAGTTTTCCCTTCTGCCCCTTCTCTTATATTCCTTTAGAACTTAGCAAAAGGAACCTTTTGCATATAATACAACCAAGTCTGAAAGAGGTTGGATAAGGCCTGGAGGGAGAGGATAGCTCAAACCATGTACAGTCTGGATTTGTTGAAGGATCCAACACAATAGATTTCAAGGACTTGTTTAAATAACGTGTAATAATAAGGTGTGGGGTTTTATAAAGTCAAAAGAAAATCAAAGCAGAGGTTTTTGGGAAGTCCCAAGAAGTCCCAACAGCACAAGCTCTCTGATACATGCCCTTTGTGATAAACAAGCTGTTAGCAAAAAGAAAAGCAGTTCAGCCTATAAAAGGCTCCTGGTGGACTGACATGTAATTCTGTTGTACTGTAACTTTTTATAGTTCTGAAGGTGGCATATCAGATGTTRAAGAATTGGTCTGGTCTTCATATGAGGTCTCAGGTAGATGCAAATTTTTCTTGGCCCTGTCTGGAGTAATTGATAGTGCTTCAACAGAGGAAATCAAAGTTTTATTTTGGTAGGGGGTCTTTTTTCTTCCTTGCTTCTTATATTTTTTAATTTGTTTTATACTGTCATAGAGACACTTTGATGGGAAAAAAAATGCATTCAGCTCAGCTAAAGAGCAAGACTCTCAATGAGTAGCTCTAACAGATCTATTTTCTGTGGTCTGGGATACCTGCAGTACATTGTCTAGTGGACCAGTACTGGAGTATAAATAACACCATTTGAGAAGCAAGAATGGAAAGAGTATAATTGGGAATGCAAGTTGCTCATTAAAGTTATGTACTAGCATTGCTCAAGGCATAAAACAATTTAAATACATTATTCCTTTGCAAAATAATAACAATCTAAGCTTAAAATACTAATAAAATATTTGGTTTAAGACTAACAGTAAGGGGATATTTGGAACAGATGAATCCCACATTTTATATGGGCTAATAAAATATTATGAACTGGATATATTTCTAAAACTGCTACTAAGGGGGACTTGATGGTGTGGGGGGATTGCTAACATGGTGTAGAACCATTAGATCTTGCTCAYTGTAGTTCATGAAATCTTAATATGAAGTGAGCCTTCTCTTTCTCCTTAATGGCTGTTTGATGTCCTTCATGAAATCTGTGTGGGTGGGTTTTCAATTGTGATGCTCAGCTGGTAAATATCCACACAGTGCAATAAAACAGTGTGTTAATTTGCTGTTGTGTTTTCTACAGAAACCATTACAGGGAGGGGGCTGAGCACTGAAGCTGGGGACTAGAGACTGAGCATCTAGCACATAGCCCATGTTACCCATGAAATATTATTTAAATAGCTCAAAATAAACATTTTTTTGTCATACGTTTTAGAAGACTGTTGTTGTGTGTATATGTTTAACTTTTGTTTATATAGKTGCCTTTAAGTTGGCAGCAGCTAGTCATCAAGCAAAAAAGTCTTCTGTTAAGTTGGCAACCTGAATTCCTTGTTCTCAGGACATTACTTTCCCCATTTCTGAAACCCTCTCTGGTCATTTTTAATGTCCACTGTGGTGTCCTCCACTTTAAAAGTATTAAATGTTTACTTGTTGTCTTTAAGGGGCCTTAAAATGAATTTTATTCTCCTAAGTTGTTTCAGCTTGGCTGTGGGCTTCTGATTTCAAAGGGATACTTTTTCTGCTAAACAAGTTCTGTCTATACTCTGATCCACTCTAGGAGAGACTAGTGAAAATGTGGGAAAAACACACTGAGATGAAGGGTTTGCCTTTTTTTAATTAACTGATAAAAACAACCAAAGGAAACGTATTTGAAGTATAAATAAGACAGTTTATTTGAAGTGTAAGATATTGAAGAAGAAAGTTAATAAAAAGATATGTCAGGAAAACTTTAATAAAATATAGAAACTCTAGGGGAAAAAAGGTAGTAAATGACGCATGAGAAACCAGGTTAAACATATAGAATAGAAAAAGAAAAGTGTACAAGGAAACTGCATTCAAGCCAAGGGTCAGTGGGGCTGTTGGAATACCTGAATGGAGTTATTAATGAATGAGTTTAATGTTGCAAAAATCTGAAATTGTTTGTTTGTTTGTGGTATTTGTCCAGAAAACCACTCAAAAATCCCAGGCTAGAGATGATGATAGGTATTTCTTCTGTGAGAAAAGTAAGGCTTATATTGCATTAGATGTCTGGAAATTAAAACAGCAGCTGAATTGTATCCATAAGTATTCAAAATAAGTGAGGAAAAGGTCTTAATCACAAAATGTAGAGGAAAACAATGCGTAGATAAATGAATGGTGTTTTCTGCAGCTTGCTTTGCTGGAACTGTGGTGTGGTAGTTGTATGTTGTCATAGCAATGCCTTATTTTAAGAAAATGGGAATTAAGTTTGCAAACACTTCATCAGTGCTTGGATATGGCAGCCTGTATATATATGTTGTTTGGTAAAAGAATATATCACCACAGTAATTCAATAGACTTTGAAAATGAGCCTAAGGGATTTGGAAGCTGAAATTCCAATGAAAAATTATGATGAAAGTAGTACTCTTATATCRACTGAAATCCATGAAAACCAACCCKAAARTATTGAGGGSTTTTGTKTGGTTTATTTTTGCTTRTTTGTTTGTTTTCCTAGTAAACATGTCTGCATAGGCATTGGGAGAAGTTTTATAATTTAAACGTGTAGCATCCAAGACTACAGGTTTTTCTGTGCCAGGTGGGTTTCAGTTAAGTCTTGTTGTCTACATTCTTTTCATTCTGTCTTCCACCCCTTTACTGCAAAATATCTGCTGGGAAGGTGCTGGTGKAAGACCCTTTGTTGAATGGGGAAAATTTAATCTGACAATCTGAACTAATTCACAGCAAGGATGCTGTAAACTGACGTGACATCAGGGARTGAAATGACTTTGGAATCCCCTTTGAAAAGAACCAGGACTGTAAGTGTAGATGTCATTTTAACTAGACATTATAGCCTGAGTCTCAGAGGCTTGTCATGAGTTGTTCACAGGGATTCAGAAAAGCTGTGTATGCATGGACTTTTTGTAACACCAAAAGGCTGTAGGCAGGTGGCTGTGAGGATTTTGGTTGTTGAAGAACTCTAGTCCTTAATATACRAGAATGTATACTTGAAAAATTGAGTAGTTGGTCAGCACTTTACCTGAGGCACACGTTCTAACTTTGTTTTGTTTTGGTTTGGGTTTTTTTCTGTTATAATCCATCATAAGCTCATGTTGGTTTTTTATCTTATGTTTGATTTTTATCTTATGTTTGATTTTCATTCTAAGGATTTTTTTCAAGTGAGAGGTTTTAATCACACTTGGAGAAAAATGATTATTTTTTTTTCTCATTTCTGTCCAGTTGGCACGGCAGACAGATGGAAATATGTGACTAATATAATGGATCRTGTATCCTTATAACTTGAATCAAAAGAGTCTAGTGAAACTAAAGGCCCAGGCTTTACACTTTTCTTTTTGATCCTAGCCCAAGGCAGACCTAAAGATCAAAGCATGCCGTGTCAACAGGTACAAAGATGATATATTGCCTCTCTGCAGTATTCTCCGAGTCTGATTTATACTGCATGGTGCCAGAACTAGCTGAATGATAGAGTGTAAATGAAGTGTTGGTAAATATTTGAATCACTGAGAATGAATTTTAGAGGGAAAAACAGGCTGGTGATTCTTTGGTTTTCATTATTATGCCTTATGTAATGTCAAAGTGCATATTGTTTTTAATGCATTTTAGAGCATTGACACCTCTACTTGTTCACACAGATGTGAGTCAAACTGGACATTTCGTCATACCATCTTTACTCTAGCAGCTAAGGAAGTCCTTTGATAGAGTTTCACTGATTTATAAGAGGACTTCTTCAAAGGCTCAATATTTTCAACCGCTAGGTCCTCATGTAGGGCAGTTTTCGTTGGCATTTTCTTTAAAWTTAAATTTAGTAATCGCTAGCTATGAGTTACAGACAACAGCAATGCCCAWTTTGTGAAATGCAGGCTTATTAGGAATTGTTTCCATCCTGGGATAGGGAGGGAAGAGCTAGAGAATAGCACTTTTCACACAGCCTCCAGAAATGAAATTTGGTTTTGTTTTTGGTTTTTTTGGAGGTAGAAGCAGGATTAGATATAACTATTGCAGTTAAAAATGCTGCTTGGGAATTGTAGTTTAAGAACCTCCTACTCACATTTTCTTGAAATGGGCTACATATGGAGTCTGCAAGGCTTGTGACCTGCCTAAATATAGTTCTGGTTGTTTTCAAGATTTAGCATTCTGAGAGGCTGGAAGGAGCACAAAAGGCCCTTCAACTGCAGTTTCCATGAAGTAGGTGAGCAATAAAGTGAGACACAGTTTGGTTTGGCTTTACGTTCTTCTGCCTGAGGACATAATTAAGGATAACCTTTTTTTTTTCACTTACTTTGTCTATAAAGAAATGAAATTTTGACTAAGATTGCCTCTTCAAAAAAAAAATAAAAAATTAATGGCTTCACTTACATGCATGCAATGATTAGATTTGGAAAGTACAATTATTTATATAATATTATCATCTAAGTGCAAAATATTTATATATTACCACCTAAGTGTCCTGTTCTCCCAGCTACTTTACAGATTCCCTCCAGATAGTCCCACTAAATTTTTCAGGTTTTCAGGTTTTCAACTGGTTTTCAGGTTCATTCGAATACAGATTTCCAAAGGAAGACTCTTTCTACTAAAACTCCGGAAAAATCAACAGATTAAAGGCTTTGAAGTATTTACAAAAACACCTGTGCAAACAAATGTTGCCATTTTGACACATCAAAAATCACAGTGGGCATCTGGTGGGCTTTGTGCTCATCCTACTGAAACATTTTAAGGATCTGGTGGGTAACATTGGTGCAGGAAAGCAGACAGCAAAAAATGAAAAAGAGAAAGCAAAAATTGGATTCAGATTATTTACACAAAGATCTTTTGGAATCTATATTTACTATGCCCAAGAGCACACTAGAAACTTCATAGCCACAAGCAGAAGATGTCTCTGCCCTCTGAGAGCTTGGCATGTAATTAAACATGGTTTAAGGTGATCCCAAAGAATTTGATTTGGTTCATGTGATCCCAAGAATTTACTTGAGGGATGACATTTACTTTAATACAGTCATACAACAATATGCCTTACTGCATTTCTAAACTGAGTTGCATCTAATTCTTTCTAACTGTTTTTAGATTCTAGTTATTGAGGTAAACCTCACTTCTGGTGGTTGCATACAAGGGATGGCTTATGGGGGAATTTAAATTAGGAAAAGGTTATGGTCTGTTGAGTGGGCAGATATTCTCTATGTAAGGAGCAATGTGGAGTGTTTGCGGGAAAAAATCAAACAAACAGAAGACCCCCAAAATAATACAAAGTTGCTTTCTGAAGCCTAGCTTTGACTGCTTTTAATAAGATCAGAATATTAAAAAAAAAMCCCAAAAAACCAAACTGTAGTATTTTCTGTARAGATGAACTTACTGGGACACTGGGGATGCTCAAATTTTGGGAATGTTGGCATTTTCTGAATGCTGACAGGTGCTGATTCAACAAAGACCTCCTGTAGGGTTATAACACATATACATCCCAAATGCTGCCATGCACTGTGTTGGTGTGAATGCCCTGTGACTGGGTGACTCTAGCAGATGTGTGGAACCATCACAGCCAACGATGTGACATGGCACTGCTGTGACACTGGTCTGTGACAGGCTCACTGATACCACCTTATGTCCTGTGGGACAGCAGAGGCAGCAGGGAGTTGGGTTAGTTGTGGTGGAGCCACATGAACTAGGTTGAAACTTCAGGGCTCAGTTCTGAAACTTGAGTAACTTCTCAGGACTGCAGATGTCTTTGGCTCACCACATTAGGTATGTGTATAAATTATGCCATGAAAGCCTGTAGTTATTCATTCTGGAGCTCCTAAGATGCTTTGATGTGCATGGATTAGATGGTGAAGGTACCCTAGCTGAGCTGGCAATATCCCACAGAGGGCAGATACATGCATATAGCAGGAATATAAATTCTCTTTGAGGTCTTACAGAGAAACAGGGTTTACATACAGATCTGACAAACTATTTTGGGTTGCTGTAGGACGATCTGAAAAGTGGAGTGCAGAACAGGAAAAGTCTGTATATGGARTGTAACTTCGAAAGTTTCAGGTAGAAACCTGCATGCGCTTTTACAAAGAATGAATAAAGTAACATTTTGTTACTTTAGGCCTGGAAAGGTCATGGTGCTGAGTGTAGTGTTTGTAGGGGCTTCGTTTGAAGGTGGAGGTGAACGAAGGGGACTTGAATGCCAATGCCTTGCCCTGTGTCTGAGGGAGCTGGAGTGGAGCCCGGTCCATGCCATGCCCTACTCTGCCTCTTGTGCTTTTCTTGTGTCTATAAATTGCTCATGTCTGAGAGGTGTGTATTTATGACACAGATAAATCAAATTTTATTTATTTATTTATCTATAGCCACAGGCCTATGGGAAAGCTGACAATTAAAGGATTCTGTGTGAAGGAGCCCAAGTCAATATGTTTTATTGTCAGTGACAACCCCAACATGAATTTTATTAGGCCGTGTTAATTCTCTGTCTCTTCTCAGAGCTATAGAGTTTTAGTGATGTTTGTTGTTTTGTGGGTTTTTCTATTGGTTTTTTAGTATTTTTTTCCTTGTTTCTTTTAATTATTTTCTTGCAATGATTTCTGTCTCAACTTCAAAATGAGGGAAAGAATTTCATCTTTTGTAATGACAACTAAACACAGTTTGAAAGATCATAGCCTGGATGTAATAGCCAGATTCTTGGAATTAATTAATTGATGAGCTAAGTGAATAATTCAAAACAAATATCTTTCTTTAGAAATGGATGCTCCAGCATTCTTAATATTTTCACTGGGAAGGTCATATTGTTGTCATCATTGTTCCTGTAAGAGAAGTTACCACTGGTTCCAGATGAGGTTTTCTTTAGGAGTTAGCTCTTGTCCTCCAGAGCACCAAGAAATGTGAATGCATCACATTTTTTCATGTGTTTCTTTTKGATGGGTTTTTGACCTGTCCTTTTGAGCTTAGAGGAGTGATTTGCTTGTCAAAGCATACACGTAGCTGTGTATGCAACAACACCTTGAGCTCATTGAGGGGAGGGTGATTTATGGTTCAGTCTTGGACCAGCATGTTGAGACAGCTCTGATCTGAGCCTAGACCAGTTCCATCCTGATTTGTAAGGAGTCTCCCTGTGTCAGAGGAGGACAGGTCTCTACTGTGGTCTTCATCCCACATTTTAAGTGGTGTCTTAGAAGGAGTGTGTAAAAGATAAGGACAAAGACTTTGTTTCACGGTTTTGCAGAAAGTCACATCTAAAGTAGAGCTCTGATGTAGATGTAGTATTTCTGATGAGCTGTGATAGAGAAACACTGTGTGTAACTGGGGTTTTCCAAGTTCTGGAACCATCTTCACTGGAAGCTTTGATTTGTTGTAGTCCAGAGATAACAAACATGTATTTCAGGACCCTCCTTTATCATTTTGGAGGCGCATCACCTAGAACAGTTGAGAGCACTGCCTCCACTGTAATATTCTACATYTGTAAGATACTAAAGTTAACAAGGGAAAGGGAGAAAATAGAAGGAAAAAAACCCCAATTGCTATTGCTGGTCAGAGACATGAAGCAAGTTAGTGGTGGACTAGGATTAAAATTTGGTTCACTGGCAATTCCSTTCAATATTAGAGTCATGGACCATGCATTTTTCTTTAAATGGTTTTGATATTTACTGATATTCTTTGAAATKTTTTTGTTTTTTCCTAAACTGTACATTGTGTAGGCTCTACAGCTTTTACAGAGCAATAATTCTTTGTGATTAGCTCATGAAATAAAACACCATGGTTTGAATGACATAGAGATATMTAGTTACACTTTTTGAAAAATGTTCTCAAATTTCATATGCTGTTGCTTCAAATTTTGTCAGTTCTTTCTGTGAAAACCTACCCTCTAAAAAATCATTTCCTAAGTCTTCAGGGGAGGCACAAAGTGGTGGGAAAACATGTCACAGGCCCTTCACTAAAAATTGGTAGGGCTCTTTGTAGATTCAAATGTTGCTCAACTGTTGCTTAAGTCTCTCAACTCTCTCTAAGGTTGTGAAATTGGAAGCAGAGGAGAAAATTACTTACTTGTGTTATTTATATTTAAGAGGGTTATTATGCCTTCCCCCAAAGCCCCTCTTGGCTGACCCTSAAACAGCTTGAAATCTTTTAGGGGCTGTGCAATGAGAGAGGTCCCAAATGAAAAGGGAAGACACTAAATGAGTTAGCAGTGCARAGAGACAGCAAAYAAGGATATTTTTGCCAATATRTGCATCTATGGACAACACTTTTAAAAGAACTTATTTTGTGATTAAATACTTYTAAATTGTCTATCTTTCCTCTCAGCACTTGCAGATTTTTACATGCTCTTTAYTTAACAAGAAGTCTGGATAACTTACCTAAATACTTTGGGGATGTGTGTATGTTTATTTAAGCATAAACTCTGGATTRTAGTAGTGAAAGAGTTAGCTGCAAAGTGAGGAGTTATTTATGGATGTGATGCTGCAGGTGCCAATACTAAGGTTGCAGAAAAATAAYCAGTGGGGCAAGAGTGGGTCAGCACTGGTTTCAGGATATTTTTCATTGCTTGCTATGTTGAGCTTTTGGAATTCTTGTATGATAAGAAAAATCAGCTTCCAAATAAAAACGAAAAAGCAAAAAAATATTTTTAGACTACTATCTGAAACAACATAGATTTTTCTAGAACAAAATAAAAGCAATGCAGTCCTGACTTTCTGTTTAGCAAGATTGCCCAAACACCTAAAAATAAAGGAAGAGAATTTTGAGTAAACAACAGCTTTAATTATGTTACAAAGAAAAGGAATGATTTCTTATTTGAAACAATAGTCCAAATTTGACCAAGCAAGAAARCCAGGTAAATAGAATGCATTTAATTCTAATTTGTCATACATTCCCCCTCTTTAAATTTAAAAGCAAGATAAGCTACAAAGTATTTTAAAGATAATGAGGGGATTTTAATTTTGTTAGTAAAAAAAATCATTCTGTAATGTCTGCAGATGACTAATTATGTTGTGTTCCTGGAGGAACTGAGTTACTCGTCTGCTTTGAAATTGGAAAGATAATAAAGCTGTTTAATGTGGTAAAACTTAAATTCTGAACAATATCTTTACCTACAATTGCTTCAAAGTTACAGAAGCCTCAAGACATGTATAAACACTGGCAGATTTTATAGTGATTTTTGTTGTGTGTTAAAGAAACAACAAATCCAAAGAAACAAACAAAAAAACCACCCCATAACAAAACACCTTTTCCACACAATTACACTTGCRAAACATCACCTTGAAATGTAACACAGACGAAGATTTATTTCTCTGCCATTTGTTCCCTGCATTAATCTTCAGGTCTTTTAATAAAGGTGGGGAACAAAGGGTCAGGATGACTCCAAGGAATGGTAATGGGATACACGGAGCTCTTCACATATAGGTCAGTAGATCAAGTCCAGCCAGGATGAATGTTGCCTCAAACCTTTTCCATCCTGTTATTACTCCGTAGCTCTAAGGAATATAAACTGAGCAATGTTTCTACTTTCTAGTAAACTGGTGACTGGTGCTGGGAAAAGCCACTGCCCCTCTGATCCAGGTCAGTGGTGAGGGCAGGAGTAGGGGATTTGACTCCACGCCCAGCTACTCTGACAGGTGACTGAAACACATGGATGAGAGCAGCAGTGAAACTTGCTTTACTGCTGCCTCAACTGAAGTGTTTTTCTTCTTAACTATGAAAGATGTTAGCTCCACCCCCTCAGCTCAGTAGTAACATGGTGGAGGAGAGAAGAAATAAAAATAGAAGCGGGATGTATCTAGATCCCAACTGACAGAAAAAAAMCCCTATGAAATTAAATATCTCTAGCACGAACATAGACCTGTGAGTAGGTGTAGCCTCTGAGAGTAGGGTAGCAAAATCAGTGTCAACTTTAGTTCCTGTTTAATTTTCAAGACTTGAGAAATATATAGAGCCTGGTMGAACCTGCTTTAGGGAAACTAAATTAACAAAAGTCTTTCTGGCCTCTTGTAAACTCTGACTCAAATAAAATAATGCACATAGCTTTCAGCTGTGATAATTGAGCATCTAATATTTGGTTTGTAAATGGTTGGAAGATGTGGGATTTTGTTTATGTGTTCAAAGCAGTATATGTCTCCCCCCCGCCCCCAAGCACAAAAGTATACTCTATAGATATTGAATAAAATAATTCAAGAACAAATATATAACTAAGAAAAGGACCAGCCATATCAAGAAACAAAACTTATAATTTTACATGTTCCTATAAAATGGATTTCATACTGTATCCTGCAAAAAAATTGWCATGTTTTTCCTGGACTTTTGAAAATGGGTAATCGTATATTCAGCTGCCCTTGGTTCAGCAGGGACTAAACACCAGATAGCTCCAGTTCTGTCTACTGCAGTAAGGGCTGTCCCATTTTGATTCCTCTGTTACCATCTCTCATCTCTCAYCTCTCACTAAAACCAGCATATTTATACAAATGTAAACAATCTAGGCTCGGGGTGGTATACTTGTGTTTTATTTGTCTCTATCAGTAGAATACTTTAAATGAAACATTCTTCTGCATGTGTTTAACAAAGAAACCAAAACAAACTTGGTATGTCTAAAACTCCAAGGAATTCAGAACTGAATGTGAATTTTATGTTAAAAGACCRGAAGCAACTCTTTAAACTTTCTGATGCTTGCAAAATGGTACAGTAATTGAATTGCAAAAAGCATTTGTAGTTTGTTTTTTTTTTTTCTCCTTTCTRCATTACATGTGCGTGGCTGTGCCAAATCAAGGTTTATCTGGTGCAGAATTCTGTCTCAAAGGAGCTGAAGGTGGGTGCTTAAGGAAGAATACAGGGAAAGGTTTGGTGTATGATATTCCCCCTGAACCACAAGTCAAGGACTTTGTGAGTCAAAGGTAGTTTCTGTGTATTAAACAGTCCTTAATGCATTTTTCTTCCCTGGTCTTGKCCAGCTTCTTTTTGAGGCCATGTAAGCTTTTAATGCATTCCAGAATCCTGTGGATGGGTGCATCGCAATAAARCCACAAACTGAGTGTAGAACTTGGAACAGCCCCCAGCTGTGAGCACCTTCARCTCATGTGGTATTGGGAGAGGAGGAGAAGAGTCAACCTGAGCCCATCTTCCCATATTCCCCTTCATGTGCAACAGGATATGGACAGACCTCACTTACAAACACTTTTCAAATGTTTGCTCTTTGTTTCCTTTCTCCATACTGAGKACTGGACTTTGCTCTTCTGATTCTGATTTTCTGAGGTTTTAACAAAACTGAACCACTTCATCAAGCCTTTTTAAGTGGTTATTTTAAACAGGAGGCCTAACAACAAACAGCCCAAAGCCTGTGATCTAGGATTCCCCAAAGGCCTTATTTAGTGGATGKGTTGCATGTACCTATTTCTGCCTAAAGTCGCGTCCCTAGTGTTTTGAAAATATCTTCCATGAAAAATGGCAACCTTTTTTAGATGCCTGAAAGTGACTGTAGAAGATTTTATATAGAACAAGTCYGAGAAAATGCCTCTTAGGGTAGTTGATCATTGTTTTGCTGGTATATCTGGTACCTGAGGGAAGGAATCTGTTCTGACAAATGCATTTCCACAGCAGAATTACCTCTGGCCAGGGAAGGTTGAGCAACAATTCCGCTGACTGTAAAATAATTGGTAGATCTCCTATTACTGGTAACAATACCAAAGTTGTCTATCTATTTGGCTCTGTTCTTCCAGATAGCCTTCCCCTTGGAAAAGGCATTTTTACCTTGATAACTTCGAGCAAAACCCAGCAGCCCCATCATCCGTCACGGCAGGTCCCACTGGTGGTCAAGCAGTAACGAGATTTAAGCAGTGAGGATTGACTCTCCTTATCTCAGCTGCCAAACCTGCTCCCTGCAGCCATGGCTCTGACTTCCCTCAGGAAAAGGAAATCAGCACTCAGATGCACATCCTGGAAGCCTCAGTTGTGCAGGGAACTGGAGAC
This sequence comes from Mixornis gularis, assembly GCA_003546035.1. Taxonomy (NCBI): domain Eukaryota; kingdom Metazoa; phylum Chordata; class Aves; order Passeriformes; family Timaliidae; genus Mixornis; species Mixornis gularis. The sequence continues at coordinate 417,132 of QVAJ01000034.1, read as the reverse complement.
ATCCCCTTGCTGCAGCTGCTGCTGGTTCCTCCTGCATCATGTGCTCCYCTTGCCAACAGGGACCTTGGATTATGCCTGCCTGAAAGGAAGGAGCTGTTGGAGCTTGGTTTGGATTGTCCTTGCAGTGTCAAGGACTTGCCATCTGTTTAGTGTTTATTCTGCTAGTGGATTTTCTGTCTCAGTGTTAAGGTTGCTAATGATTGATTAATCCAGCTYGGTACGGACAGAGCACACCAGGCAGTTATAAACTAATTGCAACAATTTCTCTGATGCCGCCTTTTGCAAAATGTACTGTCTGGGGCACAGATGAACAGCAGCAGCTCCATTTCTAGCTTTGACCCTGAGCTAATTAGGACAGATTCTGCTGCCTTCCATCCACTAAGATGAAAAAGAGAATTTAGAAAAGATTTTTGAAGAAATAGTTTTGCCTGATGTCATAGTTTGGTTGTTTTGTTTTATTTTTTTCTTTCCATTTTGTTTGGTCGGGTTTTTTWAAGGAAAATATATTATGGGACTTTCTGTAAATTCGCTGCTGTCTGTAGCCATGAGGGAATAATCAGAGGTATGAGAGAATGTACACTGGTTTTTGAGAGGAATACATTATACTTGACAGTGTGCATGTGTTGCTTTGGTTTTGAGTTTTGTTTGTTGTGGGATTTGGTGTTTGGGGTTTTTTTTCTGTTGGTTAGTTGTTGTTTTGATGGCTTTTTTGCCTTTCTTTTCCTTTATTTTTTTTTCCTGTGGGTTTTAAGTTTTTTAAAGAAGAAGAAAGTGGGGTGGTCCAATGCCCTATGCCTTTACAGTCTACCGTGTTCCTTAGTGCTATGTGCAGCTGGTTGCAAACCAGCAACGTGTGCTTATCCTAATGACTGATTTCTAAGTCARGAGAATGTGAAGACATAAAAAGAAGAAGAAAAATAATTTGGAAGTGGAACTCAGGCTGCATAGCTTCCTATGAGRGTATTCTGGAAGAAAGGGTCAGTTCTGCCGGTACAAGTTGCAGAAGTTCCTTCCCTTTACAGGTTTCTGCTATAACTTGCAGTTACACATGTGGATTGTGCATCCTTTCCACAACATCACATTGTTCATATTATGCAGAGGCAGCCTTCAATAATGCATTGACATAATAATGACCATGACTTTTAGAGTCTATTCATAATGATCGACAAGAAAGTCTTCTGCATCTTGGCCAAAMAAATAAACAAAACAAAACAAAAAATTCAAAATCACTTCTCAGCAATCGACTAGAAAAATTCTTAACAAATAGAAGTCATTTTGCTCTAACAACTGTATGCATTAATTTATCTGAACTACTCAGTGTTTGCTACATGAACATCTGGAAGGAAGATGAGGGTGGGTGGGGGGAGGAACACTTTCAAAGGAAACCATCAGCACTAGAACTGAAATCAGAGCTTTTGCATTTAAAGTAGCTTTTCTCTGAAACTGAAGACCACTGTGATTCCAGGCTGCTCAGATTCCAATGTTAACATGTCTCTTTAGGTTTTGATGACAGTTAGCATAAATACTAATGACAATTTCACTAAAAATTTGATTTCATATGACAGTGGATTATTCTTTTTATTTGATCTCTTGTGCTGACATTCCCTGTTGAATAAATGCAACTTCATGCAAAATTGTCATGTATGACCACTATTTTATTACATGCCTTGAAAACCAAAACATTTTTCAGATTACAGGCATTTGCACAGAACAAGATTAAGGTGTACTCACATTTGGTGTAACAAGTATCGATTATGCTGCAGGACACAGTAAGGGTGTCACAGGAGAAACTAGAGGACAAAGCTGAAGGACAGTTAGTATAGCAGGTGCACARAAGACTAACATATATTTATAAAAACATATTTTCCTTTTGTTCCTCTCCTTTTTTAGTGTTTATTTTCCTGTATTTCTTGTCCTCCAGTGTCTCTGKGATGACAAAAATAAAATTAATATCCAGTGATGTGTTTAATACTAGACTCACAGTATGTTTTTTATGTTATGAATCTTGTTTGTGTTTATGTAGCACTTGTTGATGGGCAAGCTAGTATCCTTCACTTTCTCTAATAGCCTTACTGTAAATAAGTCTTTTACAGAAAACACATAAATACTATGATTCCCAGCATTATGATGTCATAGCACCTATAAATACTCAACGTACAGAAATGCATCCTTCTAAATGGAGAGTTTATAGTCCTCTTGTGGATACCTTCCAGCCCGGGGATGAGCAGCTCATAACTCTTTTTTGACAGAATAAATAGGAAATCCATGATTCCTATCAAGTTCTGCAAAGAGGCCCAGACACCCAGATCCATATGCCATGCTTTGCCTTGTACATGTTTGAAGTGCTTGCAGAYTTAATTGCTATGCCCTGGGGAATCTTCAAGACTACTGTTGGCAGATACAAGTGATATTAACAAGACAAATATGTCTCAGTATATTTACCAGGTGATTACTGCTGTTTCAGAAGCAGTAAATTATTGTATTTATTCATCTGTGATGCGTCCACGGGAACAAACGGCAATCTGTATTTTTAATTTTTTTTATTCTTTTTTTTTCCATTTGAGGGCTGGTTGAGGATAGGGAAGCGGGAAGAAAGAAGCAGGTTTGGATGGTATTATGGCAGCAGGAATGTAGTGTAGTTTACCATTACCTATGATTCAACAGGAACATTTAAAATCACAAGGTTTCACTCTGTGTATGCAAGTGATTTGTAATGCCATATACCCTATGTGCTRGCATATGTAGTCTCCAAATGTTTCATCTGTGTTTCAGCATTCTGTTTCTTAAATCACTGCAATATGTTGAGCAAGCAAAGAATTTACCATATAACTTGATTTAGCATGTGTTTGTTTATATTTACAAAATGTTAAATATCTGGTCTCCTTTCTCTCATCTGCACTTCTTGTTCTCTCTGTTTCTTTTCCCATCTTCCCCACGACATTATTAGCCAACACTTGAATTGTGTGTCCCCTTATGTTCTGACTTTAGTAGTACTTGGCTTAAGGTAACTAAATCAACCATACATATTCAGCATAAAATCTTCAACCTAAAGCTCTACATGAGAAAGAAAGAATATATTTCCCCTTTCCCCTCCAACTAACCCTGTTAGGGCTGAGTCAGCTCATGCTTTTTAAACCTAAGCTTTATTTGAGGATGAGCAGACATAGGTGTGCATGGAGGCTGTGTGGTAATGTGACCACTGATGTACTAATTCTGCTTTTTCTTACTTTCTGTCTCAGCTGGAAAATCCCACAAAAGGTGTATATAATTTTGAAACCTTTTTATAGAATTCAAGAATTTATGGCAGTGAGCTTCTACTTTTTCCCAATATGTACACAACCTGCCCTCCAATTTAACAAAATCAAAGCCACATTTCTTAGGAAATGCCAGAGTGGGGTTGTAGAAAGTGTTTAGTTTTTCACCTGTGAACCCCCACCTTGTTTGACACTTGTGAAGTACTTGCTTGGTAAGCAGATACTTWGTTTTTTCCCTGTCCTTCAGTAGAAGTGTCTAAACCTCACCTGATAAATGCTGTTTAAAATTCTCTTGGGACATGGCACTATTGGTTTTATTATCTGCCCCCAAAAATATGCCTATTTTTAGAAAAAAATGCTGTGAACTGAAGTGCAAGGTCTTGCAGATGGGTCAGGTCAAGCCCAAGCACAAATAACAGGCTGAGCAGAGAATGAATTGTGATCAGCCCTGAGGAGAAAAACTTGGGGTGCTGGTGGACACGGAGCTCAACATGAGCTGGCCATGTGCACTTGCAGCTCAGAAAGCCAAAGGTATCCCGGGCTGCATCCAAAGCAGCACGGCCAACAGATCCACAGAGATGAATTTCCCCCCCTTCTTTGCTATCTGAGACCCTCATGTGTCTGCATCCAGCTCTGGTGTCTCCAGCAAGGACATGGACTTGCTGGAATGATTCCAGAGGGCCACAAACAATATCAGAGGACTTGAGCATCTCTCCTGTGAAAACAGGCTCGGAGAGCTGGGGTTGTTCAGAAGAAGGCAAGGCTCAGGGTGACTTTACAGCACTTTTCAGTACCTAAAGGGGTGTACAAGAAAACAGGAAAGGGAGTTTTGCCAAGGGCATGGAGTGAGAAAACAAGGGATAATGTCTTTAAAGTGGAAGAAGGTAAATTCAGATTAGATACTAAGAAGAAATTCTTTACTGTGAGAGTGATGAGACACTGGAACAGGTGGCCCAGAGAAGTTCTGGATGCCTCATTCTTGGAAGAATACCTAGGTCAAGTTGGACTGGGACTTTGACCAACCTGGTCTAGTGGAAGGTGTCCCTACTCATAGCAAGGTGTTTGGAATGGGGTGATCTTTGAGGGCCCTTCCAGCCCAGGCCATTTTATGATTCTGTGGTACTGGAATTCTATGAAATTACCTCCTTTGCGTGTCCCTGTTTTGTAATGCCTAAGGAAATTGGGTGGTATTTTCTTCTTTTTAGCATACTTAGCATTAGTCAATACTATATGTGGACAATATGTTTATAACCCTTACACTTGTGATTCTCACTTAACAGGGCCCAGAGTACAAGTCTAATTCCCAGCTGCAGTTATGAGCTCTCAGCATTTCTGCAAATTGTTTTTCAAGCCAAACAAGAAAATGGGGAACACATTGTAAATAACCAACAGTAAAACACTCAATTAATTAAGTAACTTGCCTAGCTTGAGATAGGAACATTAGTTCCAACAGAGTAAGGACAGATATTGTTCATTTTTATTTTTTTCCTTCATAAATTTTACCCTCCCTTTCCCTCCATCTCTTTGATCACTTTCCGGGAAATTCCAGGAAACTTTCTTACTAAATATGGAGTGGTGAGAGTTCATTGAGCAGAGACCTGGCCTCTGCTTCTCATCATGTCCATCATACCCTTTGGTCCTTGCTTGCACATTACTTSTTGGGAATTTGTTGTTGTTTTCTGATGTGCTAGTTAATTTTCCTCCTTAATGTTCTTACCCCCCTGTTAGCTTTACTTGTTTTCCTTGTCATCCTCTTCCTGCTCTGGCTGCTTCTTTATCTCTGACACAGCTGCAATTATAGAAAGAACATCATTTTAGTTCTCTGGAAAATTTCTACACAACTGTACAACATTTTCTGCTATTTCAAGACTCCTATTAGTCAAGAGAATGTTAGGAACAAAGGTCTTACAGTACTACTGGAGACAGTGTAATTGCAAGAATAAAGATCAACATAGAACTTGTCTCAGTGTCAGTGACAGGATGCCTGTGTTTGATATTGGATTTCCAAATACTTCTGCTTATTTTTACACTTGTGCTCCCTGAGCATGCCTGTTTTGAGCAGGAAAGAAGCTTGAAGAATTTTTTAAAATACTCTGTTTTTCTGGCAATGGGCAAGACTTCAGATTTCTTTGTAAATAAAATAGTAGTATGTGAATGCTGCTGGAAAAAACAGCGTGGTTACTGTGAAGTATAAAAAAAATTATACTGATGGCATGATTGGTAGGAAGCTTGAGAAGGGATAAAAGGTGTTAGAAAGTATTATCTTACATGGTAAGATCAAGCTCTTTCTAAAGAGAGAATCTATGACTCAAAAATATTTTCAGGAGCCTTGGGGATAAATGGTTTCTGTCAGAGATGATTTAGCAGAATCTGAAGGGGAAGTGACTCCATTTGATGCATCATCCCAGACACCCTGTTAATTCCTTTGTGGAATGCTAACAGGAATACCTCACTGCCAGCTCTTCCCACAGACACCCAGCTGAAACTTTGCATAGGGCTGCCTGTTTACAGCAGTGCAAATCTACATCTGCTTTRGAGTCACACAGAAGTGCCTGGGAGCAGATGGGTTTGAATGGGACTTGGATGGTCTGGTGAAATAGTCATGTCATTCTCTTCTTAAGAGTACTTTCTGGTAAATTTAAAGAAAGAGTAAAAACTACAAAAGGGCAGATAAAAAGTGTGAAACTGCTCAGATTACTTTTTTTGATAACCACCTGATATTTTCTACCCTTTCTAAGATAACTGCAGTTAACTAGAAAATGCCAAATACATGATTTTCAAAGTCTTTCCTATAAGCACAGAAATTCTGCTGTGCAGAACTCATTCTATAYAGCTGTTGTCATCTAGTGGTCATGCTCTTACCATCTGTCATTGAAACATCAAGTTAATTGTCAGATATATCTTAGATTCATAGTTCTGCATCTGCCCATTGTGAATACCACCATCTTTCCTACTGCTTTGCATCCATTGTCTGTGTATCTTGGAAGCCACATACTTCCATTTGAAGAGAGAGTTTACAATAGCTTGCAGAAGTGAGTAACCTTGACTGTGTAATACCTTACATACCTGCATACCTCTCCTTGTAGATCTGCAACCACCAGAAACACATGGGAATGAAAGAAACTGTCTGCACGCACAATCTCAACTACAATTCTTTTTAAAAAGTGGATTTCTGATTTCCAAAATCAGATTATTTGGTGTAGGTTTTTCTTTCCCCATGTGTCATTTCTACTGTGATGATATTCTTGCAAATAGTCTTTCTGCATTTTCACTAGCATGCTTTAGCACACTGTAATCTTGCCTTTAGTATTGAAACCTTCCCCAAGTTTTATATTGCTCGCCCTCTGACCCATCTGAAGGGAAGGAACTGCTTTCCCTTACACTTGGTAAGTATTACCCTGTGCTTTCTCACAAAACATGTTGGAGACATTGTGAATCTTGATTTTCAACATTAACAACCTTCCTGTTCCCGACCTGACTTTTAGCCTGACCACACCATTGATCCTTGTACTTCCTTTTACATCCCCCAATTCTTATGACAACATCTTTTTTGCTTCTTTTGGCTGTGTAGGGATCAACAGATCCAGACTGATGTGCATCTGGCTATGCCACAGAGCTGGTAAGATCACTGCATCAGGACCACTGAGTCCTTGTGAAAGGAGAAGTGAGGAACTGGAGCAATGCAGCAACATGAAGCCTGTGAATATCTACTACAGCAGTACTTACAGCACTGGGACTAACTCAGACCATTCCTGAAATGTTGGCGTGAGCAGTAGGATGGGACTTGTTTTATGTGGGTATTTTGGACAGGCAGATAAGCCATACTATGCAGTTGGAGGTGTTTTTATAAAAGATGCAAAAAGAAATGTATGACTGTACTCTCATCCCCTTTTCAGATTTTTCTGACTTGGTGGCCACCTAGTCTATGGTGTTGGAAGTTCAGATTTTCTTTGGTTTTGTCAAGAAGAGGGAGGTAATTCTAACCACATAACTGATGTGTATTGTATGCTCAGTTTATGTATACAGTACTCATACATCTGGGCCTCTGATAAATCTGTATTTAACCACTTCCACGGCAGTCAGACAGAGCAGATTTTGTGCTTTCTGGAAGTGCAAGTTAAAGGTCTTAGGTTACTGTGAGATAAGTTGAAAATATTGTGTTCCCTTCAATGAAAGAAGATTGTTAAATAGTTCATGGAAACTTTTACTTAAGTGTTTAAAGATTTATCATCCTGTTTATTATGCATGGTTGAAACCTTCTTTCCTTTTGTGAAGATCATTCCTAAATGTCCTAAATGGGTTTTGTATTTTGTAATAGTTTGCATAACCTTATTTTATTCTGCTTCACTGATATGAGTAGTTCTCTGAATTAAACTGAGATAACACTAGGTTTTTATGGAATAAACATTGCTTTCGAATAGGAAAGGAAGAATAATTGAAAGAGATATTCACTGACATTTTCATATCAAAGTAATGCTTTGTGACTGTGCCAGCAAATATTATTTTCCAGCTTTGTCAAACAATGCCTTTAATGTAGCAGTGAAATAACTATTAATCTGAGGTCGATAACTACAGCCTTGTTTTTCTTGTCTTGCCCCTGCTGAGTCCAGTCAAGTTTCCTTGGCCCCACACAGCCCTGTTGAAAGAACATGTGTTTTTTGAGGTCTTATCTATTTGCAACCTGGCAGAAAGTAGCTACACTTATCTGTGCTTTGCAGTGGCTCCACGTAGCAGCACATTGTGGTGTTTCAGGATGTCGGCTTTGGCATCCATCTGCAGTTGTTGGCATTGCACAGTACCAAGCCCTCTCTTTCTGCTCTTCCTCTTTCGTCTGAATTTCTTCTTTTCTCGCTTGGGTGACTGCAACAGGTCCTAGACAGCTGAGCTGCCCCTGCACAGACACTATTGTAGGGAGCTGGGCTGTGCCTCTATACTGCACCTGCACTCCTGCCTAGCCTGTGAATATGTGCATTGCCATAAAACTGCAGTTTCTCCCCCTCAGATTTTTTAATTATTTTTTTCTTTTTAAATCCAGTATTCCAATTTTTTTCCCTCAACAAACCTGTAGGTACAACTGTACTTACACAAATAGTCACAGACAGGGTACATTTCTATTTCCTCTCAAATCTCTATGGCTTGTGCCCCAGGTCTTCTAGTGAAGTAAAACTTTTACTCTTTTCCTTTTCCAACCCCTTGTATATAGCCTGCATAAAACTCCTATGTTGAAAACATTTTCTCAGCTCTCACCACTTCTGGAAAGCTCCTACCATTTCTCACCTGTATGAACAGGGCTGCTGTTTCTAGACAGCTTTTACCTCTCCCCAGTTCCTTTCATCGTTTCTTTCAACTTCTCTCTCTGAAGTGCCATGGAACAAACAGAATTAGAGATAGAAAAATACCTTTTTGGACCTAAAATATTTTTTCCTACATTGTTTTTTCACCTCTTCATTGAGTCTTGTTCTAAACATCTCATAAGATAGGATACCCGCTAGACACAATTCTGTCTAATTCATTTTGTTTTTTCCCTGATGGTCAGCCTCAATGGCTCATTTTTCTAAAAGACTTCCCATTATTACAGTTATGTGCTTTTAGACCATTTTAACACTTCTGCACTATCTTCTTGCTTTCTACACCTCCCATGCTTTCTCAAGTACTCCTCTTGATGTTTTTATTCCTGATTCATTACGGCTGTGCCAAGTTGCATATTGTGGGTTAAAATTTGCCTCCTAGTTGGTAATTTGGTACAGAGGTACAATAGAGCAAAATTAGCATGTGGCCGCGTGCAGGTCTGGGCTTTTAAATTTTGAATACCTGTATTCCTTTCTGTGTACTCACCCACTGTTCTGTCATGTTTTTTCATCCTGTATTCCTGTGAGTTCCCTGCCAGTCTAATAGCAGTTGTTTTATTTTCCTCCCAGCTTTCTCCTTTAAGGTACAAAATGGATTTCACAGAGCTTCCAATTTCTTTTGGCCAAAACCTGCTTATTTTAAAAGTAGACTAATCTCAACAATTTAACAGTAACCTTCAGTCTACAGAGTTAGCATAATTGCTTCTAAATATATTCAGAACAAAACCTAAAATCCTGCCTGACAGTCTAAAATATTTTAGCTGAGTTATAAACACATTTGTCTTAAGAACTGTTAGCATTTATTCTTTCAGTGTTTTCTCTCTTCAGATTTTTATCAATTTAAATAACTACATTTTTAATGTCAATGTAGTAGCAAGCAGAATTTGGCTTCTATTCCATCTTTAATATTCTCTCTTTTTAATTAATTTATTTATTTGCATATCTAATCTAGAGGAAAAGTCATCAATCACAGACCGCTGGAGCCTTTGAAATTTTTAAAATTATAATGACATCACAGATGAAACTACAGAATATGTCGCAACTGTAATTGCTGTCTTGATCTGTACCAAAGTATTACATAGTCTTGTCTCAAACTATGGGGCAAAGAGAGAATTTGTTAAGACAGATACCAGTGGAAATAGATGGATTTTGAATCATTTCCCAATTTGACCTAAGAGTCACTACAGTCCCTGGTATTTTATTAACTTTTACTTTTCCTATTGATCCCTTTTGCTTAGAAATAAAAAGAACAAGGTGTGGATGTTGTGGACCGGCTGATGAGGGAAGGAAAGAAAGCTGTTAACTCAAATTTGCTTTCTTGGCAGATTTGGTCCCTCTTATAGCGATCCTCCAACCTCAGCATAATTAAATTCATACAGGCATTGTGGCAGAGTAATATGCAGATGTAAACTTTGTTTGCAGTTTTTTGGTCACTTGAAGATCATAAGAAGAATCATTAGTGGTATTGCTGTAGGATGATCCAGTGTTTCTTACAGCTCCAGATAAAAATCTAGAAAGGATAAGGAGACACTGGTGCCTTGAGATGGTAAAATGGCTTAATATTGGGCAGGAAAAATTTGTCTCTCTGCAGAGCGCAATAAAAAGAGCAGAGTGCTGTGGACCAGTGGGAAGAGAAAGGATGAATAACTCTGTATTAAATTAAGGTAGTGCCATGCTTCCTTTAAACATTTTTTTTTTTTTTTTACTCTGGAGACACTGTGTATATGATAATGATATGAGACTGAACATCGGGAACTATGGTGAGAAGCGTCTGGAAGCAACCTGAATAGTCTCATGGGAAATGGAAGATGAGATCCTGTGGGTCAGTGGTCACCATGAGGAGGTGACTATCCTGAGGGGCAGGTATGCACAGCTATTTTGGTAGTTCTTAAATGGAGCCTTCATATCCTCCACTGACACAGGACTTTGTCTATGGCAATGATCAAAAGATTTTCATCTTTCATGATGAAAATGAGTTTGAATCACAGCTTATGGCACAAGCATGTCTGATGTGTCTCCAAGGGACGGGGCCTCCCTGCCTGCACACATCTATGAAGGTTACTTACATGCAAGGACAGAAGCCCACTCTGCTCCAGATTTTTCCTCTCTCCTCCAGATTTTTCCACCAGAGTATTTCTGTGGCCATAGAATATTCTTCTCTCGAGTGTAGTATTATACTGCATCTCAGTATATCATCATATCATATCATATCATATCACATCATATCATATCATACCAATCATCATATAACATCATGTCGTGTCATCTTAGGTTGCAATGCTAGATGTAACCAGAAGTATGTATTCTATTTCCAGCTGTTAAAACCAGGTGGGGCAGTGTTCTTTATCTCTTCCATGACCCATCCTCCCTCCAGGGGTATATCTTCTGTTAATGGGCCATTGAGTCTCACTGCATGACTGATAAAATTAAATCATCCGATTGTGAGATGCTCCATCCAGTGGGAGGAGCCAAACATGCCTACCTGGATAAAATCTGAGATTCAGAAGAGCAGGACAGCCTGCTTTCCACTGGATTTCCCAGAGGAAAACCCGACCCATCTCACCACCACTGGACCTTCAGAGGAAAACTACACCCTTCTACAGGATCATCTCTGCTCCAACAGAACCACATCTGTTACTCCAGGAGGACTTGATTGGACTGCTACCAACACCCTGGCCAGCACAATGTCAGGTGGTATTCTGACTCTGTCAGTGTTTTCTTTTTTGTTTGGTTGCTTTGGTTTTTTGTACTACTAATTTTTTATTTCAATTTTCCTAGTAAAGAACTGTTATTCCTATTCCCATATCTTTGTCTGAGAGCCCCTTAATTTCAAAATTATAATAATTCGAAGGGAGGGGGGCTTACATCTTCAAGGGAGGCTCCTGTCATTGTTAGCAGGCACCTGTCTTTCCAAACCAAGACACATATCCTCTTAAATTACAATGCACCAAAGCACAAATACACAGGGATTTCTTTTTAGTAGCATGTGGCTTTTGGTAATATGCTACCTTTTTTAGACCTTTTCTTATGTTTAGGGGAATTTTATGCAAGGGTGGTGTTTTTTTTCATATTAGATGGGTTTTTGGGAGAGGGCTGAGTTTTGCTTGTCAGTTTTTTCCAGTTCCCTGTTTGAAAAGTGCCAGGAGATTGCTTATGCTATTGGCAAGAAATAAGAAGGAGAGAGGTGGTGATTTATGATGCATCCAGACTTCTGTCTTTCACCTGTATGTAATAAACCTGTAGCTGGGATGTGAAACAATACAGCTACTGATGGTGGGCATTCTCCTGCCTTGATACGTCAGAACTTGAGGTTCTTACTTTTGTTCATAAAGTAGCACTAAGAAAGAACTGAATAAAATTGATGGAATGGTGTGTAACATTTTTAACATACTGAGTATATCATCCTTTGGGAAGAATCTCACGGCATAACAAAAAATCTCTGACATACTTAATATGTTTGAAACTAGATAGCATTTAGGGAGTCAGTCAATCACTTGCCTGCTAGAGATGTGTTAATGTCTGGTTTGATCCCCTGGGAATTTCAGTGAGATACATTGGCCATGTACAGCACATCCAAAGGTACTGGGAGCTGTATTTGTCCTGCTCCCTGCCTTTAAGAGGCAAAATTTAGATGAAAGCACAAAATACAGAGTAATCTTCTCTGCTGGTAAAGGAAAATGTTAATGGCTATGAAAAGCTGTCTGCAATTAGAGTGGAACTATACCCAAACACATGTTTACAGTTTCCATTTTGTCCAAGGAGAGGGAGGGGGAGGAAGTGCTATGGGGTCCCAAGCAGAGCAGACAGCAGAGATATGGTATCCATAACGTCACACTTAGTGGGGCTCTCCTTTGGAGATGTGTCTAAGAAGCTACAAAATCCTATCCACAGCTTGTCTTTGCTGACATAAAAATCTCATTCCAGACACTTCTTCATATAAAGCTGCATGGGAAGGTCAAGAGAAACAGAGGCAGGTACCAGAAAGATGTGCAAAATCTGCTTTTGAATGTGAATATTTAAATTTTGTGAAGCCAACAGTGTCAATTGATTTCATATGAGACAGGTGGGGGTATTTTAAAAGGGAAAGTCAACAATGCTGAAATGAACTGGGCTTAGAGTTCTTATTTGCCATGTTTGATAGGGCATTGGTAGAAGCCATATGATGGGAATATTTATTAAACAAGTGAAATTGGATTTATTTACTTCTCCAAACCTTCTTCTTCAGCTTTGGAAACCCTAGTAAATCAAAGATTAATACTTCAAGGAGAGCTGGTGTGAGTGATTAGCGTTACTTGCAAAGGAAATGTACCTAAATTAGTGTTATTTGCAAGGAAGGCATTATTCAACCTGAGAATAGATTAAGAGAAGCAAGTTACTAAAGAAGTTACTTTCTGTATAAAAGGTGCCTGATAAGATATTATCAAGCAGAGTCTAGACCAAAGAGCATGTCTATCCTCACAGTTTGCACATCACTCAGCAGACAGATTGTGATAATTGATCACTCAATGGAAGGTAACAGTATGGGACTTAAACATTCCTTTCATAAACAGATTTTATTTTCAAAATATGATCCAGATCTACAGTACTGTGAATCAGTCATTTCACTTAAGAGAAACTGGGCACTTTTATGCCAGTTCCAGGCTTGATACCATAAGAGTAAGTTATGCTGAAAGTTTCTTGTTATTGTTTGTTGGTGGGTTTTTTTATTCTATTTTTATTTTTTGTTCTTCATTAAGAAGTGCAAAAAATAAGAAAGGAAAATGTGGAAGTGGGAGCACTTCTGAAATGAGTTACTCTTTGATTCAGCACAAGGACAGGCCTAGAAACAATGTCCCTGTAGACACAGCTCCTTGTGTGTTTGCAAGCACTAGATGTCAGCCTGTGATGATACCTGTACAAGCATTTTTAGGTATATTCATATACAGGTTCCCTTAGGATTAATGGAAAAAATTTGCTTTTTCCCTTCTGCATCTTTAGAGTTAATAGATCAGAAACATGTTTTGTGCCCCAAAATCTGTCCTCCAGAACAGTTTCTGTGTTTGTGTGTATCAGTCTCAAGCAGGCAGTGAGAGGTTCCAGTGAAACCAGCTGTGAGACTGCCTTTGGTCTCATTCACTAGCACAGCATTATCTTTCTTGAGAAACCCTCAGGTCAGTCCAGTTTATGGGTAATTTTTCTTTGGTCACATCATTTGAAACTACAATTCTTGCATAGCAGACATTTAGAAAGGTCTGGTTATTCAGTTCTTCAAAGCTACCTGCTTTCAGAGACTGTAAAACAGGACGTTTCAGAATCACCAAACATTGTGCCTGGTGGTTGCTGTGTGTTACTAAGGTGCTGCAGAATTTCACTCTTAGATGCACATCAACAATATTTTTAAGTATCTGAGGTCAGGGAGGACCTTTTCCTTCATTTCCTATTTCTGCTGGCTGTGTGCTTTACATGCAGCTTCACAAATGGAGAGAGAAATCTGACTTACAGACTTGAAAGAGGTGGAAAATGGTGTGCAGAATGTTGTAAAGCATCCACTTACCAAGCTTGTAAAAAAAATTTCTGAATTTAGAACCTAAAGGAGCACAAGCCTCTAAACAATATTGGATCTGCAGGATTTAGAAGTTTCCCAAAGAGGTGAGGAACCATTCAAAAATTTTAGTTGTAGAGTGTATAAGAGCTAAATTTTATTAGTTATGTTTCATATGAAGGAAGAAACTGGCCTCTTCTCATTAGACATTAATGTAGACCCTTTCCTTATTTAGCCAATTGTGCAAACCCGTGCAGTTTCACTGGGCTGCAGCAATAAATTCTTGTGTGTGCTCTTGAAAACTCAAGTTATTGCCAGCTGAGTCACAGACTATAAATGTACTTGGTTAGATTATTCTTCTTGGTGATTAAAAGTGGTTAGCTAGAAAATACTGAGACTTGCTGTAAGACCAATATTAGAAAATGTTGATTTTCTACCAATGTTTTTGTGTTCTGATTAATGTAAGTTTTGACTCACAGTTTTTACTTGGCTTTTCAGTTTGATTATTTAAATTTTCTACCAAAATCCAGACTTTTGGCATAGATCTGTGCCAAGTTTTGCTGCTCAAAACTTAATTCATATTTCAAAATGCACCTGTGCTCACATTTTCAACGCTGTCATCTGAGGTTTGTGACTTGCAAAAGCTGAACCCATAAAAAACAGGACAATATGGCAAGTTCTTTACCACTGAGTCCTTGAGTGTGAGTTTAGTGGGTGTCCCTGGAATGCAGAGGTGTGCAAACTGCCTGTCCCCTCATCTTACTTCGAGCACTCATAAAAAAGGAGAAAGGAGTAGGTATGGAAGTTTGCTCTACAAGAATATGACAGGGGCATAACTACTTAACTCTGAATCAGTAAATATTCATGAAGAACATATTGGGCATTTATAGGTTTCCCCCAGAGGCAAGTAGTGATTCACATAGTGATGTGCTAACAGTATGGAAATGTCCTTAGAGCTCCCAGGAAAATACCACTTTTCCCAGACAGCTGCTTGGCACTGGTGTATTCTGGGCACAATGCTTCTGCCAGCTGCCTAATCTGCAATGCCAGCTATGCTCAGAATTCCCCTTCATGGCAGGTGAATAATGGAGTTTCTGCCATACAAGTACTCCATCCTGTGTCTCGGTACTGCTCTTTCATGACCAAAGACCTCCACTGGCTTTTGGGAACTTGTTTGAAGTGTCCTAATGTAAAGACAGTGTCAAATGATTGTGTGATGTCTATTGTTTATGGTTAGCTTTAGAATGGTCTAGGACACTGTGAAACATGGAGTTTCAGATTGGTTGTTCTCAGCTTTTAGTCTTTTCGTATCAAGTGACTTTTTCCCACTCCCCCTTAATTCTGATTGCAGTCAGGGAAATCTTACAAAAAGACTTTTAACAGTTGAATAGCTAGCAATAAAGTTTCCAGGTCCTTTTTCTTTCCCCTACTGCAATGTCCTGATTGCCTTTGCCTCCATTTCACATCTGGAGTCCCCTATCAAAATGGATAGCATCTGTCCCATGCTCAGGAATGCCTGTCTCTCATTTAATATTACTTTCATTTGTGTTATGTTTCATTTACTTATAATATCACACAGTGCATGAGAAGTACAGCAGACATCTCTGATAAAAGGCAGATGGCAAGAACATACTGTCTGCTCAGGTGCATGTTTTGAATTATCTGCTAACAGACAGGAATGGTGCAACTCTGAGACTGGGTGGGGAGGTTGAGGAGTGAGAGATGTTTAAAAACAACTTTTTGTATACTTTGTAGTAGATGTATACTTTGAAGAAGCAAAATGTAAATGCCAACCCAAAGAACAAGGATCTTGTTCTGTTTGTTGTGCCAATCTGAACTTAACATTTTGTAGAGCTTAAAAAAACTATGTGTTGTTCTCATATTAGCATATCATCTTTCACAATAGGTAGATTTAACATGTAACAGCTCTGAAGTTTTTTGTGGGGGTTTTACTAGTTTGATTGGTTTTTTGTTTTGTTTTGTTTTTTCAATGATGTAATAAGGTATTACATGCCTTGTTGAAGTTATTGTTTGGTCATCTTGGTAGTGTCAGATATTGCTTCTGCCTCTATCTCTTTTTTCTTTTATTTTCTTTTCCAGCCCCCAGGGCTCTTGTTTATGATAAGTAAAAAAAAAGAACTAAATATAGTTTCTTAGTTCTGACAATGCCAACCTGTCAAGTGTCTCCACTATTCTAGCTACACACTCCCATAATTCACTTCAATGAAGTTTATTGTACAGCTAACATGTTTGATTGGATTACTGCCTGTCTGCAGGTGATTTTCTACTTGCTGCGTGAGGAGGGGATGTTTTCTTAAGGATTCTTGCTTGTTAGTGGTGCTTGAACTCCAAAAACCCCACTCCACTGCTGCTTGGTCTCTGATATTACAATAAGATTGCAGACCAAAGGTGAGGCTTCAGAGCACAGCCACAAAACATGCAGGCTCCTGTAAAGAAAAAAATATTTCAACTTAGTAATTTAATGGCTTTTCTTTTTTTTATTACCTTGTGTCTCTATTAGATTCTTATATGTAGGTGGCTATTCTGCAAGAGGTCAAATGCCAGTGACCCTTAAGGGTGAGATAGAGCATCAGTGGCTGTGAGGATCCATGAAAGAGAAACTGGAGTGATATAATTCCTCTTTTTGCATGCTACTTTAAAAATTTTATAGCTAGAGTACCAAAGTTCACTCCAAACTGAGACTTGTTTTTTTAAGCTTTCTTGTTTAAAGACTTTTTTCATTCTTTCCAAATTTGTACTGCATATTTACCAGGGTCAGCTATGCAATAGAGCACAGGTGCTGCACTTTTCCTTTTTTGTTCATTCAAAAATTACAATATAATTTAAAATTGAGCTCTGTGAGTCTCTGAATTGAACAGCTCACTTTGAGTGTATATTATTCAGGCTTGCATAAGACATGAAAACTATGTTCAACCATACAATCTGAGTCTACGAATAATCTTTCATAGACTTTGTTGCCTGATACTTTGAGGACATGACGCAAAAAAAGGAATCATATACCCACAGAAAGAAACATATCTATAGAATAAAACACATTAWTACTGCCAGACTGGTGCCAAAGCAGCAATTAAATGTGAGGAAAAGATTCTTTGTTGTCATCACACTTCTTCACTGGTATGAGATGACTTTAGTACATTCATAAAAAAAGCATGGCCATTTCAAATTCTTCTGGTTTATTGTTTTCATTTTAACGTGTCAATTTTTATAGTATGAAACAAGACTTGCTTCCAGTTTTGAAGAAGGATGAAGTTAAGATGAAATTTGAAGATTTTCTGTAAGATATAGTAGTGACTGAGAAAAGCATTCACAATGCTCAATTTTGTGAACAGTTCGTGTGTTGAGTAAGGTTGTTGGTTTGCTCTGAGGTTGGATTTTCAATTTATGCCAAGGATTTATAGAAGCACATTGTATAATGTCAAGGAAGGAAATCTGATAAAGTACAACCAAACCAAATTAACCACACTACAATTTTTCTTCTCTGATTAAAGCATGGTAAAAAGTTTCAATGCTACATGTCTGGTGCAATTGGAGGACAGAACAGGTTCCTCAAGCTTCTTGCAGTTCTTTGGCAGAGAGAGCTGTTTACTGCACCTCCCTAATTTCTAAGATATTAGAGACCTAGTTTGTTACCAGTGATGCCTCCTAACACACTGTAAGCACACTGAATCTCTGCTCCAATGTCCACCCAGCTGGCTGTGACTGGCCTAATTTGATAACATGCCTCTGCAGTGACAGAGAATTCTTTTCCTTTATTCTTAATGAGAACAAAATGCAGGTCTCAGGCTAAATTTTTCTCTGAGCTTAATGTCATTCAGACATATTTCCCTTTAGAGAAGAGAGGTGCAGTTAGTGTAAGGACTGAGGTCTTGTTCTCTCTGAAGATCACCTGTAGCCACTGAAATTGAGGGAGGGTGCCTGCATCGGTCTTTGACCTTGGTATGTATCTGTCTGTGAGGCAAAATTGTGTCTGCTGTCTTTGTTTAAGGTCCTGATTGAGAAGCATACCTGAAGGGATAAGAGCCACACATTGCAATGCTGGTGGAGTCTGTTAGCCGATCATCAGCAATCAGTGGCTGTGTCAAAACTTGTACAGAGGTCAAAGAGCATATAGATTTGACCTCTACCCTGAGTCACAAAGAAGTCATTGATCCTGTGCTATTAGCATCATCTTTTTGATATATCCATGCCTGAAGCGTGTTTTTGAAAAGCTGCTTAATGCTGGCAAACAGCATGTGCCGGACTCTCATTTTTCTCTGTCAAGAAAAGGGAAGTAGAGCACAGAGAATTAATTGGTGAGACTGTGTCTGAATGTAAACTTTAAGTGGCTGGTAGGTATTCCTTTCTATTAGAAAAAAATCCCTTTTTCTACAGTCATATATTTAGCTTTCTCAGAATGGAAGAAATGCTGACCAGCTGAACATAACATTTTCTGCACCTTCCTCTGTCTGTGTTCATGGAGGGGATGAACAAAGGCACATCCTAACTGTGTTGTGACACTTCTGTCACTTGAAGTTCAACGTATATGTAAGTTTCTCTTTTCTGTGAACTTCTCATGATAGCTTTTGATGGTTTTCTTCTGAACCCCTGATGCTTCAGTTGGATTTGGTAGTTCATTTGGAAAATTGCTCCAGTATGGGGGCTGCCACCGGGAGTAAAGAGTCTTCCCTCTTGTCACTTTATTAACTGAAGTTTTAGTGTTGCTTTACATAGTTTCCCTGTGAGCTGGGTGGCACCTACCTTCTCACCTTGTGTGTGTGTGTGTGACAGTGAATGCAATAACCCATGTAGAGTCTGGGATTCTTACCAGCCACAGTTTTAGAAAACTGATTTAACTTGGTCTCAATACATTTTTCTATAAGATGTGGTGAATACTACTTAATGTTCCAGAGGCATGTCAACCACCATTTTGTCACATCTGAGTGCATACTATGAGGAGGGTATAGTATAGATGGTTTTGATTAGAATGGAGCATTCTGAGGTAACTTTCTGACTTCTGATTTCACAAGAAATCAATGCTGCTCTAGATTTCAAGTTTCTTGTCACTGAATCAAGGTCATGGAAAGTCACGAACAATATGGTTCTGTTGCATTTGCAGTAACTTTGCAACACATGTTTCTCTTTTAGTGCCAATCTGCAGAGACCTTGC
Organism: Mixornis gularis; assembly: GCA_003546035.1. Taxonomy (NCBI): domain Eukaryota; kingdom Metazoa; phylum Chordata; class Aves; order Passeriformes; family Timaliidae; genus Mixornis; species Mixornis gularis. Next base: position 397,842 of record QVAJ01000034.1, on the reverse strand, counting down.
AACCAAACACCTGAAATACAATGATGGTTCTAGTGGTTCAACCCCAGTCAGCATCCAAGCTCCAGCCAGCCACTCGCTCACTCCCCTAACCAGGGATCAGGGAGAGAATTGCATGGGTAAAAACTAGACAACTTGTGGGTTGAAATAAGGACAGTTTGATATGGAAAGCAAAAGCCATGCGCACAAGCATAATTAAACAAGGAATTCATTCACTGCTTCCCATGGCAGGCATCTCCAGGACAGCAATGCTCCATCACAAATAACAGGGACTTAGAAAGACACACAGCGTTGTTCATATATGTTCAACATATCCCCCTTCCTCTTTCTTCCATCCACTTTATGTTCTGAACATGTTGTCATATGGGATGGAATCTCCCTGTGGTCTGTTGAGGTCACCTGTCCTGGCTGTGTCTCCTCACAACTTCCTGGTCTCCATTCCATCGTGGCCATATGAAAAGTGGAAAAGACCGTGGCTCTGTGCAAACCCTGCTCATCAATAAATAAATACCTCTGTATTATCATCGCTGTTCAGCAGAAATCCAAACCATAACCCTATACCAGCCACTGTGAGGAAAGTCAAGYCTACCCCAGCCAAAACCAGAACCATGCTTAATGGTTCTGGAAGCTGGAGTACTAGGCAGCAGATTGGCCAAAGTGATGTGTAACCTGATCCTTCTGCAGACTTTTGCTACTTTTGAGGGGCAATTTTACTTTAAATGAGACTGATTCCTACCTGAGAATTTTTTTATTTTTTTGGAATTTCTATGAAAAGTAAGAAAAGGAACAAATTATGATGATAATTTAGTTTTATTACTCCTTWTCTTCCTTACTTCTATATATAGCTGGCTAATTGGCCACTCTGTACCTTGCAGGAGACTCTCAAGGTACAAGAGAAAAATGCCTATATGCATTCTAGTTACAAACATACCTGCATTTACTTCATTTTATTCACTAGAGAAATAATAGAGGAAGGGTTTGTGAAAACTTTTTGGTTGTAAAGGATTTTGATAAATTTAGGAAATAAATTACAGTTGTGTTCAAGGTGATTTAAGTAAAATAGAGATGATGAAGATGATGACAAATGTAGCTTTCTTCATGCTAGCAGAACAAAATTCAATTCAACATCAAAGGAGGATAAATAGGGATAAATGTAATGGCAACCTTTTGTTCTGTGAATGCTGTCACAGAGAGCTTGAAAGCCTGAGCAAATAATGAGAGGCAGAAAGAGAAACAGCAAGTGCATGAGAGACACAGCACAGCAGAGAATAGGAACAGCTAGAAGAAATATCTGTTGTATTAATCATAGCAGAGACAAAGGGAAAGCCCAGGAGCTGAGACAGCTTGCTGTGAGCAGTAATCTGGATATAAAAGTGTAAGGTCTAGATGGAAGATGGGATTCAGAAATGTCACTTTCCTAAAACATCCTCATCACTTACTTCTCACTTAAGTGGTTTGATTGCTTTGCAGCTCATGCCTTGGTTCTCCCCACACATCTTTTCTTTTCCTGTTTTGTTCTTTCTCTTTGAACTGATTTGAAATTTTAACACAGTGGAGGAACAGCCAGCCCTCTTTTACCTTCTGAAGGCTCATGTTAGTTGCTGTAGCTGTTAGTTGCTGTAGTTACTCCTCCCACCAATTCAAAGAATCACACTTTGTAGGTGTTTTAACTTAATCCCAGCCAGCAGCGAAGCCCCACGCCGTTGCTCGCTCACTCCCCATCCAGCAAGATAGGGGAGAAAATTGSGAGGGTCCCAGTGAGAAAACTTGTGGCTTGAGATAAAGACACTTTATTAGCAAAGCAAAAACATAACAAGGAATTCACTCACCACTTCCTATGGGCAGGAAGGTGCTCAGCCATCCCCAGGACTGCTGGGCTCCGTTATGCATAATGGTGACTTGGGAAGACAAAACACCGTCAGTTCAAACATTCCCCCTTCCTATTGAGAAAATATGCCAGCATTTAGGTGTTTGGAGACTGCTTAATTACCTAAGAACATTAGGTATGAAAAATGTACATCCCAATTATAAGAAATTGCAGRCTGAACAAAGAAGGGCCTCAATGGTGGTTTATATTCAACAGCACAGCTCTTCCCCTAGGATTTTTGAGAGGTCAGAGAATATGCTGCCAAATTTGTTGTGCATTTGCATTTTTAATTTTTTTTTAATGTACATGGTTATTTTCTCTTATGCAGCTATACAGTCCCACAGAATCACCCTGAAAGGGTAATTAAGAAGTATTTATTTCATGAATAACACCCAAGCAGAATCAAGCAAAATCAACATCACTTCAAATGTAAGGCTGCCTAGATAGTGAAAAGTATTATTACATCCAATAATTGGGTAAGAAAAATGTGAACTTGCCGTTAATCCTTGACTAATGATGCATGTATATATTTCCATATATAAGTATTTCTGTGAGAGTGCAGCAGAAGCCTAGGTAGCCAGGGGATAAGCAGAAACAATTTGTGTTAACGGGACTGTAACATTTACCTTGACATCTGAGAACTTGTACCGATATTTATTGTGTTTTACACTATTTTTTTTAAAGATATAAGTGAACAACAAAACAGATAATTGCAGGTTTTATTTCATTTAAAGGCTCACTTTATAAAATCAAATAATTTACAGCAACTGTTTAGAGCCATTAACTACACTTATTGCTGGCAGACGTTGGTTGTGTTTTAGTCCAATGATGGCAATATATTCCAGTGTGCAAAACAAAGAGTGTTAGTACATTTAGAATAAGGGTTATCTGAGGTTCTAATTATCTTAAAATACATCTGTTAATTTGCAAATTATTCACATTCTTCAAACCATGCAAAGCAACAACAGCCCATACATGATCTCATGCTCGTAATTCAGTATAATATTTACGGTGATGTGACAGAGTTTAAATGTCTCAGTCTATACAATTTGACTTCAAAACTGCCTGTCTTCAGTTAGTTTCTTTGTGACAGCTTGCCTATTTTGCCTTGAGTAAGTTGTTGTTAACCTGGGAAATATAAATGTTAGCATTGTTCCACCTTTTTGAAGTACCGATGGGAAAAAACATGTAGTGAGGTACTTACATCATTCTCAAATAAAAAATAGCATTTGTCTTTTCAGAAATAGAGTCTAATACAGTAGTAGAAGTAAAGAAATTAATTCCTCCATGACATTCATGTGTAATAAATGATGCAATATTATTTCTAGCCAAAAAGAAGGATTTGAAGTTGACAGTAAATTTCGCTTTTGGAAAAATGGACTAAAAATTCAGATTATTTTGTCAGAGGTTGATGCTCAGGTTTCCAGACTGTACAGCAAGCTATATTCCTTATGTCCTGTAACTACAGCAAATCTGACAAGAACACATCAGCTGAAACATTTGTAGGAGAATGGTAGAAGATGGTCGAAAGGCTCACTGAGCCCTTTTGGAGCTGGATGCTGAAATCCCATAGACTTGGACCTGGAAGAGTTTGCCCAGTGGGCTTGTTCCAGTGCTGCCCATCCTGCAACGTTGAAGATCACTGGCTTGGGGATTAGAAGTAGCTCATCTTGAATGAGGAACTTGTCAGGCTGTCCCTGTTCTGGGATTCAKTTTGTATGATGGCAAAGCAGAAATATCCTTTTATGACCCCCATATTACTGAAACTGTATTTCTTCAGAGCTGTGTGTCCTGTTGGGAAGATGTGCAGGCCTCTTTCCAAAGTCACACACCACACATACCCAGAACTTTAGTGGTATTGAAAGTCTCTGTTGGTCTGATCACTGAGCAGAGTGTGCCCAGCCCAGGCCACTGYAGTGCTGCTCCAAACGTCCTCCCAGATGAGGAGACCTCTGAAGGCAGTCTGGCCTCCTCCGCAATGTCCATGTTTGTGGAGGGGATTATCTTCTGTTGGATAAAGGGCCCTTTTCAGCCTCTCTGCTGCTTTTGCTCTTTGTATCAATAGAATTGGACTGGAGCAATAATGAACTAATCCTTGGTTATTTTTTTGGTAATAAATACCTTTGTGATGTGTTGTGAGCAGGCTGGAAAAGGTATAACTTTTCCAGGCACTGTTTCTGYAGTGTTTTTATTTGCTACTAATTATGTTTTCTAAATCTGAAAAAGGGATAAAGGAATTTAAAAAAGAAAAAAAGCCAGCTCATGTGAACTAAATGAAAACGTRATAAAATCACTAAAAAGATGTATCAACTTTAACTCTAGTGCAGGTACATAAATTTACTTTGTTTGCATACAACATATGAACATACTAATACATGTCTCTTAAAATACATATTTAAGTCTATAGGCTGCAAAAAAAGTATATTTTATGTAGCAGCATATACCATTCAAAGCAAATGTTTTAAAGTAATAGGCATGTTTTGCATGCTGAGAGAATGTGCACAAACCCAATCTGCAAAGTGGATGAATCCATTATGTAAATCTAAAGTTGTCAGAGTGATCTATTATAACTATTTCTACTGTCAGCTGTTCCACATAGCACAAATTCAGCAACATACTCATCTTGATAGGGGAGAGTATTTAGATATTATACCAACTCCTTATTAATCTTACTGATTTCCACAGCACCTATCACAATGACAATTTTTGTTACGGGGATTAATGCCGAAAACAGAAGATGACAATCAAAAGCTAACAAAAGAAGTGTCATGTTCGTGACTTGAACATAAATGGAAGGCTGTGAAGGAACAACGTGGCTTGGAGCATTGCTGCTGGAGGCCAGCTTTTCATCAGAGGTTCATGCTTAGAAACTAGAACTGTTGGGAGGGAACAAAATGTCACTAGTGATGGCTGTTTGTAACTTATGTGGGGGACGTGCTCTCCATTCAGCTCCGAGTATGTTACATACAAAACAAACAAAAAAAAAGGGGATCTAAATTACTCTAATTTGAACATCACTGGTGTTTTCTGCAAAGAATTTGGGGGCTGGCTCTTTTTAGCATCCAGAACTAGTCATTGAGTACTCCTCTTTTATTCTCAGAGAAGATACTTCTCCAGGCTTGTRGGTGAGGTGGTATTGTAAAATATTTTTCTGTCACTGCTTTTGCTATCATTTTTTTGGCATGCTAGATATGAATTTACATTGTGAGAAATTTAGTAGTTCAATGCAAATGCCAATCAAACATTTTAACAATATTTTACTTGTGAAAGTTACTTTAATYATTCTTGTTGTGTCTGCTTTAGTTTTAAAAGGCAAAGTGAAATATATTGTTGCATCCTGAAAATTGTGCTGCTTCCTAATCAGAAGGAAACCTTAAAGCTTTGATCCAGGTCCTACAAAACTTGTCTATTTCATGTGTGTTAGGGTTTCATAAAAGAGAAAAGGTGCATTAGACAACATTGTGAAGTTAATGTATGTGAGCTTGAAAGGATTARCCAGCTATATAGCCATTAAATATTAGCAAACTGATGCTTTCTTTGCTTCCTTTTTTAATTACAATTTTAGTGATTGACCCATGTAAATTTCTTCATTTGCATACATTTCCAGATTAAATAGATTTGGGTGTTGGTACCTTCCAAAAATATACAGAGCACTACAGTTCACCATAGTTAGTTTGATGTTGGCTGGAAAGCAGGACAATTCTGTCGGGATAAAGAATGAGGCTTCCACATTTGTTCACTAGAGGGAGAGAGCAAAGTGCCAAGGAGTGCACAAGGGCTCAGTGGGCACACAAGTCTGGCCTCCAAGTCAGCAGAATGGTTTTATCAGTGAATGCCCTGAGCTCCTTTTCTTCCTGTTTGGCATTGGGGTTGGSACTTGGGGGCTATTTTTGTGGTTTGTTTTCTTCAATTTTACTACAAAATTTACTTTGGAGCTGCAAAGCCTTCTGATCATAGTTAAAAATTCGAGAGGTTTCCACCAATGAAACRTATTTTGCCAAGATCTGCCATGTTTTTTCAGAGTATTATTTGATTAGAAAAAATAAGCAGTAACTAAACATTCTATCAAATTTATAGGTGGTGACTAAAACATCACTGAGCAGCTCCACGTTGCTTGACAGTATCATTTGCTCATATGGGCAGYATGCTAAAAAAGACATCTTAACATTTTTTGAGACTTTAAATTACCTACCTTTCCTTTGTAGCTTTTATTATTTTTTATTTGGATTATTGTTCAATGTGGAGTTCAGCTCTCTCCTTTGCTTTCTGCAAATGCTAACTCATTAGTAGTTCATAGTTACTTTTCTTGAATCATGGGAGCAGAAATCCTAAACAGTAGTTTGGGCTTGTAAAAGAGGAATCTAAAATTTGTCTTGCTTGGTTTTAAGCAAGATTTCAGATGATCATCATATAGTCTACTTAATCATTACATATTATTTTTGTGAATGTCTGATACTTTGGGACTACACAATGCCTCACTCATATATATAAACTCTGTTCAGGGGTGGAACAAGCTGGGAAAGCTGCTTGGAGGTCTGGCTTTCAGTGATTTCCATTTGTGCTAGGTGATTCAAAGCAACACTGTTGGCATTTTAGAGGGACTCTGATGGCTCCACATTTAATATTTGTGAATTTGTCTCTGCAGACTGGTGTGCATCTTGGCACAAGTGGAAGRAGAGACCAAGCAGAAGGCCTGCCAGCTGTGGGTCAGATGGGACCCAAATGCACCCATGTGTGCAGTCACACTACTCCACCAAATGAGTGTGTTGGCATCCTTGGTGACTGGGATTCCTTGTTGTCCTTGGGCAGGACTGTCCAGGAATKAGCACTGTTGTAGTAGCATTTTCTGCAGAACATATGGAAACTGCTTTGTAGTTGAGTTAATGTTTTTTTTGGTGATATGTTTTTGCCTTTTTCTTTTTTTTTAAGGGGTGGTCTGTTTGTGTTTGCCCTTTTATAAAATTTAAATTTATTATAAAGAGATCATGAAGAGTTAATTTTATTTATAGTTAAACTCATGAAGAGTTTATTTTATTTCCAATAAGTTCAGTTAAGCACAAATATATGCCCTGCACTTTAGGTGTTGAAAGGTTCTTCTTCAAAGCTTCAGATGAGAGACTCTGCKTGAATGCTAATGCACACATTTTAATGTGTGAGGAATTCCCTGCCTTTCAGTGAACTCATCTGGACTTTCTCGGGTATCTTTGTGAACCTCTTTTTATTGCCTYACTAAGAAGTAAAGCTGGTTAATTACAGTTTGTTCCTGAAAAGCATTATCCATCATGGTATTACTGCTGAAAGGGAAGGCGGTATCCTGCTTACTTGGAAATATTCCTTTGACACCATTTGAATCATTGATATTCATAAGACTGCATCTTCAGGGTGTCACACTGTTCTCTTTTTTACTTTCCATGAGAAGTATTTGATAGTTCTGAGATTGTTCAGCATTTTGTGGAAAAAAAAATATTTAGAGTCAAAAATACATAATTTCATGAAATGATGTCATTAATATTTTTGTGATTAATTTTAATCAATGGACAATTATGTCCTTCAAAACCAGGAAGTTATCCAGTGTGTACAGGAGCCTGGGAATCAGACAGAGGCAGAGCAATCTCCCTTTTTGTGTCATATACCTTTCCAGAGGCAGCCTGGGGGCCTCCAGCCCTCCACCAGCTGATGTTTARGGACAGACCTGCATTTGGAGCCAGGGCTTTGCTGTTATTCTGTCCAAACAAGAAGTGTGATTTTAGTGAACTTGTTGCTCTGTTTTATTCTGCAGCAGTTTTGTCTGTACCTTGTGTTTGCATTACAGATTCAGATCTGTCATTTTTTGCAGTATTTTTTATTATGTGATTATGGTTTTGTTGTGTTGTCAGCCACTAACAGATGGCTCAGTTCTTTAAYATAACAGTTATTTGATGTATGTGTCTATCTAAACAAAGTACCTGATGGATATCTGGTACTGGAAACACAAATCGTTACCAGTCTTCCTGAAGGTAATAGAAATATTTTAAAGTAAAATTTATCACGTGAGTATTGAATTTTTATACAATACAGTGACAGGTTAAAAATAAAAGAGACAAGCTAAAATAGTGAAACATTCAGGTGATTTTTCTTCAGATCTATGTAGAGGCTCTTCTAAACACTAGTAAATGTTCCTTGTATACTTCTGAAAAAGTAAAAGCATGAGCACCATAATCAGTTGAAATATTACTAATTCTCATCCAGAGCATGTCAATGCAAAAGTAGTGTAGAACACAAGAAGTATGAGCTGTGCTATGGTAATTTCATTAAAAACAATCAAGTTCCACTAGTTCGTATGCAGACAGCTGTAGTCACAGTAGTTTGGGATAAAACAGTTCCTTTATTAAACTCTCTTGAGATTTGCAACCATACTTAAAATTGTCTTTAAAAGTCTGGTTTTGATAAAGAGGTTTCTTCTAAGCTTCATCCAGATGACAGCTTCTCRTATTAAAATTTCTTTCATCCTTCCTGATAATTGAAGACTGTTTTCCTAAGACAGGAAGAAACTACACTGAAGCAGTTMAAATAGATTCTGTTAATTCTTTTGTGTGTGGACTAACAGAAGGAAGCATCTGGTCCTCCTAGCAGTCTGTATGTTATAGACTCTTCAGTCTACACCAATATAACTTAAAAGCTGAGGCATAGGTTTAATTCATGGGTCACACTGTAATGTCATCAAGTTCATTTTTTTAGACCAGTGTTTCCATGTTGGCAATTTACTGCTTGTTCCTGGTCTCTCCAGAAGATATTTTGCTCTCTAGAGTTGWTGAGAAAAGGAACACTTTTTCTGCCATTTTCATGGCCAGATAGCCTCAAGCCAGTTCTCTTATCACTAATTTTGATTGAAGCAGAAACTGCTGTCTGTGTCTGTCTTCATTGTACTCTTGGAATTTTGACTCAAAACTAGATATTTTTTGTCATTGTTTCTGCCTAGTATCTTCTTCATGGAAATAAGGTTATCGTGTCCTGAGAGTTGAACTGTAAAGGGCAATCTATGATAAYATTTTTAAGTTAGATATTCTGTTTATTTCTAATATTTCAACATGCTATTTTCTTTCCCCCTAAGAAATTAAATTAAAGTAACACAATGAGATGCTCTACAGGATCTCTGAAAAAAATAACATTCTCCTGTTTTCTTCTGAGTCTGTGTTACATAAAGCTCTTTTTACTTTGCAATAACCATTTGGCCTTCCTCATTTCTTGCATTTCCTTCTGCCTCTCCTCATCTATCGTTAACAGCCATAGAATTAAAAAAAAAATAAAAAAAACACCAAAAAACAAAAACCCCCAAAAAACTACCAAAACTCCTTAAATATACTTAGATCACAATTTTTGATGTATTGTTGGGAGTTACTCATCTGTTTTTATATTTTGTTATGTGGAAATCTCCATGTGGAAAGATTGTCTGATAATAAAGKGTTGTCTGTAATATCCTGTGGTTCTCTAATTCCAGATCATAGTCAGTGATTTCCCTGTCCTCCCATCTCTACAGAGTTTTCTGCTCAATAGAAACTTCTAAATCCAGAATAATTTTGTCCAAAGGGTTTAATCTTGTTTTTGTATCAATACTGTGAAGAATTGAAACACTGATCCTTCTATATTATCTAATGGCTCATTTGCTAAGACAAATGACCCACTTACCACATGGACCTGGAAATAATTTAACTCTTCTTATTAATAAGTTGAATGTAATTAATAGACATAATTGTGTAGCATGAAGTAGTGAACTATTGGATTGTATAAAACTTTAAAGAAACTGTAGATCATAGATAGCATCATAGAATCACAGAATATCTTGAGTTGGGAGGGCCCCATTAGGCTCATCAAGAAGAGGCTCTGTTCCTCATGGAACTACCTAAAGCTAAACCATACGACCAAGAGCATCATCCAGACACTCCCTGAACTCTAACAGGCTTGGTGCCATGGCCTCTTCCCTGGGATGCCATTCMAGTGACCAGATGTTCTCTCAGTGAAGGTAAATCCACTGATGCATCTTCATCCCCTTTCCTTGTGTGTTTGCTGGTCACCAGAGAGGGGAGGTCAGAGCTTCCCCCACTGCTGCCCACCCTAGGGCAGATGCAGACCTGAATGAAGACACACTTCAGTCTATTCTTCAGACTGAACTGGCCAAATTACCTCAGCTGTTCTTTATGTTTTTCACTTTAAAAATTTTACTGTTCAACTGTTCATGATGCTATTGCTTCCACTAGCAATTTCTAGTTTTTAGTTTTTCCTCTTTTTTTTTTCTTTTTAATATGAGAAATATTAAAACTTTAAGCCCTTTGTAAAAGGAAGTGTTGATGTTCTTTTGTCTTGTTTTTTTTCGTGGTTTAGTTACTTTATTTCACAAGGAATCAGAATCCAGAGTTCTCAGCTTTCAGGTGAGTGCCTTATCTTTCCAYAGGCTTCTATATCTGTGTATTCCTCCTGATCCATGTCCCATCCTTTAGACTCATAAAGTTGTTCTCACCACCTGGTTATTTCTTTCCCTGTCAATGACTTTTTAAGCATTTTACACAAGTYGGAAAAGAAACAGCAGGAAGCAAGAGAAAACCACCTCAGAATAATGGTTGTGAGCACACTCCTGGGAGATGCAAGATATAGGTTCAAATCCTTTCAATTAATTGTGTGGCTCCCAGAGCCCAGATAAGTAACTGCCTAAAAAGCTAAAAGAATAAAGCTTAAAATGTTTCTAATAATAGAGGAATGTGAAAGCAATTTGTGGTTTCAATAGTGATAACTTTAACCTGAATTTATGAGCAGATGACTTAATTCTCTGTCTGATATAGTTGTCCCTTTTGGTGATTTTACTGTTTTTTTTTCAAACTAGTTTTTTTGATTTAACTTCACAAACTTTTAAGAAAAACTACCCAAGAAAACATCAAAATATCTTGAATRGTCTTTATCACAGGTCAGCCTGAARGTTCCCTTAGCTGTGTTCCCTGCAGCAAGGTCCTGAACCCTGCAGTCTGTGGGCACCCAAGGATTAGCAGTTCAGTTCCATTTCCTGTGATGTCTGCTTCCAAACTCTTTACTTTAATCACAGTTTTGACAAGACAGCTCTTTATAGGTTCCTGAGCTTGGAGAGGGGCAAGATCAGTGGATTGGTGCCCTTCTCAGGACCATTTCCTTGAAGTAAACACTCACACAGTGGAAAGGCCTTTGAAGGTCAATATACAGGGTTTAGCAGGATTGCACATTGTGGACAGCCCACTTCATAACTCCAAACTCTTTTTGGTACTGGAAAAGCTTAGAATAAACTGAAATTTACATAATTTCTTTGGAAAGAAATAATTCTGATGGAGTAGTCTTTCTTCTAGACTGATTCCCAATGCAGTAGTGTTCAGCTTTTAGGTTGCAAAAATGCTGTACAGCCCCTTCTGTATCCCAAGAGTGATCTCCCTCTGACAGCCCAGCCCCCTGGCTGCCTGTTATTTCAGCAGACTCCTCTGTGTCTGCCTCAGATGCCCTTCAGGCTTTCTTGTTCTTGGCTTGCCCTTGCCACTCCTCAGAACCCAAGCAGCCACCATCTGCTCTCTGTTGCAGGAACCTTTTCCCTCTTGCAGAAGGCTGCACTGGACTGTGTGGGCAGGAAACATTCCTCTTAGCTGTGGTCTTCCCTCAGTCCCATAGCCTTCCCTGTGAGGGAAGGCAATCTTTTTCCCAACAGGTCACAAGAAGTGGAARTGATCTGTAATCAGCTGAAATGGATACTGCCCATCACAGAGTTTTAAGTCCAGCAAGCAGGACAGTATTAATTTAACTCTTCTTGTCATTCAAAACGTTGTGGTAAACTTGCTGTTTTTATGAGGTACAGTGTCAGGATGGACTTCAGACACTTCTGGAGATTCACTAAATTGACACAAGGATAAACCAGAGTTCAAACTGGACTAAAGAAAAGTAAATAGARAATCATGTAATGGCAGAATCCCTAAGGTTGGAAAAGACCCTTAAGATTGAGCCCATCCCTTAACTTTATACTGCCAAGTCCATCACTCAACTGTGTGCATACGTGCCATATCTACACCTGTTTTAAATACCTCCAAGTGACTCAACCACTTTCCTGGGCAGCCTGTTCCAATTCTTGGCAATACTTTTGGTGACGTAGTATTTTGTGGTATACAGTATAAACCTTCCCTGGCAAAACTTGAGGCAATTTCTTGTTCTATCACTTGGTCTCTTTTCCCAGGGAACAACACCCACCTGGCTACAGAATCCTTTTGGGTAGGTTATTTCAGGTATATATTTCCCAGATTTCAAAGCATACTGCATTAAATTAACAGATAAGCAAAACCCCAAAGACTGATCTGAACTAGTCAGGCACAACTGACAGCTGCAATAAAAAAAAAGTMTCTCCTAAATCAGCTTTATCCTCATTACTAGAGCTTAAAAACCCCAGATGAGAAGCCCAAGTGCACTAAAGCCATTGTACAACCACACAGTAGGAGACAGATCCTACCTCAGAAAACCTGTAGTCAAAAGAGATGAAATAGTTTAGCACTACCACTCTCTGATAGAAAGGCTGGATTGAACTGACAGACTCCCTAGCTCAAGGTCAGACAAGGACGAATGCAAAACTGGAAACCCAACCAAGATCTTCTGATCCCAGCCTAGTGCCTGATCCAGAACACAATCCTTCTAACCATGCATAGCATGACCATTTGTTTTCATACACAGTGCTCTCTTTCATGCCAGTGCTTCTCCAGCACCTTTTTGCATGGCATTCCATCTCTGCCACGGTGCTTTCCTCCTTTAGGTGCTTTTCTGGCAACACAACAGCTGGGAAAGTAATCCATGTGCATCTACACTCTTTGGAAGCAGTTTTCAAAAAGGAAAGCTCTTGATAGCTATAACCTGTACCAAGTAGTCCTGCACAGGTTTTCTTTTTGTTTTTTTTTTTCAATTCTATAATCTCCTATTCCATTCTTTTTTATTTGTTTCCTACAGTCTTACAGTGTAAAACCTGTGAAAAGATGAAATGTTCAGGGCAAATTTAAAAAAAAAGTCAGACATCCACAAAAATAATATGTAATTGCTAAGTAGACTATGTGATGATCATCTGAAATTTTCCTTCTATGAAGCATTAACACAGAGCAAGACAAAGCAAGAGTACTTTTTAGATATGAAATTTATTTACTTCTCATTCTGACAAACTTTTAGAAGTTGCATATGTTTAGGCAGTGAGCACAGAGTTTATCTATACGGACAACTRTGAAATTGTATTTGTTAACCAAACATTAAGTCACTTTTTCTCATGAKGAGGGAACAGATGTTTGTTCAAAACAATCCTACATCAAAACTTGCAGAAAAAAAGAGAATCGTTGCTTAAAACATTTTAGGGGAGAATTTAAGTGACTTAGCTACATTCCTAACAAATATTTATCTTCCTGTCATACAAATGCTGAAACAGGTTTTTGTCTAGGAAGGAAAACCTCAAAAATAGGTATCAGGAATCTTGACAGGGACAAGCTTAATTAAATAAAATGAAAAAGGATATTCTTCAGTAGTTTCTAGGCTTCTTGTTTGTTGTAGGGATGTAAAACTACTCTTTTGCTTTTCCTATAGTCAACTTAGAAAGAAAGTGGAGACGTTTTCAGAGGTACTTAAAAATTAAYTCTTCCAGCAGATATATGTGGTGCCTGGGGGAAGCTGTTAATCCACTAATAACATTAGGAAGAGCTACAGAAAACAGAGGAAGTGATGGTCATGCTGCTGTCCTCCTGGTGTCTGGCCTCCAAGTGACACTGTTACACCAGGGAYGAGGCCTCTCATGGAAACCTGCATGGCAGCAGGCAGAGCAGGAGGTGCAGTCCCTGACCCCTGACAGGAGAGGGAAGGACTGACAGAGGTGGGATACGTGTTGATAACGTGTCCAGAACTTTGCTGCTCCAAAAATGTCAGGTTTGAAAACTGGCCTTAGAAAAATAACCAAGAGAGTGTATGGAAATGTGCTCCACAGCTGAGATCATCGGGAAATCCCAGCTGCAGATTAACCACAGTGACATCAGACCAGGATCTGGATAGATCACCCTTCCCAGGAACAAATGTCTGTGTCACAAATGTGCCACAGCAYATGTAGACATTTATTTGTGGATGTRATAGTAAAAGTAAATTTCATTTTTTTGGTTACAAACAGAAAAAACCCACAACGTGTTGATGGATTGGATATTTGCATTAATCCTCCAGCAGAGACCCCAGAATTTAGTAAAGAATAGAATTGCCTTTATTGGGACTTTTCTAGGATTCTGTAGGTCTGCCTGTTGCCCAGCATCCCACTCACTTGTGCAGAGCCACTGGAAGATTTTTACCTTTTGGTATTTATTAGATTTCAGGTGTCCAATTCCCAGCATATATGAGCAATCAGTATTACTGAAGAGCACTCTTTCAAGGTAATCATGACAGTCAACAACAGTTACCAAACAAAAAATTGTGCAGCTCCTTTTATATACAATAAGTTCTGATTAATAATCACATTTCAGAAACATGAAATCCAGCCATGAAGCATTCTTAGATAAAAACAAGGGCAAAACCTGTTGCATAAATCAATATCTGTAATTGAATCACCTTCCTGTTCTCATACTGTCCCAAGTGGCTGTGATGGGGCTACTCAGTTTGTTTTGCCAAATCCCATATGCTGCCCAAAGTGAGCACTGACACACCAGGCAGTGTAAWAGTCAGCTTAGTTGCCCAGGAAAATAAGCAGTAGTCATGGATCTCAGCCAAAACTTTAAAAGACAATGCAAGTGGGATTTTGGAGAAGTATGGAGAAAATTGGCCAATCAGCCATTCTAACTCCTCAGGCTGTTTTCTATTATCCTGTCTAAAAGAATGCAGAGAAAGTACTTTCTACTCTGTCTCTCTCCACTTCTAATATGAAAGCTTGGAGAATTTTAATTTCATAATTTTCAAAGAGAAGAAAGGCTAAAACTTGATATTTTAAAGTTGGTAATAGCACCAARGTCTTGTTTCATCTGTTTTTTCTACCTCCTTATCTAGGTCTTGTCTGTAAATATGTTGTCCCAAATAAAATGTGATGTGGTCAAAAAGCAAATGGTCAACAATACCAAAAATAGAATAAGACTAAGGACTGATTAATACTGTTTTCCATGCATGTGATAGAGCTTAGTGAGCCATATCGCTGATTAGTAGAAGCATGGTGTTAGGTACAAAATAGAAGTGTTCTGCACAGAACTTCACCAGCCTCYCGGCACTAAACTCAAATGCAGAGTTTGAAATTAGTACACTCTTTTCCTCTTCCAAAAGCTGAGAGCTGTGGTGCCTCAGTTGAAATGCCTCAGACCAGAGTGGGATCTCTGCAGAAAGCCAGSAGTTGAATTTGGACCTTGTGCCAGCCAGAAGGCCAAGGGCAAAGGTAGCTAATGTCGGCCCATACAGCATGCAGCTCTGGGTTTAACAGTGAGAAACTGTGGGGGGGGGAAAGGTAAGAAGGAAGTTCTTATATTTCTCAAGACTTCACTGCCTCACTTATGGTTCTGAGAAGCACCTCTGTCTGCTTAGGTCTACATACAAAGTGCTGCACTGCCAGCATGGGTTGCCTGCATGGAGATGACTGGTGGTCAGCTCTGCTTTTTAAAATGCGGATAGGGAAGGAAGAGTGCTGGTCATAGCACCATATTTTGTGTAAAATTACRGTTGCTTGCCAGATGGATGTTGCTGCCAAATGTCCAGATGTGAATCATGGGTACATCAGCCTGTTCCATCAGATGTTTGCTGGTTAATTTAATCTGAATTAATTTTAAGTTAACTGGTAACTTGCCGACATAAAAACAAAAGCATAAAAATACTGCAACTTTTTTTTTTTTTTGGTTGTGCCATGATAGGGCTTCATTRAGAGAGACAGCAATAGACACCAAGTGTTTTTCAGCAGAGGAGATGCTAAACAGTTGACTTTTATATTTCTGTTCTGTTCAGTATATATCAGTATATATCATATATATAATTTCCCCACCTCTCTGTTGCCATTTTTGTTATTGATAGTGTTTCTGTTCCCCTAACTTTTCTCTACTCCCAAGCAGTAGCTGGTTTAGAATCACCCTCTTTTTAAACTTYGGTAAGAAGATGTTGGTTAGATGCCTCTAAACTGATTTGCTCTTCAGAAGTGTCTACTGCAGAGCTKTTCTGAGAAAATCAGCAACAGCCCTAGGCCAAGTGTTAAATCTCTGCTCTCCTGAATCTAAGCCTACTCAAGTCAAAATGTTGCCCTCTTTTTCACCTGCTATTGTTTACTGACCATTTTTTAAATATATTCTCTCTCCCTTGTCTTTCTATCTGGTGCTTCATTTGTGTGCTTCTGTTGTGGGTTGTTGCTGTAGATCTGATCTTTAAGTAGTAATTGAGGTTTTGGAATTTAAATCAGTGGCTGAGGGGTGCCAYTCTTCATTCTTGGCATTAGAATTCAAGATCTCACTGTTTCCATTCTGTCTTACTTTAACAAACAGCTTCTARTTTAGATTGTCCACTTTTGACAAGATGGGATAGCAGCTGGAGGAATTATTTATTTCATTGTGATGTTCAAAAGGGAAAAAAAAAGGCTTTTTCAGCCAGTTTCTGGATCCTAAAAGGGCATCAGTAATGTTCATCTTTATTTCAAAGAGTCTAAGAGATCATCAAATTTTACACCTTGTCTAGAAGTGATGCTTCCTGATTACAGATTACTACAGCCTTCTGCTCAATGTTTTCCTGCTCATTTGCTGAAGGATTTCTCTGCCTCCCAAAACTAGTCTGAAACCATGAGACAAGAAGTAGGTGCCTGTGCAAAGGATTTCTGTGAAAGCAATGGGCAATTCATGYGTGGAAGGTTACATGTAGTCTTCAGGGCTGGGACTAGTTATCTTGTAATAATCAAAATCCAGAGAGATTATTCACTACTGTGTACAAAACCAAGAGGGGACATCTTTGGGATAGGAAGGTTTACAGTGTAAGTTCCCTCAGACAGGCCTATTTCTTCCTCTATCTTCTGTGACATGTCTGCTTGTTTCAACAGTGCATACATAAAAACACGTTTGTATAATTTGCAATGTCTTTTTCAAGCACTTGCTAGAAAAKAGTCTGTAATGTGCCTCATGCTGGTTTTGTCTTTTAGAAAGAAAATAAATGTTTTSAGCAGGTTTGATCCCATTCACTTAAATGTTTTGAGCAAAATGTTACTGGGATATTTAGGACAGATTTACTGTCTGTTCATGCTATCTGTAATGACCCAGTAGACCAGAACATCTTCAGAAGAGCTGTCACAATCTATCAAGTCAATGATCTGTGAAATATAAATTCTCTGTGGAAGTTGTTATGGGCCATTAAGTAAATAATAATACCTATTTTATAAACTCTATAATAACTTTATATTTATTATAGAAGATCAAATTTATATGATAAAATAAAAACCAGACTGAGTCTCCAACTAAAACTTAAACTTCTCCAATATTGAAAAAATTGTCATTACTTTTCTTTTAGTCACACACTTCCTCTTTATGAGCATCTAGTGTAAAATTGGTATAAAATGCCAAAATACCCAAAYGCTATAATTTTCATAGCATTTTCAGTCTAGATTTGAGAGCAGGGTCCTTGTCTAAGCTGGCTTAAATAACTTAAAATAGTCTTCAACAGAGCTGAACAAGAAACTTTCTGAAATGTGCACAAAATTACAAAATACGGCAATTAACAAAACTAATTGCTCTGAATTCTCTGAGTTCCCTGTAAGGCATTAATTTTGAGAGCTCCATTCCAGGAGCTGCATCGGAGCATTTTGAAATATTTAATGTGTTTTTCCCCCTGAGGTATAGGGCAGGACTCTGATCCCCATGTTTTATGAAGGAGAATCTGAATCACAGAAGTTAGAATCTATCTCTCCTAATAATAATCATGTAGAAGTGGGGCACTGAGCCAAACATATTCTCYTTATAGGCTCTGAAGGAGACCAACATCCCCATTTGCAGGATTCAGCCTAATAGGGGTGTCTGAGGCATATGTTTATGCTTCTGTTCAGAGCTGTGATTGGGTTGACAAAGGCTCTTGTCTCCAGTCTGTTCCTCYGGGCTGCTTATGGGTGAATTTCTTTCTACTAATGGGTGATTTTCCTTGGCAAATCCAGTTGCTTGGCTCCATAAGGGCTGCAGTGTATGACCAAACAGACATTACCAAGGTCAAAGTCCAGAGACCYTAAGTTTGAAAATAAGTTCATTAAACAAACTTTGCACTATGTGGGGGACTCAAGGTGTTTGGGGCTGTTCTACCTCTATCTGCTGGTAGGTTTGAGTGATAAATGCCACTCAGTATTTATCAGAGGTAGCACAAGTCCTGCAGCTAACAAATGAGGTGGCCATACCAGCTGCATGATCTACCTACAGTATTTAAACTTCATATTTTCAATAGTAGCCTGTTTTCTTTGGCACATTTTTCCTTTGATGGCTTCACAGAGCCCAAGATCAAATCAAGTGTTAGAACCCTGTGTAGAGGGTTCAGGGGAGCAGTCGTCAGAGGATTGAATGGAGTTTGAAGCAGCCAYAGGAAAAGGTAAGGGAAAAATACACCAAGCAGTCAGTAACAAATAGAAAACTAGAATCAGCTGGAATTTGCAATGCAAGGTGACTGCAGGTGAATTAATGTATTTAGTAACACTGCTGGGAAGGCTTAWATTTCTTTGGTACTAGAAGACTGAAAAATATTACCAGTCTTTACAGCAGTGTAGGGGGCCTCTAAGCTTGATCATTTTCACAGGCTAATTAGTGAAGACTATAAATGGTGCATGCAAACGTGGAAATACCTGACCTACTTGAGAAGAGTCATCAYGACTGTTTTAAAGCTCAGCTTTACAAGCTTCTTGGCCTCCTTTGAAGGGTCTACAAACACACATAAGAATGAATTTATTAGTAAAGCCTACCTAAATTTTAAGGGGCTTTTGACAAAGGTTTGTTAGCAAACCAGGCTGGCAATGGATAAGATAAATTATYGTGGATAAATAATAGTTAAAGATGGGAATAAAAGCCAACAGAAAAAAATCAGAATTTTGTATGGCCGTCTGTTGCACTATTGTGTAAGTCATCGTATTCTCAAGACAGAAAATAGGGATGGGCAGTGCTGAGGATACAAAGTTTTGTCAGGACAAAGGTAAACTGAAGAACAGAGGAGGGATTTTGCAAGACTGAAAGACTGGCCAATAGAATTGCAAATTAAATTCAGTGTAAAATGTGAAGGGACATACTGTGAAAAGGCTTTGTGGATTCATGTAGGAAATGGTGGACTCTGAGATGACCATTAACATTCAGGACTGAAATCTGAGGTTGTGACCCCTTAGAAATGTAGATGTTTTTCATGCTGTGTAAATATTTTGTTAGACAGTTACTTCTTTTTGTAGCTTTTTTGTAATGTATCAGATGGCACTGCCAGTTTGAAAAATAAATCATCACATYTTTCCATCCACAGTGGATAATTACCAGCATGTAAGTTGAATTCTGTTTAGAACATGACTGATTACAACTAAAATTGTATAGCATGACTCATCAGTTGGTAATTAGATCTCTCCTCTTACCGTACCTAAGTCATGTCACCATAATCTATAATGATAAAGGAAAGAATGACTGATTTCATGCTTTTGGGAAGCAGAAGCCACAGTTTTCTAATACAGTCACAATAAGGAAATTGATAGGTTTCTCTTGTATTGACTTGCATCTTTTTACACCTTTCATTCAGAGCATTTTTGCTGTCCCTTAATTGATTTTTTCCTTAATTTCCCCTTCAACTTCCTGTTTTACATTCAGAATTCTCATCAGCAAGCAAAGACAAATCAGAATAAAGAAGGGAGCTATGGCTTCTGTATGGACAGATATACGCAAAAAAATGCCAGGAAAGAAATAAACTGCCAGAAACCACACATTATTAAAATATACTGCACTAAGAGGAACTACTGCTGTAAGCACTGTGTTGAAATAAAGCTGGTAAATGTTAGGGGATCATGTGCTGTCTCAACAGAGTTTGGATCTAGAGTCTGACCAGCCAAAACTACAGATGAATTTAAATTTGGGGTTTGTATGGATCTGTGTTTGCTTCCAAGAACTAGGATGGGTATTGTGGCTGTAACTCTCTAAACATTTTGCACATTTAACTTAGTGGGTTCTTTTCATCTCATTAGCACAATTAAGCATTGCGAGAAATTAAAAGATGAATATTGATATGTGGGCAAGTTTTTCATGTCATCCAATCTKTATTAGAAGCAGTGGAATAGCCAAATTATATTAGTATGTTGAAGTATACTTAGGCAACACAAGCAATGAGAATTAAATAGATGAATACTTAATAACATCATCAGCTTTATAGCCTCTGCATGATGTAATCAATATGCAAATATTTTACACTGCTGTAAACAGGAAGAAAGATGACCAAGGAGATACCTTGTGATCCTTCCCTCCTGTGCTTACTAAGAAACAAATTTAATCTAGTAGCATCAGTGTTAATCCTGATCCACATGTTGTGGGCCATGGRTCTGCTTAAAGTAGCAACTGTAAGCACATGTATGACTGCCTGGGAGAAAGGAGCCTTTGTGTTTGACCAGACAAGTATCTGATCCAGTGGAAGATTAGAAGGAATATTAAGATCCCTTTGCATTTGACTTATAGCTCAAATGCAGAGTCAGGGTTTTTGGAGGATTAAAAGCTTATTTTCATAACTAACTTTCAACYCTAATCCCAGTACAAACTTAAAAGATGTATCTACACATTAATAATACTTTAATCATTCTCAAATGCAAATCAAGATGCATAATTTTTCCATAAATCAACACCGTTATAGACTTTATGAAACTGTATGTTCAATGCTATCCTCTGGAAAAAGTAATTAAAATTGTCAGTTCAGAAAGTTAACAAATGATAGTATTTCTCATGTAACACTTAATATAAAATATTTAGAAACTAAAACTAGTTCAACAAATACATTGAGAAAATCCACAGGTCAGAGTAAAGGTTATCCTGTAATGATGAAAAATGCATTCCTTTTATGTAAATGTGAATAATATATGAATAATGGATGTTTGTTATGTAGGCGATGTAAAATTTATTATGGCTTGTAATATTCACTGCTTGGGCTTTAAGTGCTTTGCTTTGTAAATGATGAAATAGGTAAGTACATCTGTGTCATTTAACATCCTGAGTAGTTAGAGTCAGAACCAAGCTGTAGTTGTTTGCAAAGTTCAGAACTGTTTTAAGGACCCTTGCAGTTTGGATATGGTGGAAAATTAAATCTAGTGATTTGTATGAGATGCTTTGAAACTTTCACTAAAACCTCCCTGAAGATCCTGACAGTCGAAATAACTGAAAGATAACATGTATTCCACTACCACTAATGAATTCCTTTGTGTATTTAAGACCTACACAGAGGTGTGAAGAACAGTTTGTGTGCTTTCTGGGGTTCCTCCTGCTGGTTTAGTGCTTCAGGGCTGCTGCAAGCTGCATCCTCTCTTCTGAAAGCTGGGCRAAGGCAGTGTACATTCTTCCTCCCTGGGCTGGTGGTCTGTGTCACGTTGGGTATCATTTTAGGGTGTGAACTGTAGGAAATGGAGACTTTCTCAAGAAGGCAATAGTTTCAAGGTTTACTGGCTTAAGATTTAACACTTAGCAGTGGAGAGCAGGCAGCTAGTCCAAATCAGTCTTGTGAACACTGAATGAGGGGAAAAGCGTATTCTCTGCTTTCCTCCTAGTAGGGAAAGGCTCTAGGGCTAGCCCTTTCTTTGTAACAGCCTTCAAACAGGAATGAATGAATGAATGAATGAATGAATGAATGAATGAATGAATGAATGAATGAATGAATGAATGAAAGCTTGTAACTGCTTAAATGGGAAAGTCACTGGCTCCCTGTGAAATTCCAGAGAAGTGGTACAGCAAGCCCTGAGAGCTGGGTGTGGTGTGGGTCAGCTCATGCAATAACCCCTTTTCCTCTTTTTATTTAAAATGGGAAAGGGATCACTTCTTTGTAAACTAACATTTTCCTTTATGCATATGCCTTTGGAAAACAGCCTAGGTGAGTAATGGTTGTAAAGCAATGAAGCACCTTTCTCTAAACAGTTCATGCTAGCCATCTTTTGTCAGGCTGAACAAAACTGCATTTTTTGCTTCTGGTCTTGTACTCACACTGCCAGATGGTACTAAAAAGGAAAAAGAGGAAATGAAYCACTCTCTCTAATAATTTTCATTGTTAGTGCAGCCACTGCATATCTGCTTCATCTAGATTAATGTTCCCATGGGGCAACTGGCGATCTCCAAGGTATTTCAGACTGATATTCTCTTCAGCCTAGTGTTACTAGGCTGGATTCCACAAAACTGCTTTGTCCAGAGGTCCATGTCAYTATGCTGCAAATAAAATCAACAGCTTAAAATGTTGATTTACCCCATTTTCATCCCATGTAAGCCCCGCTAAGAAATCTGACTTATTTAAGCACCTGACCCTGGTAGAGTCATGCTAAACTTTCTCTGGACTTAAGTGCCATGACTTCTAAGGTGAGGAGTCATTTTTCATGCTCAGGCATGGATGGTAGGACACCCCATCTGAACACCATCAATAGATACTGAACAGTGTCTCTGTTTCTGGGAAGGGTGGCTCTTGCTGCATGATAAAAAACGTTTGATGGCTATCTCATATTATTTAGATTTCCAGTTAGAGTGAGGACAAAACTTGCACTTATACATTAAGGCCAAACAGCTCTTCCTTTGCATCATGTCYTAATTTTCTTACTGTTCTTTTGTTCCTGCTTTAAGTGTGGAAATATATGTTGATACTAGGTGCAAAATTAAAACAATAATAAGATCCTCTTCATCCCCTAATCACTGAAGCACTGAAACTTGCATTAAGAGGAATTGAATGGTCTAGGCTTCAGGCATTAACCTCCAGAAAGCATCTCATAGCCACATGTAGCAACAACCAGAAAGCTGGAAATGGAATTCAAAATCAGTAGGTGAGACTAATCCTGCTCCCCAGAGCAAACTGGAAGGTCTCAGGCACTTAAGCTGAAGCCTGCCTCAGAGCAGAGCAAAAATCTACCTGAAACATCCAATCCATCCTAGTCTGTAAATTGCTGCATGACCCTTGCAACAAGAAATAAATTCAGTACTTATTATGAGCTATTAATTGAGTTTTAAATCCTTTATATCAGTCTTTCAGCCTAAAATGTAGCACTGGTTTTGGGTTTTCCCTTCCTTAACCCAGTGCAGTCATTTGGGGAAGGGACATTTCCCAGTTTACTCTTTCTTGAGCTTTACATTTTATGGGGGTCTGGAAGTGTCAGTAAAGACTGATGTCAGAAAACAAGCCATATGTGGTGACAAGTGTTGCACTGCTGTGTGATTCCAGTTGTAGTTAGCTGGTGTGCTCTTGTGTGGTTCCCACTCTAATGAGGTTGTGTGTTCTAAGCAGAAAGAAAAAAGGTGGTATCCCCATTTCACAGGCGTGGATTTCACACAGGTCAAAGAGCTGCCTCTGAAACTAGAGCTCTTAAGTCTAGTTGCTTCAAGATGATCCTCGCTACCCAAGTTTTAGCCTCCTGTTACTGCCAGCAATTTCTGTGATGTCTTAGTTGCCTGCAGTTCCCTGCCTAACAAGGTCAGGCTCCTTTGGAAGCACATCAGGCAGAGGATGTTCAAATCACTGCGTGATCAGGTCTGCCTTCCCGTTCCAGCTGAGGCAATTCTGAAACCATTGATATGAGCACTTCAGCGTGGTTATGCCTATAGGAAGAGGATGATCTGCAGTATCCAGTAACCTTCCTGACATTTTCTGACACTTGCTATTAAAGCATATTAGGCTAAATGTGCATATGCCTCATTTTTGAAACCCCTTCTCAAATGTTCACTCAATAACACTTTCCAACATATTGTACTCTTGTGTGCTGTTAATAGCTGTAAATCTTTTAACAGCAGAACTGTCTGCTTCAGTGGTAGCCAGGGTATTTGATCAAAGTTTTCTACTGGTGCTAGCTAAAGCCACAGACCTCCATTAGCAGGCTAGGCACTAGCTTCCATTCTTTTGCTCTTTATGGCCATACACCACGTGCTGTCTTAACTTCCACTCTGGACAAGATGGGTTGTGTTGAGACWCTTGAAGTGAAACTGAGCAGCTTTTCCCATTTTGCTGTGGCTGTCCCTGGAGCAGGAGATAAAATGAGACTGAGAATTCTGTGCTATTGCTGTTATCTCCTCTTGTATCCCTGCTCTGTCTGGGCAGTTGTCCTGATGCATTTGCAGACCCACGGCATGACTGAATGCTTCTCTGGTGTCTTCTCAGACCACAGTGGCTCACAGCCCCAAGTCAYGTCTTCTTAGGCAAAACATGCTAAGAATAAGGATTGAGCCAGCTGTATTTTCCAACTGTTTGCAAATATTCCTTGCTCTTTTAGGGAGATATTAAATTCTCCTGCCCCTTCCCCTCCCTCCTCATCCCCTTCCCACCACCTCCCCATATTTGCATTTGCTTTAGAAGCAAACCAGCTTGACTTATTTGCAGTCAGCCACAGTGCACTAATGTGTGGAAGTGACACATAATGCCTGGTGTGTTGTTTATAGTGTGCATTCTTCTTTGAAAAGGTGAATGCAAGGTAGTTTGAATATTGTATGAGATCAACCACCAAATTTTGAAAAGTAGACTTTTTTCCCTCTAGAATTCAAAGGGAAGACAGTTCAGAAAGCAAGTCTCATGTAAGGGTGGGAGAAGGAGTGAATGGGAAGAGGGTGTGAATTTAATTTAACCATAGAATGAAGCACTTGAAGTGATCATCCTCTGCTTTTTTAACTACACCTGACGGATTTCTCTTCTCGATGAGAGTTTAAAGCTGAGGCTGCAAAAGCTGGAACAAGCAGCAGAGAGCAGTACTGAGCTACTTGTCTCTGATGGAAGTGTTTTCCCTAAGGGCAACTGGTCTACAGGAGAAACAGAGGCACAAAATGCGATGCTAATGTCCCCTCTTCAGTTTATAAGCTGCTGTGACAGTCTTCCTTGCTGATTGCTGTGCATTACCCATGAGACAGGGAGCYGAGGCAATGGCACCGTTTGTCACAATCCCCTCATGCACCTGGGATGAAACCAGGCTTTGTTTTTCATCAGACTATGCCTTGGCAAAAGCTTTCAGATCAGAGTAGAAAGGAGGAGAAAAATAAATATCTAAAAGGGAACAGAATAGAGAGACCAAGGTGGAGGAGTGACAAGAAGGTGTATTTTAATTGAAAGGTTAAATTTCCCCTTACAAAGCCATATTTTTTGTCCATTTTAATGGAATGTAATCAACAAACAGTCATTAAACTGATGAGGCTGCTTTCTTTAAGATCAAGGCATTTTTCAAGTGGAAGTGCTGAACAGTGTATTTTTTTTAAAACAAGAGTTTTGTTTTTCGTTAATGAAATAAAAATCCCCAGGGAAGGAGGCCATATAGGATGAATTATATAGTTCAGATTTCATAGGAATTATTTAGTGCTAACATATGCTTTGTGTTTCAGATGGAATAATGGATCTCATGTGATTTTGTTCCAGTGGAGTTTGAGACCACTTCTGCTTTCCAGGGGTGAGAAGAGGGCTGTTCTAAGAAACACAACCAATTTTGGTTGGTTTTATTTCTTACTTTTCCTCAGCATTTTGCCTCCCTGAATTCCCTGTGGCTATATAGCACCTGCAGGTATAGAAAGAGGAAAAGAAGATGCTTGTATTTTGCTTGTCTACACTGCATTTGCTCCACAAATGAACTCTTTCTCATTAAAAATTATTTCTCATAATTCCTGTAATGTGTACTCCTAAATTGGCTGGCTATCTTCCAGTGCCAAAGTACATCTCAGGTTCAAATGTGTAGTGAGCCTGAGTTTATATTGATTGTATGTKCAGGTTGTACACTCTTAAAGAAAAATCTTTCAGACACCCAATATTGTGTTAATGTTTGTACCTGTAGTGAAAGAGAATAGAAATCTGTGAACTTGTGCCTTGTGAACTCCAACCTCACCTCTATCAGATAGTCAGATTTTTTTCTTTGTTTCTTGTCCTTSTCCCCCAACACAAAGAAGTCAAGAAACCAGGTGTGAATTTACCAGCTGGCTGTTTCCACATCAGTTTATCTGGATGTTATATTCTTTGCACTCCTCTCCACGTATTAGAGGGGTAAAGGTGATATGTTTGTAAGAGGTTTTATGTGATTTTAAATAGATTTAAAAGATTTCTAAGGCCTATGTTTTTAACAGATCCCATTGAAAGCGAATATATATAAAAGTATCTTCCATATTGTACTACAAATTTTTATAAGCTACCATTTTACAAGTTACCAGTTTAATAACTAAACTTACACGCATTGAGACTCTTTAAGCCCAGGCAAGGGTGAAAGGCTAGCTACAGTAATCACCTCAGCTAAGGCCTCTGGACGTGTTTGGCATGTCAGTGTCTCTGCTTTTATTATGTACTAAAAGAATAGCTCAGCCTCCCTCCTTGTGGAAGTAGAGGGAGAAGTGAAAGTTCTCCCGTCTGCAAGCTGCCCAGGGAACTGATTTGTAGAGGCTTGATGTCTCCCATTCAGCCACACAAATAGCATCCAAATTGCTCAGGTCTGCTTCTCTACTATTCCATTAATACCACTCCAGAAGCAGACCTAGTCTGCAGCAGATGAGAAAGCTTTTTTTTTTTCCTTTTTACGTTAATGGTATTCTCCTCTCAGTCAGCCTGGTCATCCAGTCTGGCTGTTTGGTGACATCCTGGCTCTACAATATTTGAGGGTATCATCAGGTAGCATTCCCTCACCTTGTTTTATACTCCTGTGCTCTTTTTATAATCTGTACTGCTTGCTAATCACTCACTAAATCTGGCAAGCAGGACCACCAGCATGAAACAAAATGTGACAATTTCTTTTTCATCCAGCTAACACTCAAAATTTCAGAGCAAGTTATATGAATTTAGCTCTGGCTTGAATTTAAACTAATATCTTGTCCTGTGTTATTTAATTTCAGAATGGTTAATGTGAATTTGCCCAGGATCCACAAACCAGAGAAATAGCCTCCTGCTCACTAAATGAACCCCTGACATTTATGAATTTATTATATTTATTACATTCATAAGGTAGAATTTTCTAAATGCAGAGAAAAGAGCTACAAAAGCTGCTTGTACTGCTGCATCTGTTTATGTTTATAAAAGTCAGTAAGACTTCACCTAGACATGTGTATCACCCCTCCTGTGCTTCTGTAGCAATAAATAATTGTCATAGTTTAACCCAGAAGAGACCTAATGACCATACAGCCTTGGTGGGATGGGGGAGAGAACCTGGGGAAAAAAAGTAAAATTCTTGTATTGAGATAAARAACAATTTAATAGGACTGAAAAARAAGAGATTATAATGATGAYGATGATGATAATGATGATAGAATTGGAATATAGAAAGCAAGTGATGCACAATGCAATTACTTACTCCCTGCCAACTGATGCCCAGCCAGTTCCCAAGCAGTGCCCCCCTCTGCCAGCTTTCCTCATCGTTTATATACTGACCAAAAAGTCCCATGGTGTGGGATATCCCTTTGGACAGTTGTGTCCAGCTGYCCCCTCTGTGTTCTTTCCCAGCTTCTTGCTCCCCTCAACCCCTCAACTGGATGATGGGGCCATGGGAGAAGCATGAAAGGTTTTKATTTAGTGTAAGCACTACTTAGTATCTGCTAAAAACACCAGTATGTTTTCAACATTATTCTCATTCTAACCCCAAACACAACATTACAGATTACAGCAGCTACTAGGAAGAGAATTAACAGTATCCCAGATGAAATCATGACAGGACAGCAAAAATTTTTTGATATATTGAAAACTATTGGCCTAAAAAGCAAAAACAATTGAGCTTATTTCTGGAGGGAAA
>QVAJ01000034.1:356471-370076 GCA_003546035.1 Mixornis gularis | reverse complement strand
AAGAAAAAAAGTGCAAAAAATATTTCTGGCAGCTTTTCTGTAGTTCAAATGTAATATGCTCTGAGCATCACCACTTGATTTCTAAAGCAGTTTCATGAAACACTTTTGTAAAATGCAAAAGAACTTCCTTGAGCAAAATTAAACAGGAATAAAAGGCAAACTTCCAAGAATAAAAGGTAAGCTTCTAAGGAAGATTAACCTCTACTTTGAGAAAAGACTAGGAACTTGAAAGCATGCCAAGCATAGGTATAGAAGTGTGTAAAAAAGCAGATGTTGTATTGTGAATAAGACTGGGCTTGGAAACTCTGTTCCAWGTGGATATGGAAAGAATCGACTGGAAAGAAAAAGATAACTTTATTGAACTGATACTGGAACACTTAGAGTTGCTTTTATTATGTGTAATTTATACAAGGGCTAGGATGTGTTTAAACATTAGCAATGATTTGTCTCTATTTCTAGCTTTCTCTGAGTGTCCAGCAGTTTGTCTAAGAGTGTGGAATTGTCTCTGCCACATTATAAAAATTGTAGTCATCTGTTGCTACTGGTCACTTGTTTGGGTTTGGCTCTTTGTCTATTCTGGTATGAGTTATAAGCAGAAGAAGATAAACTTTTCAAAGTTCTCTCAGCTGTCATTTTGCTTGTAAGGCTGCCAAAGGCCAGCATTCTGACTACCTCAGGATCCTGTCTCCATCGTTTTCCAACCATTGAYGAGCAGGACTGATATTACTTCCCTAGTAAACTCTGTCTTGCACTTTGTGTTTTGATCTCTTTCTTCCCTGCAAGTCTATTTCTGCTAAAAAACCACAGAAGTTCATTCTTGAATGCTCACTGCAAGCTACCAGCAGCAATTTTCAAGTTATTTAGGCAGTGGTCCCAGTAACAGCAAAATCCTGTCTCAACTTCACACCTCAGCCYATTTTGGAAATAGTAGTCCAAGAGAATCTCAGACCTAGAAATACCCAACCTTCAGTCTATCTTCCTCTTTGTGGCTAATTACAGCATCTTGCATTTATGATRTTGCAATGTTTCCATCACTAATGAGGTAAAACAATTTTAAAGACGTAGTGCAGGGCATGGTCCAAGAAGAAGTCACCAGCATTGTTGATATTAATGATATTCATTGAACTAGCTGGTGCAATTTAGCTTCAAATACCATGAGTAGAATASAGAAAGGATAGAAAGGATAATTCTTAAACCTTAGTTCAGTATCTTCAGTGTCTGTTCAAAGTTACAGAGCATGAAGAATGGGCAAGATGCATATTGAAGAGGAAAAATGGGATGTGATGGATAAATCATGTTTTATAAATWTGGCCATCTGCTCCTCTCTCACCTTCCTGTGAGAGACTGTGAGTAACTGKAGTTATGACTCAGTTGCCTGGAGAAAGTGAAGGTTTGAGACTGAACGGAATCTCTGAGTAAGGACTGGCTTTCTTCAAGGGTTTCAGAGTTATTCTTAGGTTTTTCTCATTCAGTTATCCTGATGCTACCCTGTGTCTGTGTGTATGTACATACACAGGTAGTATATGSCAATATAGAAAATAGCCTGTGCACATGTCCATTAAGGAATTGATATCCATACCCATCCAAATGAAATCTCACAGTTTTATTCACAGTTTTTTGTGACACTGTTCCCTAACAAAGGCTTACTTGTTGCTAGCTTGAACATGTAGCTCAAAAATACCTCCAAGTCGTCTTTCCCAGGAGCAGCAATATGTCATTTGAATGTAATAGTTACAGTGCTGGGAAATAACATATTGTGCAGGTCCTAGTGTCTCCAAAACCTAAAAACTTTACCAGCAAACAGAATGATAATTCTGTAGCTAATCCTTCATAATTATTTGTGGAAAGATTTCGGCAGTCAACAAATGCCTTAAGTGTCTTAAACTGTTCTATGGGTGGCTTTCCTGAGGTGACTCATTTTCCTTAATCTTGGTTTTCTATATAAAGGCTTCTTCCATGTTGTGGCAGCTGCAAGTCATGGTGTGTTACATCTGGTTGTGTGACTTGGTCATCCAGGATTCACATTATCTACATATTTTTTGTGTTGTAGGTAGCAAATGCAGAATATACTTGATTTGTAGGGGGGAGAATGAGTGTTTGTCCAATACCTGCGCTTTCTTTTTGAATAATTAATGCATGGAAACAGAAAAAAGTTTCATACTTTATTCAGAGACTTTTATCTCTAAGAGGTTCTGTACTTTACAGGAAGTCTATTGGATTCTTTTCACAGTTCTCATCACCTTTGTTATGTTCCTGATGTGTTCTGGTACTGATGCTTTGGACTGGCTAGCCAGAACAGAGACTAGACAGAGTTAGAGAACAAAGTAGGTATTTTTTAAAGGCCTTTAACAGTGCACGAGCCTCACAGAGGCCACACCCAAGATGGACAACAGTCATGAGCTTTTCAGACAGATATAAATTTGGTCTATTTGCATATCAGAGGTTAATTGTCCAGTTACAGCTTCAGGTCATGAAGTTACATTCCCTCAGTTTGCTCCTCCCCAATTTAACTTTATTTACACTTTTCAGGGCCCAAGGCTGTGAGGATGACCTAGGTTCTCAGACCTGAAAGGATTCTTTTGTCTGCAAGAGAGCTTACTAACACTCTATATGGAATTCAGAGTTATGCACTAATGCAGTACAGAATCTGAAAAATATAAAAGCTAAAACTTAAGGTATCAGTACTCCCTGTCAAATGTCTTCCTCATCCATCTTCAGGGTATTCCAGAGCAGCTAATATTTATTTTCTTTAGTGACTATATATGATATCTTTTTTGAGATTGTCAGTCCTCCCCAGGCTTCTGAGGGGTCCACGAATGAACAGTCTGTGATTTTTTCCCCTTCTAGCCTCCCTTCTGTAGCCCTCACATGAAGCACATCCACTCTGCAGTGTGCAGCTGGGGTAGGGTTGGCCTCATTCCTGTCTGAGATTGTTATCAATGCTGAATGAGAGGATCGAGTGCATCCTTGGTCAGTTCACAGACAGTGCCAGGTTGGGTGGGAGTACTGATTTGCTGGAGGGCAGGAAGGCTCTGCAGAAGGGATCTGGGCTGGTTGGATCAATGGGTCAAAGCCAGTGATGTGAGGTTCAGTGAAGCCAAGAACCTGGTCCTGCACTTGAGTCACAACAATCCAAAGAAGCCTGGCAGAAAAGGACCTTGAACAAACCTTGAGGTGCTGGTCAGCAGTGGGTAAACATGAGCCAGTCTGCGCCCAGGTGGCCAAGAAGGCCAATGGCATGATTTTGCATGCAGGTAGGTTCCTTATCTGTGGAGTTTTGTGCTTCTAGTTCTGAGTGGGCTTCACTGTGCATCTCTGAGGTTCATACTGACACTTTTGGCCTTTATAACCTTTCCTGTCTAAACTCTGAAGCTTAATTCTGATTCGAGACACCATACAGTGAGAGTTCAGGTAATGAGACCTGTTTCCTTTTCCCACACAGGTTTTGTTAGACAAAGAAGTCAAGTCTCAGGCAGAATTTAGACCTACACTCTAAGCATTGTTATTGTAGCAGAAGAAATAGAAGAAATTATTAGCTATGGAAAAGATCAGTAGTGGCTGAAATTTATGTTGTTACATGTTCTTGTGTAGTCAGAACATAAGAATTGTGCATTGTCTTTGTTTCGCAGCTTGCTTTTTCAAACTAGGAACAGAATTATAATGCTGAGATATAAAAGAATTCCTAGTGATCTTTCATTTATATGCCACCTCTGCTGGAAAAATTTCAGTTAAAAACATTTCTTGTTTAAGAAAAGTTGTCCATGTTTTCTGCTAGACTTTGTCTGAGGATTAACTCAAATGTATTCAGTGTAATTGGTGGAGAAATTCTGTCTTTCAGTTTTGTGTAAAGACCAGCATTCAAAATCACCTTTTATTGTAGTAACAGTTCATGCCCTGTCTTTCAAAGCAAAATTTATGCTTCTAACTAGTTCAGGCACTCTCAGAAATTTTACCCTTCTCTTCATGAAGAGAAAAGAAACCTTCTGATAATTGTATGATGGTCATTTCCAAATGTCTGTTGCAGAATTACCTCATCATGTTAACAATGCTAGAATTGTCAAAAATCTTGCAGTTTTACCAAACTAAAATTATTGAAAAACAGTTTAAATATTTTACAGCTGTGCCTCATTACACAGTAATTGCATACTTAATAATACAGGATGTACACTACTACTTACAAGGAAAGTTAATTAATTTGGGTTTTGTATTAGTTTTTTCCCTTTTAAAAAATCTTTCTGAATACTTCATAACCTGCTTATGTTTATTTCATGCTATTGTTAACAGCTTTAAATCCAAAGGTTTTAACTTGGGAAAGATTAGAGTATTACACACTTCATTTAAATGACCTTTAAGCAGTTCTGAGTGTGCTTAATTTTTCTTGGAACTCTTCATGTTTGTGTTTAATAGTGATACCGACATTCAGAACAGCAGCCACTGATGCCTTGAGAGGCTGCCTAGAACAGAGGCTAGACAGAGTTAAAGGAATAAAGTAGCTATTTATTAAAAGGCCTTCAAAGAATGCACCTGGCCTAGGCTACACCCAAGATGGACAACAGGTCACACGTTCTCACACTTTTATAAGTTTTGGTCCATTTGCATATTGGGGTTAATTGTCCAATTACAGCTTCAGGTTATGAAATTCCATCCTCCCAGATTCCTCTCCTCATTTCGCTGTTGTTTATACTTTTTGGGCCTGAAGCTGCAACAGTGTCCTTGGGCTGGAAAAGGATTGTTTTGGCTAACTAAACTGTGAAGAGAACCTGCTAACACTTTATATGAAGTTCAAAGTTATATGCAGTACAGATTCTGAAAACTATGAAAGCTAAAACATGGGGCATCACCACTACCAAAGAAGAAGGAAAAAATAAGTAAAAATAATCACTTCTAACAATTATTGTATACGATTGCAGCTGTTCCACCAAGAGAAACCAACATTCAAGGTGCTGTTACCCTGCTACTTGAAAATCTATGGTTCTGTGCTCAGTAAAATATTTTTGATAGATGTTCTTTTTTTTTCTATTCATAATCCAGAAATTATTTCATTCTTAATTTAAGATAATTTGAAGTCATTGGGACTAATCACTTGCTATTAAGCAAGTCTCTATATTTTCTTCACCAAAGGTAAATTGAAACACTTTATTTTCCTGAAATGGACCCCAAAGCTCAGTTGGTGCCCCTCTCAGAATCCAGTTAAATTCAGATCAATTTTCTCACCATATATTGTGTTGTGACCTGGATCTGCACATCAGCCTTTCTAAGTAGCATATGCCCTAAAAATGTGAGTTTTCTTTTCCTAGCCAAACACAGGATACAGTATTTCTAGTGTTTGCGACCTCTGTTCATCACATTCATGATGAAAGTTTGATTATTTTGTGGGATTCTGTGTGCTTTAGCAGGCTTGTGAGTCTTTCTTAAAATATTACCTACAGTGCTGTCAAGCATTAAGACTATTATTTTTGAGTGTCCTGTGTGCTGGCCCAGCTGGCCCAGCCTGCTGTGGTTGCTGTTTGCTTGCCTGGGACAAGACAGCTCTCTGTCCTTTTTTGTCTGTCATTGGAATTGGGAAAAAATGCCTTTTTGGTAACTGTAAGGCTGTGATGAAAATCTCATAAACTCCCACAGGCTTTCTCTTTTACTTCCACTTGTGTTCCTCACCATTGCTTTTCATAGAGTTGCTGAGAATGCTGTGGCCGTTTCTGGGACCCCAAATCCAACAGGGATATTTTTTTTTCTGAGGTATTTTTTGCTTCATGTCTTTAGGGACTGTGATGTGAGCATCTAACACAATACATTTTGGGGAAGAGAGTTTCAGCAGAGGACAAACTGCACTTTATTATTGCTCTGTAATTGTGTGACTCAAATATATGGTAGGGTTTGCCTTCAGCACAATTTTTGCAAAACTAATACAGATTGAAATTCTTTTCTGTCAATACTTCAGATGGGCAATAGGAGCTACCTGTTGTGACATGTCTAAATCTTTCCTCTGTGTAAATTAATGCCCATTAAACCATGTGCTGTGGTCAGATGTGGAGATAAGTTGTAGCAATAACAGTGTAAGGGAATTTCAGATGCTCAATTATTTCTTTATCTGTAGCATCTACCTCTTTGCAGAGGGGGACAATATTACTCCAGGGAAACTCGATCTTATATGGGTAGCTGGTTGACAATTATTTTTTCTTTTTGTCTGCTGCTTAGTTTTGTTGGTTTTTTTCCTGTGAGGATGGTTGTTGGGTAGTTTTTGGTCAATCAACACTAACACAAAATCTCCACACTTTTTTTATTTTTATTATTTGTTTGGTTTTTTTTGCTAAGTTCATTTTATTATTTTTTTCCCATGTTGATAACCTTTTGCTTAAGACAAAACACTTGTAAATTAATTTCACATCTTTCTAAACTTAGCATGTTTTCTTCAGTATACCCTTCAAAAAAGTTAGCTGACTCTCAAAATAATCAAACCTAGTAAGTAAAAAGCACAAATATTGTTGATAAAATCTGAGATGGAATCTGTCAAATGATTGAAATTTTAATTACTTTCCCCCTTATTTGTGACTTTGAATATAAATGAATTCTCGAAGCAACCTGGAAAGTTGGATGTTTCAATCTCTGTCCTCTTCTGCACAGGGCTTCCCACTTATGGGAAATAGGACCCTAAAATTCTCATGCATTTTGGATAGCCTTCCTGGCAGTACGTAACTTCCCTGCTGAGATGGAAGACGTGATCCTATTTGGCCAAGAATTGSTTACATTAATTTCTGGTTTTGTCTAGGGGAGTGGGAAGGTGCTTTCATGTCCTTCTGCTTTGTTCACCTACTGATTCATGGAGGTAAGATTATCTCCCTCTTTTATATGGTCATCTCTTCCTACCTGTAGCTTTTACAAACACTTTTTCTTTTGTTTCATGAATTACATTGGAAACCTTTCTTGACCTGAAATTAACAGAAGCTTCATTGGTTATTCATCTTCTATTTACCATTTTCTTTGTTTCTTTGAAGTTTTATTGTTATTGCAGATTTATGGTGGGGGGGGGAGTAATTTGTTTTTCTATCCTAAATGTGTATTATTTATTTGGCTTTTCCTTTTTGTCACTTAGCACCATTTGTAGACTTACAGAAATTTCAGTTCAGTTTAATTACTGCTACTGCAAACCTGATTTCACTTGGCTATGCCAAAACATGATTCTGTGGCTTCCAGCACAGAGGTTTTATCTTATATCCATCCCAAAAGCAGCTGACTTTCTTACAAAGAACTCTGTTAAAACCTGTAAAATTGTAAGACAGCTTTCTATACTTGCAGTATTTTTCATTTAGAAGCTGTCTCTCACCTCTTCTTTTACATGGAATGCGGTTCAAATTTCCATAATACAGTTTCAATACAGCTGCTTCTGCAAGTTAACTGAAAACTACTAAAATCATCAAGCGCTTCAGAGTCAACTATTGTCAGAAATAGCACCACTCCTTTTTCTTTTCTGTTTTTACCCACTGCTTGAAGACAAAGAGAGAAGCAACATTTAAGTCTTTTTCACTTGCCTTCCATGCTTCTGGAGAGTTTCAATTCTACTGTTCAGCTTTTAACTGCTTTTTTTGTGGAGTTTCCTGTAGTTACTCCAGCTGAGCAGCGTTTTTGTTGAGAAATTAGTCGTAGTGAAGAGGAATATAATAATGCTTCTTCTGCTATCCTCGTCTGCTTTCTGACTGGCCTTAGCATTGCTTAACACCTAAGTGTTCCTATTAAAAGAACATACTTCAAGTTACTTAAGCCAGCACCTATATTTGTTATAAAATCTACCAAAGTTTTAATTAACCATCTCAAGGTGAATAATAGCGAGGCTCAGTCTAAACTGAGATATCTCATGCAATATGCCTTAGCCATGCTGTGCTTCTCTTCTTTGTTAGGCACTAATCCATCCTTCCTCCTTTCTTTGGAAGAGCATTTTTTTTAAATTTTGAAAGTTTCAAAAAAAGCTGGGATCCTTTTTCTGAGGAAATTTCAGAGAGCTGCTGTGATATTATTTCTGGAGGGACTGTATATGTGGACAGAAAACCAACTTTTTCATCATACCTCCAGCTTGTTTTGTCCCTATAGGTTCATAGAAGTAGTCTGAAATTGGCAACCAGCAAAATCTTATCACTTTACACAGCCCAAAATAGTACAGGAAAAATGTATAATTAAATCAAAAACACTGTAAATTTTACCTAGCTTCTCAGACTGTTCTGTAGAGTGAAAGATAGGAGAGATGTCATTTGTCTTCAGAGAACCTATCATAACTTGAGTAATAAAATTCAGAAGCAGGAAAATGGCTATTATATATGAATAATTGCAGTGTGTTTCCCATTTTGCATATTTGATGCTGTATCAAAGTATATTGCAATGTAAGCCACAGAATCAAATATAAAAAGAATATTTTTAATTAGAAAAGATCTTTTATTCCACTTGTGATAATGCCTATCAAAAATATACTTTTTAAAAATCTGCACTTTATTCAATTAGAAAASTTCAATTAATCAACAAGAACTAAATGAGGTCTGTTCAATCTAATGAAACATAACACCGTTTACTCCCTTTATCCATTCATTTTTTTAGAGGTCAATTTTGTGACTGTGCTGCTGTAAGGCTATTTCAGTAGTGAATGTTTTTTGGAGGGATTTTTTCTTTTTAATGCCTTCCAGTCCCAGCATTTAGAATGAAGCTGCAGAAGGATTAGTCCATCTTGCAATTAGTTCATGTACAGCCACCCAAGAGCCTGGTAATAACAGTTTCCGACAAAAATGGATGGTTATTGAAATAGAATTCTACCTCCTTTAGAAACAGTAGGGAATCGATAAATTATTATTCTATAAATTATTAAATCTATAGACATAAGATGACCAAAAGTTCAGTTCCTTGTCATCAATTAATTAAATGAGGACATACACCCATTGTTACCATCTGTCTATTAATTTAATAATTTATTGAATAATGGATGCTGCTAATACAAGGTTGAACATGACAATATCCATCTTCAGTGCTAGTCCAACATTAATGAGCTTGACACTACATTAGTCTCCTCCACCTTTTTGGCAAAYGTCTTTATTTAATATGGTCCAGAAGAATGTGTTGTCTGGATTTGTAACCTGGCAGGTCCTTAATTTCTGACAAATTTCTGTTCCACCAAAAATTTGGCTTCACAAAAAGCACTAGATTTTTGAGCAGTGAGGGAGTGTGAAGATCTAGAATGGTACCATGAAAATAAAGAAGAGGAAAGGAACAAGACTGATGTGTTTAAATAGGTCAGATAAGTAAAATTTCATCCCTAATGGGAAGAACTGACTAGCAC
The DNA here is from genome assembly GCA_003546035.1 of Mixornis gularis. Taxonomy (NCBI): domain Eukaryota; kingdom Metazoa; phylum Chordata; class Aves; order Passeriformes; family Timaliidae; genus Mixornis; species Mixornis gularis. The sequence goes on along the minus strand of QVAJ01000034.1, from coordinate 360,763 downwards.
TTGCAGGAATCACAGTAGATAATCACAGTACTCTTAAGCTTGATATCTAATTTCAGATTTTTTATTAACTCTTCATGCAAGATTCAAAGTATTCACATAAGCCCTCTTAATACCATCATCCCCTGTTGTAAGAGAGGAAACAAGAAGTTCTTTCCATTTTTCATTTCAAACTGTTGCAGTTTGAACAGAGTTCAACAGTAACACAGCTACTGCTGAATCGAAAGAAGACATGGATGTTATTTTCAGTGCTCTGAAAACAACATTTTCTGCCGAAGCTGGCTTCAAGATAAGTGTGCTGATGTACTGATGTACATCATTAAAAGCTAAACCAAATCAAAGGAGCACTTGCATATCCCTGTGACCTTCTCAATTGTGTTGTACAGAGCTTCAACTGGCTCTTGCAGGCTATATTGATTATATATTATCACATACACCAAATGATCTTTGAAAATCGCATTAACTAGATAAATGGCCTAAATACATTTAATTGACTTCACATGCTTCTCTTCAATAAAATGAAGAAGTGTCAGAAAACAACTTACATTTGAATTTGTTTCTCTTATCTGCAATGGTTAATCAAAAAATTGTTTTTACCACTAGATAATCACAGTTATATGGTTGGTGATATCAAATAGAGGATGATGTTCAGGAAAATTAACTGAGTTCTAATTGACTTGAACCTAAATGAATAAAATAGATAGAAAACATCAAGCATGAACTGTGTAATTAGTTCAGATATGACAGGCCGTATTTTTAGATATTTGAATTTCCTTTAGTAAATGGAGACTTGTAATGGCTGTAAAAGAAAAGGAAAGTGGTTTAATCATACAGTCCTTGTTATTAGGACTTTGTACTGTTATTTGTGCAAGGTATTTGCAGTAATAAAAATATGTTACATTTCTTTAGTTAGATGATCTTTGACTCCAGGTCTATGACCAATAAAATATTAAAACATGCACATTTTATCCAACTAGGCAAAATTAAATATTTTATTGTAAGAACAGGCTTTCAGATTTTTGGCCCATTCTTTATTATTTTTTATGGATAAATTGAAAAAAACCCAAATGGTCATATTACCACATGTCCCCCCCCCCCAAAAAAAAAATTTAAATTTTTAGAAGATTTATCTTGATCAATACCTTCATTTTTTGACTTCTCTTGCACAGTGGTGCAATACTGAGTCTCGGATGGTGCCTGCAGATGTGACTAATGACATATTCATAACTTTGACAGAGCAGCAGCAGTGGCAACATCAGCATAAGGCTGTCCTTGTTGGCTTCTTGTAAGGCAAATTCTTATTGAATACACTTGATAGAAGCTTTCCCTGTAATGGGATAAAACTTTTTACCTTAATTTGGACTGAAGTACAGCTGCTGCAGCCTACGAAAAGACTTCTAAGAATTTCTGTGGGAAGAAGCTCCTGATGTGCAGCAACATGTGAGGATGCCCCTCTTCCCTCAAAAAAATCCTATCCCCACTACAAATTCAATCCAGACAACTGATGTATTAAACTTATAACATTGTATGTCACCAAAGAAGTGGATGAGACTGTTTTGTAACATCATCAACAATAACTTCCATACAGAGAGTATTTTACTAGATGTGGCAACAGATGGCTCCACTTACTAAAAGAATACAACCTTATTCATATTTACATTCTCTTAGTCATTCCTTCAAGCCAAATTCACTTGCAACTCAGCCCACCAGGGAAATTAAAGCACAGCCTGAGACAGCAAGACTGGGGATTACAAGAAAGGCATACCTGCATTCATAAGAAGTCCTTGCCAGTTCTACCCTGTGCAGAAAACTGCTGTAATACCTCCGCTGCTGGTTAGCCCTCAAAAAAGAGCATTGAAGTAGTAACGAAGTGACACATATGCTTTCTGCTGTCATTTCAAAGAAGGATGAGTTTTAKCTCCCTAGCAAATTGTCCTAAATATGTAACAGAAGCTTTACCTCTAAATCAAGGATAAAATATTTCACTGAAAAGGGATTAACCTTACTACAGCATATGCATTTTTGAACTCTAGAATGTATAGGATGTGCCATATGAAATATCCACTAATCACATATATATATACACACACACAGACACATATATTTATTTGTATGTAAAATAAAAAGTTAGGGAGAAGAGGATGAAACAGGACTGAAGGAGTAACACCCAGCTATGTGTAACCCATGGAAAGATGAGTAGGTAGTAACATCATGATTTATTGGAGTAATGGCATGGAAATTGACTTCCCCTGTCATAAAGTCGTGGGCAAGCTCTTTTTTCTCTCATGTTAATCGTAAGTCACCATTTTGCTTTTATGCTTGAAGAGAAACACCTCAGAGAACCTCAGGCAGTAACCAGAGAAAGAATGGTTTTCRTCCAAAGGTCAAGTCTCAGTCTTATAGGAATTTCCATTTTTATGCCATCTGGATGCAGGTAATACAGAACAGTATTTAGATCCAGATCACTGTTAATAGCTCTGGTGACAGAAACTCCCCTAAGGGTGAGAGTCTTTAACAAGGAAATGTCAATGCCCCACTCAGAAAGAAATAATCTTCCGTGTGATCTTACAGTGATTTAAGTGACCACCACTGGGATGTCATGGAACAAGTGTGTGATGTATCATCAATACTGCAAACACAAGTAAAATCTGTCAGGGGGAACTGGGAACTAGGTAGAAAATACTGAGTTTCTCTAACTCCATTGACTAAAATGTTCTTGGTTAAAAGCCAGGAAATCTCATGCAGTGCTCTGAAACAGAGTCTTTGGCTGCTGTTAGCCCAGTTGTTGTATTTGGTCTGGATCTTGGACTCTTATCTGCCTCCCAATCACTGATAGAGAAGACAAAGCAGGAAATCTTGCTGCTCTGAAAATGCTGCTGCCCAAATGGCCAGTGACATAACTACAACACAATGGATCTTGGATTGAAATTGATCCTATGCCTATTCCTTGTGGTGCTATGGAAAATACTTGACATGGCTTGGGATGTTGCTCTGCTGTCTTACAACTTCCTAATGACAATGCTGACTGTCCTTGCCTTCTGAAATGAGGACGAAGTCATACAGAAAAACACCTCTTCAACCTGCCCTCATTAGAGACTGTGTGGGGTGCCCTGAGCCCTTCTGACAGACTTTTCTCGTAATTATGCTCCAGGTCAGTTTTAAAAGTATATATATATATATATTATATATATATATATTTTTTTTTTTTTTTTTTTTTTTTTTTTTCCTTCAGGGACTTTAAAAGACCACTAAATTCAGAAGAGGTCTGGGACAATTCTGGACACTATAGGTATGACACATATTTTTTGTGGTAACAATTTTAATTTATCAGGAACTCAAATGGGCAGAAAAGATGAAAAAGAGGCCACATAAGGACTACTGACTTTTATTTGGGAATCAGCCTTATTGATTAATCTTTCTGCTTCCACAGGTCATTTGCTTTTAGTAATGATACTTTCTTATATTTCTGTGAATTCTTGATATTGCTAATAAGCTACTGGGTTACCTGGATCCTCCTGATCAATCACAGGTGGTTCCAGTCACAGTGGCTCCAAATGCCTAATTTTCTTGTAAATTATTTGTACCTTCTCAGAGACTGAGAACAATTTTTTATCCTATACACCACTGTTACAGTTTCTCTCAGAGGAACTTGACTCAAGGTCACCTGTCTGCCCATTTTACATTACTTATTAAACTCACAGCCAAAATTTTTTGAAAAAGAAAAAGTTTGTGATAAGTTTTTTGCCATGTAGAGAAATGTATGGAAACCTAGAACAGTAAAACTGCAAATTGGTTTGTGTGCTATTTCACTTTTACTGATGCAGTGGGATAGAAGCAAGTCTAATTTTGGGATGCGTTTGCTTTTCTGTTCTGGACCTGTGGATATTTCATAGTAATGTATGTAATTTCTTTTAAGAGTTTCAGGAACCCACCTAGAAATCTGTTTCAGTTGTGAAATGTGAATTTTACTTCAGATCCCATCTACAAACTCTGTGAAGAAAACATATTAAAGTAGTGTAGCCTGAACTTCAGGCAGTGGAACAGGCTGCAGAGTGTAGCTGCACTCCTGTGTGAGATGCTACTGTTCTGTTCCTTACCAGGAGAGATCCCAGCAGGTGTGACTCACTGCTCTACTCTTATACCAGGCTGTCTACAAATATGACTCATGATACAGTTCACACTGCCAGTATTCCCTCTGGAAAAGGGAAGCTCCTCTTCTTCTTCTTCTTTCTTCTTTCTTCTTCTTCTTTATCTTCTTTCTTCTTTCTTTCTTCTTTATCTTCTTTCTTCTTCTT
>QVAJ01000034.1:286073-356190 GCA_003546035.1 Mixornis gularis | reverse complement strand
ACTACTACTACTACTACTACTACTACTACTACTACTACTTAATTTGGGGTTGGTGTGTCCTGTGCCTAGGTCAGCTTTGCAGGAGGCATGGAGGAGTCAAGTTTCTTCCTTGAATCTGCACAGCCAGGTAACATATGAACAAATTCTGCTTGCTGGAAGGTAATCACAGAGGCACTTACAAGCAAATATCCAGAGAGCCTTAAAGGAGGAATAYACACATTCTTTTCCCTCCTCTACCCCAGTCCAACCCAACTGGCTCTTAATTTTTGGTGCCCCAGGCAGCTTCCCTGCTTCCAGCAGTCTTTTGCAGGGAGAACGTGAGGGTTTTCTGGGTGGTGGTGCCTCTGAGGGCTGCTTCTGGAGTAACACAGTTTATGCTTTCCCTTTTATTCAAAGCAATGTCTAAGGGCACCACGCAGTTGAGAAACAGTAAAAAGAGTAATTAAAAAGAATAAAACAATGTGGTGTTGCTACTAACCATCATCTAAAATGATAACAATCTGTAATGTACTCTAATTATCTAATTAATTACACCAATAATCACTAATTAATGCATATTTTAAGAGATTGGAAAAATGTGCTTTCAAAGTGCTGCACTATCAACTGTCTGGCTGTATCTGTGATTTGACACTTAAAATKCTCACCAGAAAAAAACACCTCTTGTCTGTAGCACAGCAGATTTCCTGAGGGGCATGCAGAAGTCAAAAGACATTACTTCTCTGCAGTGACTAGGCAAATCTTGAGATCACTTGAAACAGTACTGAGGAAAGACTGGCATTTTCCTTTTGGCCATAAAGATGCTTTGGATAATATACTCATCCTATTCACCACTTTGCAAATTTGCTCAGAAATGTTTCCAAACAATGACTAAAGTGTCTCTAGAATGAGTATATAAGACTACCATTGTGTCTGGAAACACCACAAATATTTGTCTAAGCTGGAGCAGAGTTTTGATTTTTGAAAATACATATTTATTAATAGGAAAACTTTGTGGTGGGAATATTTTTTTTCCTTACACAGGAGAGCTTTCTTCCTGCTTGAGTTTGTGTGCTTACTGCTGAAGTACATTGTAAATTCTGTGCTTTTTCTGCATAGAATGAGTCTCTTCTAAGTTTGCAAAAGCCACAATTTCTATTCATGGAGTTGCAACAGTGTGGTATAAAAACTATCCCATAATATCTCTCAGAGCCTTGAGTGGGGATGGTTGTCCTAAACCAGTCATCAGTCCAGGATGATTGTTTCTTCTCATATGCAAGCTGGGAACTGTGTATTTTAATCTGTTATGCCATTGCGGGAGGTGTGAAATCACATTCCATCAGCTGCAGCATGCAGGGCTTGCTGTGTGAAGGAGCCTCAGGCTGTGGTTCAGTGCTTTGCTGGCTGGCACTGAGGAGCACTCTCTTGGGCTATGGCTCAGCAGTTTATTTAGGGCTTGCCTGGGTGCTGCAGTGGGCTCTGGCAGCCTCTGATTTCAGTTTGGGAGGTGTTGGTTGCCATAGACCACGGTCCAGAGAGAACAGCCTTCCAAAGCAATAGGAGAAAGATAAGAGGGGCAGCAACAGTTATTTCATTAGATATCCAAACTATTGTCTTTCTCATCCTGTTCCCAGGGTGGGGGAGAAGTAATGCATGATAAGGAATGAATGATGCCTGCAAAAAAGCATTATGATTGTTTCTGATTTATATAAATTATAGCTAAGTTGAAGGCTGCTTCACAAAAGGATGATGGAATTGACAGTTTTTTGTGGATAGGATGTTGGACACTTAGTTCCAAAAAACACTGGTTCTGTACATAAACTTGAGACTTAAACCTTTTTTAACTACCTTTTGTGTTTACTAGAAGTCTGGGCTGACTTTATGTTGAGTAAGAGTTTTTTTTCTATTTTCTGATTTCTAATTTCTCTGAAAAGTTAGGTGTTTATACAGTATTAAAAGTACTCTTAATAAAAAGAAAAAGATTCAAAGTGATCCAGTCTCTCCCCTCCCTATTTTTTCTCACCTAATCAGTCAGCCAGTTGTAATTGATTGCATCTTATCTATACCTGAACACACTCTATTTAATCAAGATTAAACTTGCTTTTGCAAGTTGTAAAAATCTGTCAGTGGTAAAATTAAAAACAGTGTAATTTTTAGTTGGGCACTGTGTTTACCAAAGCTACAAAAAATAAATAAAACTGTTTATTAGACAGCAAAATACATTTGTGAAAACAAGCTCTTTTCTTTCCCAAGGCCTTTCAGCTCAAAGAACAAGGTATAGGTTAGACTGATAGGAAGTGGGAAACTGATAGGAAGTGGGAAAACCAGAGGAGCAAAAAAGCAGAACAGAGAATTTTATGTATATAAATCAGTAAAGAAAAAGAGGTTTTTTCAATATGCATTTGAAAAGGTAAGAAGATGCTCAGTTGGAATATGGCTATACATAAAGTTCCAAAGGAAAAAGAATTTCATGAGTCTGAATCCTATTTTATTAGTCATAGACCTTATATTTTTCCTTGGTGTTAAAAAAATTGCATAGGATCAAATCTGTAACCTCAGTAACAAAAAAAACCCCAAACAAACAAACAAAAAACCAAAAACAAACAAACAAAAAATCTTCCAAGAGCAGTTGTAATAATTAGGTATAGGAGCCCTGAGTAATAATTTCTGGGGTTTTGTCATCATCTAGATTCCTAATGATGGGTAAGCTGGGTTAATTAGGGAACCAATCTCCCTCGGGAGAGCTGGAGAATCTTCTCTCCAAGCCCTGAGTCTATCAGGGTATTGCCTTGCAACCTCAGCTGCACCTGAACCCAGGACAGGAAGTTCTGGTCTCCACTGCTCCCACATTTCTCTTACTCACACATATTGGCAGGTATTGGAATTTTCCTTAGGAAGCTGGGGAGCTGAAATGCTGCAACACATAATCTCCTTGTAATTTTCTACTTAGTTGAGTTTACCACAAGGCTAAAGGAAGATGCTTTTTTTTTTTTTCACGGAAGATTTGGAAACTTTTTTTGTGAGCAAGATTTTACCCTCAGCATGATAAACTTTTGAGTACTTTTGGGAAATATTCAGGAGCATTGCTGTGCCACAATTTCTCCCTGTATGGCCAGGTAAGCACATACATAATCCTCACAACAGCACTGGCTTGGGGGAAAAAGGTTGTCCTGGTCAGGATGGGTCATGCTGGCTCTTCCCTTCCAGCTGCTTTAAGTCCCAGGGTAGCTGCTTGTGGTCCTTGTTTACCCTAAGTGTCTGTGGCAGGCATTGGCACAGTGCTCTGGGTCCAAGGGGAGATGGTTTTGTTCATGACAAGTGGAGAATCAGAGAAAGGGCAGAAGCATTTCTTTTTTACTGTATATTTAACTATGTTGGGAAGAATGGCCAAATGGCTCTGGATTTTGTACTGTTTTGGTGTCTTTAGCCTACAAACATCTGAAGCAGCTTTGACTTTTGTCTGGTGCTTGAATGGCTCAGGCAGAGATTGCTGAGACTCTGTTTACAACAGCTCAGATATGGAACAGCTGTTAAACTTCTGGATTTTTGTAACATTGTTAATATAATTAGGTTGCATACAATTCACTGTTCCAATCTAATTTTTCAGTGATGCTGCTGTTGACATTCTGTAGTGAACATTATCATTCCTCTGTACAGCTGAAACTTGAACATCTTTTTCTACCGCTGAATGATTTTCTTGCCTTTTCTTTTAGAGAAACATATCTTTTTAAAAATTTCATCTTGCAAGAAAGAACGTCCCCAAAACATTCCTACTGCATACACATTCAAAGAGCTCTCTGTTCAAAAGCAGAAGCCTAATTGTTAGTGAGTCACTTGCAATGTCTGATTCTTTTAGATATTCTGCAGATGAGATCTAGGCAAAGATAAAAGGAATTCTAATCCTGAATTGAGGAGAGCAGCTTTACAGTAATTGCTCGACCACACATGAAGTTATTGTTTTAAAATCTCCTTTGAAAAGAACAGATTTCACTGTTTAATGTAACCTTTACTCCAATTGGGTTTAATTCAGCATAAATGGTTTGGCTTTTTCTCGGCAGGTGCAATTTGATACTGACACATGTACAACGGTTCTAGTGCTGTTATCCTGATTTTCTTTGTGTCCTTTAATCACCTGCTGATCCAGTATTTCCTCCATTTTTTTCTCCTTGTGTAAATACTCAGTGGCCTCATCTCATCTCCGTGCACAGGAGAGGAGTGCAGGGCAGCTGGCAGCCTCACACGTGGTGCTCCTCCCTCCTCCCCTCCCCGCCCCCCAGACACTGGGGTCTGAATAGTTCTTAATGAAATTTGCATATTCATGGCAATAAAGTTTTAGCACAGGAAACCAACATGCAGAGTTGCATTAATATTGGAAGGTCTACAGTTCAGGGGTTTTATGTGCAAACTGTTCCCATGGCTGTGGCTGTATTAGTCCAAGATCAGTCTTCCAACAATGGCCATGAGCTTTTATGTGCAGCACAATGACACCTTGTGTGTATGTTTTGGCATTTCTGTTGGTCTCACACTTGTTAGGGACGTGCATGAGTTTGATAACCTTCACCCATCTATTGTGTGAATGAGGTAAATGACATGTTCCTCATTTCACGGGTAGGGACAGATGAACTGACTTTCTCATGAGCAAACACAAGTTGTGTTGCAGAGCCAGAAATGCTTCCTCTGGCTACTAACCCAGTCCTTAGCAATGTGGCTGGGAGGGGATTTTGTTGTATGTAATGTCTTTGTTGGAAATTTGTACAGAAGCTTTGCAGTTCTTCAGGGACAAATTAACAGCAGCAGTCTCCTGATTTTGTCCAGCTCACATATGTGAATTGCGTGACCAATGTAGAGTGCAAACCTTGGGATTCCTGTTCTGCAGGCATCCCTTGACTCTGTATCAATACTTCTGAGAAGGAAGTGTTCCTTTGATTTTTTTTTTTCTGTCCCATCTCTTCTTTAGAAGTCTCTTGAAGGAAACACCAAAACCTCCATATTCCCACTGTCCTCATTTAACTAAAACTCAGTTGCTAGAAATTAAGTCTGGCATTGCTTGTCCTAACCCAGTAGACATGAAAAATAGTGTGTTACCCTTCTCCTGTGACCTTTTTTCTCATTTTCATATTTGCACACACTTGCAAGGCCACCCTAACAACAGCCTTCTTATCAAATAATGCCAGTCTTTCAACTGTTCCTTGGCAGTAGGTTTCCAGACACGCACTCTTTCCTATTGCTTTCCTTTGGAGCTTCTCTCCTTTCCAATTCATGCAGGTGGCCTCCCTCTTCATCAGTGTCCCCAGCAAGTCCCTTCACTTTGTAATGGCTTCATCACATACTTTGTGACAGAACTGTTAGCCAACATATGAACTCTGAAGTATCTGGCGTGAAGCAAGACAAAAAATTTCACTTGCTGAACATCGATTTCTAAATTTTATTGACACCCACTTAACGACTAAGTTGTATTTGTAGGTTGTTTTATTCCCTCCTTATGCCTCTGTTCATCAATCCCCACGTCTGTATAGTTCACCTACTTTGATTATCCCGTTGTTTCCTCTTTTGGATTATTATTAGTAGTAATATTTCTCCCGGTTTTGTGTTTTTAGTAAAACTTTATATATACCTCTATGTCAGTTTTCCCTAATTTCCTTATTTTTATGACTACCTTGTCTTCTTTGATTTCACTTAATTTAGCTTTACTCATCTGAGCATGTCTGATCATAACCTAAAAACAGGTGAGAAGCACATCTCCAATGAGAATGCCACCAGCTTACATTTTCAGGTTCTTCTGTCCAGGCTGTGTAACTGACATGTTACAGTTTGAACATAAGCAGAAAATCATCTTAGAATTATCTCTGAGCATCCTCCTTATACCTTTCCACTGTGTCTGCTGCCATCATCAAAAAACTATGCAAATTTAGTGTTCTTCAGTTTCCATTTTGCAGAGGTTCAGGTTTTGTCTACACAGAATTGGTTTACTTTAACTAATGCTGGTGGCATTAACATTGGAGACATAAATCTAAAGTTTTGCTACAAGAATTCAAGGAACCTGTCCTTAACTGCCTACTTTCTTTGTGTTTTAATAGTAAGAATAAAGTTAACATGAGAGTGCTRCACTGTTTTGCAATCACAGCTCCATTTTGGTGTACAGACATAGTCTACAGCATTAGAAGAGATAAATTTCTCTCTACAGTGTTGTCAATTTCCCCCGTATTTTTATTAATCATAAATTTTTAAAAAGGGGGTATGGCATCTGAATCTCCAGAAAGAGTACTCTAAAATTTTAAAATTTATCTCTGAATAAAGAGAGTAAAGCCTGCATGAATTTAACTTTTTCTCTGCAAGCCTCCAAATATCCTGTCTTCAGCACATGTTCTGTAACCAGTCTACTTGTCCTTTCTCCACCCATCTGTTTTTCTTTGATCACATTCTTGCAAAAGAATGGAGGAAAAGCACTATAAAGCTGATGGTCTTTCTTTCACATAATCTGTGATTGTGATTTTATCTAATAACTTGTCTAACAGCTTTGTTTTCAATTCAGGCTTTAGAAAAATTTAGCTATAGTCCAACTGATCTCATGACTGCCATGTAAATGAGCATTGGTATCTACTCTCACTCTCCTGAGAGAAGATCAATTTTTAAGCTGAGTCATTTAGTCATAGCTTAATATAGAGAAAATCGACTGGTTGAAACATTTATTGTCTCATATAGTAAAAAAAAAATACATGAAATTTCAGCCCTGGCAATAACATCAGTGGTTACTAAAGGCTGAGGGTTTTGGCTTACCACTAATACAGTTGCCATCAAGTCAACTGAAAGTCTCCTGCTGCCTCCAGAAACACTTATATCAGACCTTTAAGTAAGAGTATACAACTTATGTATAATTCCTTTACTCTCCGTAAATACATAACTTCTCTTTCTCATGTTATTTCCTTGAAAGATTCCAAATATAGAAGATGGCTCTTTAAAGAAAGGGATTGTAACATGAAAGAGAGACTCTAGAAACCTGGGAGGATAATTTTTAATATAAAAATGTATTTTCTAAGCCTACCTTCATAATTTTGTTTACTTCTCAGACCAAAACATTGCAGGGCTGCTGATCTGAATACCAGCAGGTTAAAAGTGTATGTGCAGGAAGATTGTTATTTTTAGTTCAGCTCAAAAGGATGTGCATCATAGCTATATTTCTACTAATGATATTTGACTGAAGATAAAATATTGTTTCAGATAAATAAAGGGAAGCATTGTAAAAAATGCCAAGWTTTTTAAGGTTTTAATACAGTTAAAGGCTTTTTTTACTGATAAAGAAATCATAAAGAAAAAAATAAAAAGAATGTTATTGAAGGGGGAAATGTAGTGAAAAGAAAATAAGAGATCAATAATAATTGATCCATTTCTTCAAGTCCTAGAGGTAAAAAATTAAGAGTGTAGGGAAAAATGATGCATTTGTGAGAGAGAATATTGCACCTCAATCACGGAACTCTAAGAGTTAATATCAGATTATGCAAGTAGTTTGAACTAGCCTGTGATTTTGTGCTGCTTGTTAGATATCAGGAGAGGGAGCAGATTGTCTTGTTTTCAAAAATGTGATATAGTGTCATGTGTGAAAGTCGAGCTCCCTCTCCTCCCTCTTGGAAGCTGTACTTGTTTCTTTTATTAGTGGAAATTTAAATAAAATTTACAATGATACCTTGATATAGAGTAAAATGTGTCTAACTTCTAGAGAGCATGCCTACTGTGGTTACTTACTGAGGTTAACCATTCCCTCTTTTTGTAGTATTTCACTCCCTTCTGACAAAAGCCATGACTCTCGGACTTATTCTGGCAGAAATTTGGGGGGATTTAAGCCCTTTTGGTAGCATATGCAGAATGAGCAGAAAAGTCAGCATTATTGTGTCAGTTCAAAGGAATTTTTTTTCCCCTGGAGCAGCTGTCAAGGGGACTAATGAAACACTGAGCATTTGTTAACTAACAAGATTGGTGAATAGTGAGTAACTAATTTACATGGCAGGCAGCAGCTTTCTATGAAAAGCTCCATTTTTTGGTGGCTGTAGGTGTAATAATGATTGTAATCACTGCTGTCATTGGGGGCAGACTGTTCTCTTTACCTCTTCAGCCTCTTGAAGTGGCCAGAGGGAAGCCTGGGAACAGTACAGCAGAGCAGTAGTTAGCATATGATAGTAAAAATTTGCTGCAGCTCTTGCAACTGGTAGAGGCACAGGCAGGCGAAGTGTTGATAATTTATGTGGCTGGGTGGGCAACAGYGGCTGTGCTGCTGTCAGTACCGAGGGCAGCAGATGTTTACATCAACAGGGGAATGTCTGAAAAACAAACCACAGCCGGTCCTAAGTCTCCCATCTGACCGAGACTCGGTGCTGCCACCAGCGGAGAGGACGGACAGGTCTGGGAGTGTCACCTCGGACAGGTCTGAGTGTCACCTCGATGAGGAAAGGCGGGCGCTCCCTCCTGCTGTGGGCGGGTGAGGGACAGCCAGGCTCCCACAGAGCTCCAGCCGGGGCTGTGGGTAATTACAGCTCAGCCTTGGTCACTGGCTCCTCGGCAGCAATGACAGCAGCTAGTGGCTGCCAAAAACACAGTTTTTGAGTGGCATCCCAGGAGGGGCACAGGGCATGGCCGTGCTGGGCCTTGCAGGGCCCAGTGCTGCACACAGCAGACCTGTGCCAGGCACTGCAGGTCCTCCCATAGCACGGGGCTCTTCCCGTGTGTCAGGAGAGGTAAATGTCTCCTGGGGGACACAGGCACTACCARCCTGAGTTCAGCACCCTCAGCCAGGGAGACACTTGGGCTGGACTGATGGGAAATGATAAGACAGGGTTGGGGGTTGAATTGTGCAAAGCCAAATGGGATCTCTTCTYCATTTAGAGTGACAAAATTAAATCCCCTCTATAATATAGACCCTCACATGCTTTTCTTAGTGCCTACAGCAGGGAATCTCCTTCTCTAATTTAAAAAACAGGAACAGATGGTGCTGCCCACACCTCTTTCCAATCCCTTTGTTCCATAGCCTTTTTGTAAGCAAATTTGAACAGCATCTGGAGGGTTAAACTTGCTTCTCTTCCTCTTGATCTTGATCAAATTTAAATTTAGCCCTCATTTCCTTTTCAGAGTGTCTGCACCCCACAAGGTGTTATCAARCTCTGGATAAAAGGTAGAATCCACATGTGACTGGCATGAAAACTGTGCCACCAAGCAGAACAAAACGGTGAATGACTGCAGGATCAGCGTGCAGAACTGTCTTCTTGCTAGAGTGCTTGTCTTTTACTAGTTSACTATAGCAAATGATTCCCTCTTTAAAGGCAAGTAAGCATATTCAGCCCCCCCCCCCCTTTCTTTTTTTTATGGGTTAACCATTTCAACAGGAAGCAAAAAAAGCATTTCTACGAACAGCAGGTACTATCAAGATTTTTGTAGCAACTGATGTTTTGTGATGTGTTCGCACAGAAGAGGAGGAATGGATGTACCACACATCCTTCTGTAATGCTAGGTCATGGCACGGAGTAGGATATAAAAATGGCTTTGTCACATCTGCCTTTCATCAGATGCCAATCCAAGAAATGCTCTGTGAAGCTTGGGAGATATCAGCAGAAAAGAACATCTTAATTTTTATATCTTTGTCAGGACTGTGTGTGCTGCAGGCCAAAAGGCTATGGCAGATCTGGGTATGCCCAGAAAGATTCTTAGGCAACCAATACAATATAACATAAATTGGATGCTTACAAATTTTAAATGCTTTTCGGGTTCAGTGGTGACTTGGTAAAACAAATTTCATAATCTGTCCATATGCAGACTATGGATGTAAATGTCCTGCACAGGTTTATGATGTTATTTTCTAAATCTACATGTATTTCCAGTTTTAGGGAAAATCTGACTTCAGCCATCGGCAATGCCAGTTGTATGAAAATCACCTGTAATTTATCTGATAGGCCCTGTCCCTGTCCCTTGGCCTCTCAAGAACATCCTGAGTCAATGTCCAGCTATTGAGAGATGCAATTTTGAGTGCCTTTAAGAGACCCAAAATAAAGTAACATTCACAAAGGTGTGGTAGTGACTAAGGTGTCTTTATTACACAGTTCAATGACTGCTTGTGCACTCCATGTCTTCTGCCAACTCTATTAGCTGCTTGCTCTGAGAAGTAATACATTTAATAAAAAAAAGGAAAAATACCATTCTGTGTTCAAACGTCCTAAAAATATCCATTTAAATATTTTTTTACACAAATTCCATAGGTTGACAAGCTTGTATTTGAGAAAAAATGGCATTTCCTAATCCTGTGTTTGATTTTCTCTGTTATGGACTAAATCCAATTGCCTAGAGTGGAATAAACCTTGGTAAAATATGATATTTGTCTTTGTTAATCATGCAGAACACCCACAGCTCAAAAAAATACCGAGGTGGAATAATGAAGCCTCAATATGCATCCTAGAAAATAAATTCTGGAAGAAATGGGCCCCGTGCTAATAGCCAATCCAATAAGTTCCTCCTGCTGGAAGACCTACTGGAAAACTTTAGATGTGGATTATTGCTGTTTTGGGTTTTTTCCTCCTTCCCCCAGCAGTTCTCTTGCACAGGTTTTTCAAACATATTTTCRTGTTCAGAAGGTGTAGGAATGTTTTTACTCTCCCACAAGTGCACGTCCTTTGCACAGCTCACCAGTGGCTYCCCAGTTTCTTCCCAAAGGTGACCCAGATTCACCCCCTTGGTATCTGTGTCTCATTAGGGATGGCCATGCTAGTGGATAGGGTCACAGTGCTGGGGCTGCCCTGATGTGTGTCCTACACCTATGCCCTTGCCAGAAAATAACCTGCTCAATCAGAAATTTGAGGAACAGTGTTAATGAGTACACTTGCTAGCTAGCACACCTCATCCTCCTCTTTGCAGACTGCAAGATCATCTTTGGCATCACTCTTGGCTGATGTGACTCTTTGCCCTCATGAGTTTCCTGATCTTATTACCCTAAGGATACACAAAGTCTTAGAGGAGTCACATTTTCACAAAGGTGATGATAACACAGGAAAACCAGAACACCTCTGTTCTCCTTACTTGCCTATAAACCATGGATATTTATTTGATCCATCTAACCCAGCCCCGGCCCCACCCAGTGCAGTGGAGATGATCCATGTGAGGAAGGCTTTGGTGGCTTTGCTGGAATCTAAACTCTGAAGTACAATGGTCCAGCTCAGTGTGTTCCCTGCCCTGGGTTTGGAGGCTTCCTGCAGGCTGGATATTAGTGGGACTGACTCCTATCACCCACCATCATGTTTTAAAAAAGAAGATTATAGTCTGGCAATTCTGCCTTTCTTAGCCAGTTAGTAAGCAAATTAACAGCATTGACTCATACCACCTATAATGAATGCATAACTTCCCCTTTTGTSTCCTGCTCTAATACTTTCCTTCTTTTTTTTAATTGAAAATCAGTTTGATTTCAATAGGTTTTTTTCTGTCAATCCATGTTTCTCAATCTCTGTTGTCTGGAATCTCACTGTTTCTGAGTTACTCCTTGCTGGTGAGTAGGCCACAGTCATTTCAACAGACCCATATACTACAAATTATGTATTCTCATTGTAGCCACTTTTATCTCATCAATTTACATTGAATCCGTTRGTGTTTGCCTGTTGGTAAAAAAAATTTATACTGCTTTATCCATTTATTTGCTATTTTCAAAATCTGTTTGCCTTTATTTAGTAGGTGTCTTTAAATACAAAACACCTTCTAAAGATCATGACAGCTTCCAGGTTTGTCTTGGGCAGAACAAAAAAGTTTCAAGGTGGAAAAGCGCCCACCAGCACACAAGCTGTCCAGTGACCTGCAAAATTTCATCTGCAGTAAGCTTTTCTCTGTTACTGAGAATAATTTTGATGCCTTGTGGAACTGGGTTGTCAATTAGACAGTCCAATGTGATAATTCTCATCTCCTTGTCAAACAAGTACTGCCTAAGAATTCTACTCAAAAAAACATTCTTCGATTTATTGTATGCAAGTTGCTTGTTTGTATTACAGATGATATGTAGTGACTACTGAGGCAAAGATAGATAGTAGTGGGCAAGAATCAGTTCTTTATTTTACATCCCTGACTAGCCTTTGGTCATCACTGGCATTGTGGGATTGTTCAGTAGCTAGCACAGAATACTTCCTCATTGGAAGAATTAAAATAAGAAAGGCTGAGTGTTGAATAAAAATGCACATTTCGTAAAGTTTTTCAAGATAATTACTGGTGCTAAAATTCTGGGGTTTTTAGGATTCATGKAAGTTCTTGCAAATAAATTGCTGATGAACTGAATGTACGTGAAGGACTAATTTTGACCTTCTTGAATAATGATAGTGCTAACTTGGTACTTTCTTTTTGTGTCTATGTTAATGAATGACTTTTTGTACTACTTCACTAGATCTAATTTGTGGCATTCTTTCATGTTCCTGGCAGCCAAGTCACATTTTCCCTCCTGAGTGTGTCACTGAGATTACCTATCCCTTATAATCACCTATCAAAAGGATTTTGTGATAGCATGGGGAAGAGTGGTGTATTGAGGTGTATTTCAAGGGCCTGTGTGTAGCACTCTTTGCATTTTTCCTTTTAAGCTCGGTTCTAGAGGGTTTTTCTTTAATATCTAAATGCTCAGCAGGGGTGCCATTTTGACTTTGAAGAAAATATCTGCCTTTTCTGATAGAATTAATGTGATCCAAATAATAAATGTTCAGCTTTCACAAACTGCTCAAAAAAAAAATGCATCTCAATAGTGATGGTGGAACTGTGTCTTTGTCAAAATAATATCTCATGGTTACTGGATTATTACAGTTATATCAACTGGAATTCTTTCAATAATTCCTGGAAATTGTCAGGATGGCTCACATTTTAATTGTGATTTCACCAATACAATGTTTTGTTAAATTTACTTTTTTGTTTKKTTGGTTGGTTTTTTTGATAGTTAAGCCATGCTTTCYCAGCAAAGGAGTCTATTTTTGCTTTGCACTTGTCCCTTTCTCTGGGAAAATAAACTGATTTGTGAWTTGTAACAAAAACCAAAGAGCCTTAAATTTCAGGCTGGTTTTGGTGTCTTGGAACACTTCTATCATCCACAGTCTGGGAGCTGGACCAWGACAAAAATATTCACATAAGCTGTTAAGTCATTGGTGTGAGATTCTGACTTASCTGGTATGAGCACATTTTACTCATTTATCTCATTTCAGTGAGACAACTCCTTCTATGACTTGTCTGGTTTTGACTGGGGTAGGGTAATTTTCCTTGCAGCAGCTAGTATGGGACTATGTTTTGGATTTGTGCTGGAAACAGTGATATTGAAACAGGGATGTTGTATCACTGAGCAGAGCTTGCACTATGCCAAGACCTTTTCTGGCCTTATCCCACCAGTGAGTAAGCTGAGGATGCTCAGGCAGTTTTGAGGGGACAGCTGACCACAACTGACCGGTGGGATATCCCACACTGCCTGGCATCATGCTCGGCATATAAAGTGTGGAGAAGAAGAAGGGGAGACATTTGGGGTGATGATGGTAATTTTCCCAAGTCCCAGTTACTCATGATGGAGCTCCACTCTTCTGGGAATAATCAAACACYTGCTTGCCCATGGGAAGTGATGAAGGAATTCTTTGCTTTGCTTTGCTTTGTTTTGCTTTGCTTTGCTTTGCTTTGCTTGTGCACCACTTTTGCTTTAACTCTTAARCTGTCTTTATCTCAACTCACAAGTTTTCTTTTGCTCTTCCAACATTTTTCCCAATGCCACTGAAGGAACAAGTGAGCAGCTGGTGGTATTGGATGCTGGCTGGGGTTAAACCATGATGATGATGAGCAGGCAACTGATGGAAAAATGTATTCAGCCAGCAGTCCCTTCAGATAGGAACTTGAAATTGTCTTAGAAGGTCTCTGCTACCTCTTTGGACTCTGCTGATCACACCTTCACATAATTGACTTACCAGTACATTCACAGATAAGATGATGACTTGGATACATTTGTATGAAGTAATTTTTCCRTGAATATTTGTTGAGTCTTGTTCCAGCTGCTTCTCTCTCTATTTATTTTTTTTTTTTTACATATATATGTTTTTACACTTTAGAATTACCAGGAAAAAAATCAAAATGAAAGAAAATAATCCAGGAACAGAGCTATATAACTTACTGACAGACTAAACCATTCCAGTGTTCAGGATGATCTTTGAGACAGTTCACAGGCTTTGCAGCTGCCCTCTCTTCTAGCAGGGCTTTCCTTCCATGAATTGGGTGACCAGCTGGTTAGTTATGGAAATGTTAGATTCAATGAAGGACAGATATTAYGAAGATGTAAAGTGGATCTTTTTAGTAGTGTTTTGGCAAAAGAGATGGTCAGGGAGTAGTCCAATTAAATACGCAGGTTCCACTGAAGTCATTGGCAGCATCCCAGGCAGATTTTTCATCTGGAGATCTGTAATCACCCCTCTGCAGCACTTTCTGAGAAGCTGTGTCTCATRTCTCACGATGGGTAACTCATGACTATTCTGTTTTGAAGCCTAGTGTGCAAATTCCAATCTTTAGCCCCTACTTCTCCAGGAATATCCCTGTAAATATATCTAKATTTTCACAGGGTTTCAGTTATATGGTATGTGGCATTGAACACTAGTTACCTTACTATTGTGGTGTAACTGTGGGCATAGGATTTCTTTCCATGTTTTGAAAGACTTGCATTTATTACATGAATTTTCTTTATCCAGGCATGTGCTCATCTCTGAATGGAATAGTATTCTGACATCAGCTGCAATCAACTTTCAGCCTGAAATTTTATATATATATTTTTTTTTAACTGTTACATAGAAGTTCATTTTAAATCACACAGAATGGATGACAAAACTTGTGAAAAATACTGCTATACTTTGCTGTACTTTGTAATTATATATATATATATATATTTTTAACTGTTACATAGAAGTTCATTTTAAATCACACAGAATGGATGACAAAACTTGTGAAAAATACTGCTATACTTTGCTGTACTTTGTAATATGTGACTATGATGAAATTCTCAGCACAGACAAGTTACGAACAGCAAATAATTTGCAAGCATTCCATGGGCTCATACAATGCATAAAACATGTATTTGTAAATGATTAAATGATGATTCATGCACTGTAAATAATGATTCATGGACAGTTGAAAGCAAAGAAATTTACTGGTATTAATTGATTTSTGTAGATAATTCTCTCAGTTCAGTCACTCATGGTTTGGACAGGATTTAAATTAATAACTGGTACTGTAAGAATTTGAAATCCACTGAAAATGCCCTCAGAGCATCTAGCTTCTCTTCTATGAGAGTTCTCAGTTTATTCTGTTTTTTTCATGATTGGTTTATGTGTTTATTACTATGATTTCAGAATGTTCTTGRTGGCATTTATATTTATTTTTTACAAAATTACTGCCTTAGCCCTTAAAGGCAGCAGACCATTATTTATTTTTATGTCATATAATTTTTRTGGTTAAGCTTAATCTTTATTAGTATTTGTAAGTTTCTTGCAAACAATTCTCAGCACACAATTAGATTGTGTTGACTGCTGCTTCTTGTGCCAGACGATGATTAGAAATTGTACTAAATTCAAACCATTTCCAGCTCAAGGAAGACATTTCATTCATAGACTAATATGGGGTTGGATCCTAACTTTTTAATGTTTCCAATAGATGCCTCTGGGCAAACCAGAAGTATTAGTAAATGGGACAGATAAAGAAAACTATCAAAACCCAGCTGAAATACCTATAGAAAAACAATTAAAAACATTTGCCAGTGCTCTGGAGAATTGAGCATTCATTACAAAGTCACTGTGTAGTGTAACTGGGAAGCAATGCCATCACTTACATGTACAAATGATGCTTCCTAAGCCTTTGTTTATCATCTGAGCATTTACATAAAAGCCAAATATTCCCCAAAGAGATTAAACTCACCCTGGTCCRAGTGTCTGGTTTGACTTCAGAAAATGGAATGTACTGATTCACAAGTGTTACAAGATATAGAAAATGAGCCATGATCTGGCCTATCTAAAAGCACTAAGAAAATCTTGCAGCACTCATGTTCATTTGCAGAATGGCTTGTTTAGCCTGAAGGTATAGTGGTGTTTTATATAAACTAAAAATTAACAAATAAGAGGCTGAGAACCCTGGCACTTTAGTCTGGTTTCAATCCTGCTTGTCAGATTTGAAGTCTCCATATTCCTAAGAGTGAACTTGAGACTGACAGTGGCAGAGTGTGTGAGRAAAAGAAGAAAAGGAAACACTTTCATAGTGTTCAYTATGAAAAAGCGCTCAGTGAGAGCATGAGGCTCCCAGTGGCCTCTGGATACTAAGGCAGCCTGCAGCTGAACAGAAAAATGGAGCTGTGATCCACCAGTCACGGTGGTCTTTGGTGGCAGATGGGCCAAGAGAGGTACCAGGCATGGAGGGACAGATTAGAATCCCCTATTACCAACATAAAAGATGATGAGTGGGAAGACATCACATTAATCAATGTGTACCTGGGTGAGATGCCAGAAGCAGAGTTGAGGATAGAGTTGAGTCTTCTGTCACTAAAATCCTTCCCTAGAGGGACAATACAGCAGGCTAAGTAGCTATGAGGTACTGCTTTTGTTAGTGGATGGGGGATTGGCCACTTCTAGGTAGGAAAAAGACTTGCCAATARGTACCAGTGGACAACAGAGGGTTCCTGGCTGGTGGGCATCTGGATTAAAGGGTGCCTGAATGTGTTATGTTTGTTCCAAAGCTTTTGGATTAGCGTCCATCTTGTGTCCGACCCTGGTTCTGTACACTGACAGGCTCCATGGAGGCAGATTGACAATGAATWTGTGCTGATGCCTTCAAAATCCCATACACAGTTCACGGTACATCATGGTAGYGTTGCAGTTTTTCTCCTGCCTAATTGTATTTGTGTATATGCTACCTCCCACCTAGCTGTCCCAGCATTTCTGGCAGAGAAGTTGTGAACTTTTTCCTGTGAACTACACATTCCCGTTGCCCCATCTCTTGTCACTACCTCTCTTAACATCATCATGAAGTTATATTTAGAATGATTTCACATGACACAAGTGTGTGTGATCATGTACCTCTGTATGAGGCATTTTACTCTTGATCTTTCTCCATTTTGTTATCTGGCCGTGCCATTTGGTGGCATCAATTTCTATTTTAAGAGAACTGTTTGCAACATTTAAAAATAGCATGTGAAACTGCTGTATTTGTGTTCTGTAGCACACGGGCAGCTTAATGTGTGAAGAAGAAAGTAGGCTTTTGCCTGTTTAATAAAATAGCCAGAAGTAGGTTTTCCACAAAAACTAAGTAATTTTCTTTTTCTTTTCCCACATTTGCTCACAAAGTTTTATTAGTGTTATTTATGTTTTCTCCTCATGCACATTAACAGCAGGCTGGGCAGTGGTGGTGGGCAGCAGCAGTTTAATATTTCACAATAGTAAAGATACTAAAAAAAATGTAACATCACCAAGGACAGACGTGCTGTAAACCTGGGAGGTCAGTGGAGTTTCATGAGGCCGTTTTCCACCTTGGATGGTTGGTACCTTAGAAACCTGGAGAAAATGCTTTGCCCTGGAGCAGCTAAAGGTTAAAGAGAAGCAGCTTAGGGAAGAGGATGGTGCTTGAATTGCAGAGTGACATGCAAAGGCTTCGTAGGGAGGGATGAGAAGGCAAAGCAAGGAGAAGATAGATCCAGGGAGCAGCTGAAGTAGCTGCTCACCAAGAGAGGATTATTTGCAAGAAACAAGAAAAGTAGCTGAAGGAGGGGAACAAGGCTCTGGCTGGGGCAAAAGAGGTGGCCTGATGAGGAGATTACAGCAAACAGGTGCTACAATCATGGTGGCAGGTGCTTAGGAACAAMGTGTCAAAAGAGTCTTAGAATGCCACTGCACCTCCAGGAGCTACATCTTCCAGGGATCTGACTGCTTCTTCCCAAGCCCCTCACCTCTTCTTTGCCACCTGCTTACTGGTGGCTGCTAATTGCCTCTGAGCACACATATGTCAAAAGTCTCCTGAGGTAGAGAGAGATCCCAGGTGGTAAAGACCCACCCAGCCATATCCACATCTATATTTCCCCTTGCATTTCAATATTCTTATATGGCCCTGGTGTTTCTACTGTTGCAGTCTCTGGCTGCTGTCCTACAGCAATCTGGGCATTGTCACAGCTTTACCTTTCCAGGAACAAAGTCGTCTTGCATAACTATGGTGTGCCCTCATTCTGTTAGGTCTCCTGCTGCCTTGGAGCTCTGCCTGATTGGAATTGGGTCCTTCAGGGACTGAGTCATTCCTGTCAGGGCTTTCACCCAGCAGTGCTGTGAGACCTGTGTAAGAATAATCTCTCTCATTTTCTGGAATCTCAACTCTGAAACAAGTTCTTAACAAAAATGAGCACAGCAGAGCACCTAAGGAGGCTCTGATAGAARCTAAAGCTAGAGAAAATTAAGATAGCTGGGTAGGATTACTGCAATGCTATTGTTTCCTGTGTTCTGTATTAATTTGGTCTTTTTATGTGTCCTGAATATTTGTAGATTTGTTTTAAGCTCACTGTAAGTCAAGCTATAGCACAAGTAAGGATTTAGGATGGTGAGGATGTCTGTTACTCATTCATTCCCTTAGTATAATCTGCCCAGTAAGATATGCTCACGTCAAATTGGAATATGAGGCTTATGCTGTCCCTTGTGCTTATCAAACACAAGGATAGGCCACAAGAAAATTCACTGATTTTGTGTGCTTCTGTCTCTAAAATTTTTTTTGAGAGAATCCTGCCATATGAAAGTCTGATTGTTCCCACTGCCCAATGCATTTTTCTATCATRGAAGTAAACAAAATTGAATTTCTGTAGTCCTAATTGCAGCCAACTTTGTTGCTGAGATACATGGGGTTTTTTTCCTTACTTTACTGGATCTGTATTCTTTAATAAAAGAATCTGAACCAATAGTTCTAAAAGAYTATTTGTATGCTGAGATAAGAACGGTTAAATCAAAAATGTTTGATTTAGCTTCTTAAAAAATCTACTTTTCTTAAAGATAAGTTTGTTCAAAATGTGGGAATCAACTTTTTTACTGCTGATTGCTATGAAGTGTGAATCTGGAGAAATAAAATCTGGAGATACCTGTTTGGTGTAAGAAAAAGGGGACAACAATAAAATTTATAACAACCCAGGTGCAGGGCCAGAGTCTCTATTCCTTTGTTGTCTTTTCTCAGCGCACTGGCTTTGTCATGTAACTTGGGGCAATTCGATCTGAGTGATTGTAGAGCCACAACTCAGTGCCTTGGTCCTGAGCACAGACCATGTCCTGTCTCAGAGTCATGTGTGGATGGGGACACCATATCARTGGCATAGAGGGAGTTCAACAAGTTCTTCTCTGAGCTACTTCAAAATTTCAGCATCTCTCTGAAGACTGGAGAGATCCATAGTGTGTGTATCAATTTTCCCTCTTAGACCTTTGAATTATCACTTAGGCTGATACATCTTGGACTCTTTTGCAGAAAAGCTGCCTGTGCTGTATCTGCCCTGAGGGTCAGARTACAGGGACATTTTGGCATCCTGTCACTTGATTTGTCTCAAACATCTGACTGGAGTGAAGTTACATAGGATGGAACTGAAGTCAAATGAGAAATCTCAGATCTGAAATTCCTTCTATTTAGGGGAAAACTCAGAATAAAATTTGTTTCAACATTTTCCCTTTTTTTGTTCTGCGAGTTACAAGTRTGTGAGTTCCATCAGATTGTTTCCTTTTGGTTTTATTATTTATTAACAGAATTAAGGAAACARTATCTTTCCAAGAAACTTTAAAAAAAAGTTTATAATATTGTTATTATTATTGATCAATTTCTGTACTTTCATTCACGAGCTTGGAACTATTTTCCCAGAAAGATTTGCCCCATTTGATTTTCAACTTTTTTTCTGAAATGGAAGTACTCAGAACTTTTATTTTTTTCTGACTAAGCTATGTGGAAACCACATTAAAGACAGATAGCACTAATGCTGAACTGATGTTTTTCAAACGAATGCTCTTTCTCCATTTTATTTTGTTTTATATGTGGTAAGCATATCAAAGCCAACTCTAGAGGTTACCTAATTTATAGTATCTRTGGTAACTACCTGTAGATAGGCCTACCTATGCTGGCCTGTTGACAAGCCTGTGTGAAAACCCACTGTGGGAAGACAGAAAATAAAAACTGTGTCTTGCCACAAGCAGGTTAATTTCTATCATATTTGGAGTCTTGGAAACTTACAACAACACTTTTGAGTGAGGAAAAGGGAGATGTGCTCAATTCAGTTATCACAATTCCGTAACARCAACAAAAAAAATCCCAGAAGACTGTAGACAAAACAAAGGACAGGGGTAGGACAGAAACTCTGAAGTAAACAGGGAATTTTCATGAGGAATTTTTGAAAGAGCTCATGCTCAACCTGGCTGCAGCAGTATGTCATCTTACAGAGATTTAATTCCTATTTGTTCTGCTTGAGGAATACTTCGTTTTATTTATCTGAAGATAAGAGAATGCAAGATAGAGATATTCTCTCATGGGCAGAACCAAGCTGAGAAAGGGAGAAAATTAACCTGGCTTCTCTGCAGCTGGCATAAATCAGAGCTTGCAATCATTTTATAAAACCACAGGCTCATCTCATTGACACACGTGTGACCCTTTAAGATTATTCTGTTGCTGCATTACTTCCAAGTGATCAGGCTAAAATGGTCAATGCTGAATTTCTGAYAACATACCTTTAATTTACACAGATGTGAGAAAGTATCTAGAARTGCACTGAGAATGAGAAACCAGTTGAAGAACCCTTCCACTAAACTCTTACCRATACTTAAATCCTATAGATTCTTTAAACACATTTCAGCCAAGTGGAGTCATGTAAATGAACCTGATAAAACATGCAAAGGTGGTGAAACAGCAATAGCTTCATCTTGCTGTGAGCTTGGCTTAGGCTGCTTTTAGGATGGTATTCACCTTCAAGCAGTTCAGAACAGAAATTAATTGGAACAAGCCTATGAGTTCTGAATACCTTTCATTTAAAGAAGGATTTTGTTTGCCATCCAGCAATTCTGATTTAAAATTGCACCGTTTGGAATGATCCTTCATGGGGGTGTAAGGCATGGTGTATGCATCCARTCTCTTCTTGGGCTAAGGGACAAGGAGGAACCTTGTTGTTGTGGGCTGCCTGCCTTAGCCAGCGGTGTGTGGTGTGATCCATGTAAATGAATACCTACAAAAAATGCTGCCCAATTCTGCTCAGTCTGTGTGGAGTCACAGAGCCAGGGGCTGAGTAGCTATAACCACCCAAGAAGTTCAGTAATAATCCCTAAAGACCATTACAGCTGAAATGCCTTATTGATGTTGTGAAACAAAATCATAACAGTAAAGAGCTGGAGTCAGAGTATGTATTTGGCTGAGTATACGGAGTGCAGCTGCCTCTTGGCAGTTTCATTTGTACCTGAATTACTGTAGCCAATTCCTGCATCAGGAAATAAGCCAGAAATTAAAAAAGCTGAGTGAAGGACTTATGTGTTTAAAGATGTCTGATAACCTTGCTGGGACTTTAAAGCCTGTAAGGAATTAGATCTCTGCAAGATGACATACTGCTGCATGATGAAATGTATCTTTCAAATTACGCAGCAAAGTTAGTATATTTCTATTTTTTTCATCACAAAAAGACTACTACCATTACTTCATGTGGAAGAGGTGGGTTGAGTTCACATGTTAAAAAAAAAAAAAAGATAGTCAAGATCCATGCCTCAAAATGTCTTGAATTCAGGAAAGAATTTTTATCATGCTATACTACTTAACATATTTTATATTCTATTCAGCTTAACATGCTTGTTAAAAATATCTATAAATATATGTTTTCTGATTTTAAATGAGCAAGAAAAAAGTTATAGCTTTAGATTATGGCATTCTTATTACTTAGGAGTAGGCAGGTGATTTTCAACCCAAATTTTAATCTGGTTTAATAGTGCTTTAGTTCTGATTTTTATGGAATGATACATTGAACTGTTTGGATTATTGTTCTTTTCATAGGATAAAATCCTCATCAAATAAACATTTGATGGCTTGGTCTRTTAATTCTTGAGTTAAAAAATACCAGGTAAAATGGATTTGATTTTTGAAAGCTTGTTTGGCGGTGGCGGAAACCACTTGCTTGAATAATAATTCTGTGAGTAACTAAGCAAGCATTCATTATTAATGGCTGTGCCAAACATGCCATGTAATTAAAGCTGTAAAATTATTTCCATTTAACCCTAATTCTGTGTTCATGTGTGGCATCTCATTTCTAGAAAGCATAGTCAAAATAAAACAAGTCCCTAAATGGTGATGCAGGGAAGGCATTGGCATGAGTGGCAGCCCACAAGCAGACTAAAGCAGTAGGAGAGAAAGAAAGAAYACACAGTGGGTGGGTATTTATTTTCCTTGACCATTGGCACTTTGCTGGCACACCTGGGTTAGGAGACGTCTCCTTATTTTCAATTTGGTCATTAGCAAGAGCTTGGCTTATCCAAAGATTCAGAGGAGACAAAGACTGATTCCAATATGAAGCCTAAATTTTCTGCTTGTATGCTCATTTTGGGAGGGAAACGTCTTACTGGGAGTTGTTCCTTCTGCTTCCTTCCTTTTCCAACTTTGAGCAGTTCTGTGCCTTGGCAGTCGTCCCTTCTAATGGCTGTAAAGTCTTTGGACTTGTTTCTGTCATCTCCCAGAGGACTGTGAAATAAGGAAAAGGCATTACAAACAACTGATGATGCAGGTTCTGACACACTTGGAAAATCCAGGTAAATCAGAGAGCTCTGAAGGCAGGCACATTCTTTGATTGGAAGAAGTGTTCAGGTTAGTTTTTAAACGATGGCAACAAAKGAATTGTAAAAGTTCATCATTAAACTTCAATGTATATTTTACTTAATATTTTTATGTGTAAAATACTGGAAGCTACATTTCCTCCCTGAAGCCCCCTCAATTCCACTAACAATGCTTTTAAAGAGTAGATGATATGTATCTGTAAGTGCAAAATTATTGACTAGTAATGCATTTTTGGGAAAGTGGCTTATGTAACTAGTAGGATTGTTTGGACTGGAGCCTGAAATATTGGCTGGAATCTGAAACAGCCTGTGCTGGGGATTGTCTCTCTCAAAACTCTTGAGGGAAAGAGTAATAATACCAGTACCTGTGTTGCTATGTGCTCTGCACAATTTGATCTGTGATTTTTCAGGGCTATTGAACACCTTCAACATCCTTTGAAATAACTGCTCACTTACAGAACATCTTAGAAAGTTTGCATTTGATTTTGGATTCCTTATCATTCAAAGGAGCATTTGTGCTGTTATTTGGATGAGTTCCACTGCARTGTCTGTTACATATATTCAGATGTGTATTTATACTGAGGTTGCAGAGTTCCCTTAACCTTTGATATTTAGACCTGGGGAAGTGGCTTGCATCCACATCTCAGAAAGCTACATCTCTTTATTACATCCACATCTCAGAAAGCTACATCTCTTTATTACATCCACCAGCAAACCTTGTTTGCAGAAGCGTAATTGTAGATTTCAGGATTCTTTGATTTATAATCTACAGCCAGCTACATGTTCCCATACAAGTCATTTTATTTAGATATTCAGAGAAAAACACAAACTCTGATTTACTTTTGCATCTGGAACATTTCAAAGTAATTAACGTTGCTGTGTACAATATTGTCTTATTAGTTACAATTCAGATCTCTATATACCACAATGTTTAAAGGTCATACCATAGGGATACTACAGACATTCAGAGCAAATATTCAGACTTTCCAGAGTCCAGGATTGTGGTGGAGCTGAACAAACTTTTATTAATCTGTAACATTCCATATGTGTTGCTTTCAGATGTAAAATTTAAAGATTAAATAAACTGTGGTTTTAGCTTAACTTCAATTTTGAAATAAGTTAAGCCTTTTTGCATGTATTTGTTTTTTTTTCTTATATATCAAGTATATTAAGCTTGATGCACAGAAAACTTAGAACCAAGATTTACTGGTGTTTGCAGATTTTGGTAGATGGATAAAATTCAATCACATAGTCTACACACAGTTCTGAGGAAATAATGAAAGATGCTACATTTTTCCTCTTCTGCTTCCAGCTGATCCTGAAAGTCTTGGCTGGTTGAAGTTCTGTAGCTTCCCACAACTGGAGATCTCTCACTCTCAAAAAAATAAACACATCTTGCAAGTCACTTRAAATGCAGAGCCCACATCTTATTCTGTTATTTTGAATTTCCTGGATAGACAAAAAGTGTGAGGGGGGGAAAAAGCTGGATTTAATGATCTGGCCAAGTCACCACAGTTCCCTGAGTAAGATGTCTGTACCCCAGCTGCGTTGTGACCCTGATAGAAATGCAGCTGCAACAGTGGGGGTTGCCAGCCACAGGAAAATTACGAATCCTGAAGTGAAACCAGGTGGAGAGCAGTCGGTTAGAAAGCTTGGAATTTGCTGCCAAAAATTATTTAGACTGCTCTGATCATCACAATTTTTAACAGCAATTAAACGAACAGCAAGGTTATAATAACACTCTTGTGATGTTTATGAGAAGAAGCATGAGGAACACCAGGTTAATGGGATAACAAGCAAAACTGTGATATTGTTATTGATGACTGAATTATGATAGACATTAAAGTTTTTGGGTTTTTTACCTTGAAAGGCTAGTATTAGGGCAGTTTTGGAACAGAAGTTTTGGTAAATGTCAGAAAGRAGCAATGTTTTGTCCATTTTTGTTTTATTTGTTTGAGTTTTGTGACACAATATGAAATCTTCTGGTATAAGTTTGCTTCCATTAGTACTTGGTGGGATGGATATGAGAACAAGGTGAATGTTTTTGATTAGAAAACAACACAGAGAAAAAAGGGGACTGTACAACTCCAGTTCATTCTGGATAACTAACTGACAGTCTGTCGTAACGTGTTGTTCTGCACTGAGTGAACATCTCAGCAAGAGTTCCACCTCCTCTCTGGAAAGCTGGTAGTTAAGCCAATTAAAAGTTCACAGAATCAGCTGTAACGTGTGCTTCTAATGTATACCTTTAAATTGAATTACTAGCCTTCAAGCATTCAGGAGCAGCGTGTATTTTGTTAATCAGGCACTGAGTAGCCATGGCCAATTTTGTTCCTTTTCTTATTCATGTCATTACAAGCAGAAAAGTCTTTCCTTTGAGCAACTCATGTGAGGAAGCTTTCAGATCTCATAGAATATGACTGCTAATTTCACTGTTACTTTTGCAGTGTGTCATAACAGTGCAGCRTCCAAGAGCAAAGATTGCTCAGAAATTATCAGAGTAGCACAAGTACTATCAAAGAAACTTACACTCTGCAGATAAACTGTGGAAACTAGCCAGAGGATAGATGCCATTGCAAGGGCTGTAAAAATTTGAGTCAATGAATGTTAGTCAAATGTTCRGCTGGATTACCTCAATTTTAGAAAAATAATTTAACATAGCTCTTTTCTGCATCTGCCAGTTTGCAGGGTTGGTATTTTTCCTATGCAGTACACCACTGTGTGTCATAGAGTAGTGAGGCAATGAAGTGGGAGAAACGGAGCTGAGATTTGTAAAGTGGGCAAATATTTAAATTAGTAAAGGCAAAGACTTCAGCAGCATTCTCTGAAATATTGCATATGTAGGGAAGTGTTAGGCCAGTGGCAAATCTACTCCTGGGATGTGTAACATACTGCCAAACTCAGGAAATGAAAAAATCCATCTAGTGTCAGTTGTTGCCCGGTCCTACTCCCTCTGTGGGTTTGTGTTCATGTATGAAAATACAGATCCTCAGGTTGGTTGTRAATAAACATTAATTCATTGCTTTCAGCATGTTTCCACCAATTTTTCCCAAGTGAAACATTGGCCTGGATTTAGTGGAGGTAGAAATATCAGTGATTTTTCCTCCATTCTCTTTCCCAAGAAATGTATTCTAACTCCTGAGAAGCTGATAAGTCATTTGGAAAGACAAAATATAGGTTGTGCCTCCAGAACCTATTCAGTGCAACCTCTATTGTTCTGCTTCCTGCTCAGTGGGAAAATGTGTGCAAATTCCCTGTGTAGATAAAACCCAAGTGATCTCAGATCAGTAACATCCAGTATTGACAGTGTAGTCATATTTTCTTTACTGAGAGAGAAAGAAATCAAGGTCACCTCACAAAAAGGAGGTTTTTTCTTTCTCTATATTTGTGAGGGGATGGTTTTTTTGCTTTGCTAACAAGTGGTTTAATTTTTGTCTAGTTGGTTGAGGTTGGTTTATTCATTTATTTGGTGGGATTTTGTTTGTTTGTTTGTTTGTTTGTTTGTTTGTTTTTCAGACAGTTCTTGCCAGTTGAAGGCCAATTAAAAACAAGGCAAACTGAGAATGACCTTATTCTTCAGCTGATGACAGAAACTGCCAGGCAGGGTTCCCAGCGACTCAGAAGCAGGGCTGAATCTATTTGACATCCTAGAAACACTGCTTTCCTCTGGCAGAAGTTTGTATCACCCCTGTTGTTGCAAACAAAATAGGTCAGGGTCAAGAATTTGGCATTTTTCAGCAAAACTTTGTTTCCTCTGAGAATTTTCGGATAGATTCACTTTGAAGTGAGGGAGTCAAAAGGACTAAATTATCATCTTGTCAAAGCTACTTCTCTTCCAAATGCCTGTTTAAAATACAGTGGCACAGATGCTCTCTGCTGTAACCAGAATGTTTCAGAGCAGGATGTTGTTTAAATTTCGCTTGTTCTCTCAATGTTCTTTCCCATAATAATGTCAGTCTTCCTGAAGAAACAAACAAATGAAATAAAAGCTGAAATAAGGTGGCTCTGTAAGCAGTGCRGGGGAATTTGTTGTGTTCCATGCTCAACAAGAAAGGCTCTGAAAAGAAGCAACTTGTGGGAATGCTTGGAGACCAATCCCCCCCTCCTTCCCCTCCACATGCTCTGTCTCCTGGGCTCACCTTTAAAAAATGGTCAGCTAGTCTGCAACAGGAGAGAAAAAGACAAGCACCCAGAGAGCCAAAGAAGTTTAACCATTTCACTCTCAGTCTTGAAGACTCAAGACAACCTCAGAAGAGCTCTGTGCAACAGCAGCAGACCAATTACTGTTACTGGTGGGAGCACTAGGGTCAGGTAGACAGTATTCCACAGGACATTATGTCTTCTTCAAATTATAAAGGACAGAGGGGGAGAAAGGCCACTTTGCTTCATATTCAATACCTCCTTTCATGTTTAAGTTCATATTTGTTGGATATTTACAGGCCAAGTCATAAGCTACATCCAGTGCATTCCATCCTGAAGAGGCCTTTCTGTAGACATGGGAGAAAAAAGAGGGAATATGCTTATTCCACATCTTGCCTTTTTTTCCGTTTTTATTTTTTCATATTTTTGGTTTTGTGTTGTTGGGTTATGTACAATTGACTTAAGCTTTAAAAGGAAAAAAAAAAGTCTCAGTCCATTAATGTTTTGAAGGTGATTTTCTGTGCACCCCTATGTAAAACAGCATTTAAATGTCACCTTCATAGTCCTGATGCTTTGTCTCCAAACTGGAGTCATATTCATTTCCCCACTACATCAAGAATAGAAGCGTTGCCTCAAGACCTAATTTAGGCTTTGAACCTTTACCAGACATCAGGCCAGCATCCTTCCTGATCTGAGCAGTCCCATTTTCCAGCCACAGATGGGTCCCATCATCACCTGCCAGGCTGTGTACTAACATTGTCAATCCCAGTATCCAACTAAATGAACTCCAGTTGGACAAAACAGCACAAGGGACAATATGCTTTTAAATTTTCTTCACATCTCCAGGTGCAGTTGCTTGGTTTTGAGGAAGAGACCTGTCCTCCTGTGGCCTCAATGTAATAATGGCATAAATCCCATTATTAGCACTAAAAGTAGTAATGCTCATAATGTCAAAACAGTATAGGTCACCTCAGGGTGTGATACAAAACACTAAAGCATCAAGAGGACTCTTAAGATGTCATGAAAGGTTGCAGAGAGGTGCTTTGTGATGATTAGAAGCCACTACAAAGCGTGTATAGTTTTTAGATTTGCCAGTCTGATGTCTCTTCTGTTGACATCATGCTTCACACAAAGCAGTGGACATTCTCCTGGTTTTTCTTTCCAGTCAGATCTCTCTTCCTGYATGACCCCACCCCTCTTTCTTTTCTTAAGTGTTTAAACACATTAAGTAATGTCTTTCACATATTAATGTAACTGGTGCTTGAATAAAATAAACCATTCAGGTGGTTTTAGTGTTGCGTGTGTTGTCCTTCAGTGTTCATAGTAAAGAGGATTTTGAATTCAGCTGAATGGGGGCATCCATTAATGTAAAAGCCTTGCAGCTCAAAATCGTTTGGAGCAATTAGGAGCAAGGAAGAGCAAAAGAAAAAAAGAKAAAAAGGAGATACAATAACAGCACTTTCCTCATAAATTCAACCATACACTTGAAATGCATTTATTTTTGAATAATGTTCAGAAGCTCCAGCAAAGGGGTAAAGTAGGACAAGAAAAGTTTGTTACCCATTTACCAACTRGAGACCTCATTTTGGCACATTTAAGAGCCATTGTTGCACCTGCATTTCTTTCACATTAGAAAGTCATTCTGCCTCAAAGGAAAAAAAACATATACTTATTATGTTTTTAAAAGAAGATATTTTACTTCCACTCCAAGGCATAGAAAATCATGAGATGCATTCATGTCTGTTCCACCTTCCTTGACCAGGAGGCTGATCCAGCAGAGGGATTCTGTATTTGCTTTTCCACTTCATCTGCTTATTCTGCTATAACTATAATTTTAATGTCATTTTGGTGCAAGTCCTCATTTTCTTCAATTCTTACCATCTTATCCAATACATAGGAATTCGAAATCCCATAGAAATTATTAAAATTTTCCGTTGGCCTTTTTCTTTATTTTTATGGATGCTTTCTGCCATCAATACTTTAGTCTTCAATTTATTTTCTTTTGTTTTATTTCTGTTGATTGCAGGTGCTTTGCACCAACATTTATTTTTGCTGTGGTAGATATTTGGAGTCAGCTGCTTCAGTAGGTTTCCGATATACTGGTTTTACTTTAATCAATGTAATCAAAGACATGGAGATTGGAAGGGGAGGGGCTTGCCAAGAGGGTGAACTGTGCTGAAGGTTCGGATGCAATGTAAACCACAGGGTATTCAAAATTCTTGGAAGCAAGAAGGAAAAGGCAGACCAGTTTTTTCCCATCTGACTGTTAAATAAGCTTATTTGGAGAGATGTTCAGTAAAGGTCTTTCTCCCTCACAGCTCTGGTTTTTCTATTTCAGGAGCCTGCAGCAAAATTGTAATCCTTTCAGAACGTCTGCGTTAGTGCAGATGCCTACAGGAGGGAGGATAAAGCCCAGTAGCATTTTCAGCAGGAGTTCTGGACCAGCACAGTGTTTCAGTGAAGATGCTATTAACATCTGTTWGTCTGCTGTTCGTGGTTTAAGTCTCAGTGGGAGCTCATCTGCTGGGGGAAGAGTTTCAAGAAAGGTCAAGTGAGAAATATACTCTGCCCCACCCCAGGTTTTGAAGGGTTTGTTTTCACTGTGACTTTGTTGTTTYTCCTCAGGCTAAAGTACAAAGTCATCTGGACTGAAAAACACATTGCTCATTGTGCATAAGAGATGGATTTTCCACGTGTGAGAAGCAGCACTGCCRTTCACCTTTTCTCTTCTTCTAAATAGTGGGAATATTTGCAAAGAATCTCTCTCTGAACAAAAAAGTTAACCTGCRCTGCTCTTCCTGCTGTCATCCAAATTCAGCCAATTATCTTTGCCTGTATTGGTGATTTCTCTGTTCTGGCGATCAATCATTTCTGCTGAGCTGTGATGGGGATTTCTTATTAAAAGAAGGGACAAATAGAAAAGCAAACTGTGATTATGGGTCTAAGCAATAGAAACTTCAGCTAGACCAGAGCACTTCAAAATTTGGGATCTGAAGATATTTTTGCCCGAGGTGTAAAGATTTTTCATAGACTTCAGGGAAGGACAGAGTGGTATTTATTTTAATGTTATTATTTCTACACATTGGGAAGTTTCTATTTGTTCTAAGGTGGCAGAAATGGAGCTAAGCAYTACTGTTAATATTTACATTTCAGCAGGTTTGACGGTGACCTTCCTCCCCCAGTTCACCCAAATGAAATTAAAAGAAGTAAGGGAAAAAGTTGTAAGTTCTCGAAAAGGACTGTCTTCAAAAGTCATGCAATAATGCTGTGGATGGATTTTAAAATAGGGCTTGTTAAATTTATGATCACTAATAACATTTGTAGTTACAGTATGCAAGCAAAGATAAGGCCACTCTAATTTCATGCTTCAGGAGCTGAGATGATTGCCCACGGGGGGTCAGGAAGGATATTTTCCCTCCATGCATATACAGCACTGCACAACTGCTTGGGACCCATAATCACCCCTCACATCCAAAGAACATGCCTAGCTTTAAGAACATGCTTAAGTGATATGCTGAGCTGGGGCTGTCAAGGTTTCTTATTACCATRGGTAATATTAAGTGTTTATGTAGCTTTCTTCAGTTTCAAATGCTGTAGAAATAGTGAACCAAATTCTGCTGATTCTCACAGTAACTCCTCTCAGTTGAGTGTGGTGTCTGCAGGACTTCCAATGGCCAATTGGTTTGTCTGGTTTGTTACCCAACATATTCTGTAAACTTCCCCAAAAGGAGTACATATGTGAAATACAAGTAATTCAAGACACCTCACATTCTTTGAAGTACTCTGCTAGAACCATTGGGTTTCTCTAATCTTACTTTTGTGATYGCTTTTGAATTTCTGAGGTAATGAAGCTTTGGTGATGAAATTATAGCTAACATATATATGATCTATRTGTTTACCATTTACCTAAGTGAATGGCAAAAGCACCAAGCAAATTRAAAAGGACATCCTCATCTGATAAACTGTAGTGAAAAAGTAGAGAAATGGATTGGAGAAACTAGCCTTTGATTTCAAGGATGTTAAATAAGATTGTCAGGAATTGAGTACAATGCTAGTTTTTTAAAGTATCTCCAAGACTGAATTACAGTACATACTTCAATATTCTCACTCAACAGATGGAAAAAAAAAATAAGACAAAGCAATTAAGTGAATCAGTCAAAAACCTTGGAGTATTTTGGAGAGATTATGTCATTTGCCAAAAAAGAACATAATTTTTAATCTATCTTAAATGACTTGTCCTGCCTGTTAACATGGAGAGAGAAAAGAAAGTAACCCACTCATGTATCTATTCATATATCCAATTATTTCATATGAATATAGATATTTTCATATCTACTCTTTTTATACAAAGAGGTTTCACTGTTGACAGTAAATGTTTTGCAATATAAATTAAATTCCTATAGTTATGAGGAGAAATTTTAGCAATTTTATTCCAGWTGAATTTGGAATAGATGTTATGAAGTTTAGAAATTTTAACATCATAAATAAAAGTGATCCTGTGTTCAAGTATCTGCTGCCTCTGTTTCTCAGTAGCCCAGACAGCTGGAGAAACACAGCATTTGCTTTCTCATGTCAGTCAGTCTTTGGATGGAAAAAGCAGACATTTTGACATTGTATCCAGCAGAGAGATGCACCTCACAAAGGTTTTATTTGATAGGAATTCATTTGTTTTATATTGGATTGCTTGATGTTAGCTAACTGTAATTTTTTACCTGACTCATGTGCTCCTGTTGCTACTCCCCTGGGCCCCTTCAAGGACCAAGACTACAGTTTAGCACTTCCTCAATCTGTTTATTTCAGTCTCATTAAAATCCAGATTTTCAGATTCAAGACATTTGATTCAGATTGCCAAACAAGCCAGATGCCACAGACAGAAATATCTCTTTACTCTCTCCCTGAGAAACAGCAGGAAGGGAACTTAGAAGACATTTGTGTGCCCTCAGCCTTTGATTAATTTCTGGATATATAATTTCCCTGTGCCATGTGATGTAAACCAGGTGATCCAGACAACACAGCAAAGGCTTGCAAAAATAGCAACCTGAAAGTTTGTCCTTCAGAACTGCACACAGTAGGAACCAGAGTGGTCCAAAACTATTTTTGACTTTTCTGTAGAATTTTGTTTTATCAAGTAAATGCCATGTTGTGGGCTACGAGATGAGCCCATTTACACAAAGCAGTGTATCAACACACCTTGGKCAAAGCAGCTCATCAGCAGGTATATTTTGGAAAGGGTCAGAGTAGAGGGTCTGGTGAGTATAGTAGGGCTGATGCTACCTCTGCCTGCCTTTGTCAGTAAATGCCTACATTCCTCTGTATTTTCAACCCCTAAATCTTCAGTGAGAAGCTGAGAGATTGACAGGTCTCTGGCTGAGATGGAACTCATTGATAATTTCCTGTGTAAGAACTACAGGTAGCATGTTTTCAGTGTACTGGAGGTGACAGCCTAAAATTAAACCACACAAAGAAATCAGTGAAACTAAAGCTCAGAGTCTAGCTGATCCAGGCTGGTCYAATTTTGAGCAATTTTCTTAGCAAGCAGCAGTGTTTATCCTCCATAGCAGCCATTCATTTATTCCCATTACAATAACATGGGGTTTTGGAGCTAAAATGTAGTAATGTGGCAGAAGCCAATTACCCACTGTATGCTTGGGTACGTGGGTATTGGTGAATACATGCCATCTGTCTCAACAGTGATTCTGTCCACTGATAAATACCTAGGGAAGGAATTTACAAAAGGCCCAGAAGGAATCCCTGTGTAATGAGACCTGCTTTAAAGTGATTTAATCGTCAAAAGCCAACTGGGAGTGTAGGTTTTGGGGTTTTTTTGATTATTCTTGTTATCATCTTGGAATATTTACAGCTCTTTTTTAAATCTCYGACTTTCCTTTTTATATAGATTAATATCTAGCTTTTTTGTATTGCCTTATAGTCAAACATTTATAAAGAATTGAAGATTTTGAACAAAGGAGAAAGCTTTATGCAGAATAAAAGTAGTTGCAGTAGGCTGGGAAAAATGGGTCTTAAAGCTTCAACTTAAAACSTGGTGGGAGTAGATGTCCCACATCTGTAATCGTGAGCCTAATTATGCTTTTGTTAGAGATACTGAAATTGGATACTATGCCAAAATAGCAGACTAGGCAGGGAAAAGAGTCTGTATTTYATCTTTAGAACTGGCTGCATTAAAGTCCAAAGGAAGTTCAAGAAATACATGTCAAAAAGCTTTGTAATTTAAACTGTCAACAGTATTTATAATTTTTGCTCTTTCACTACGTTTTGGTTTTTTTTTTTCTTTTTATCCTTTACTAAGTTGGAACCAGCACCACCTGATTTTATGATTTTGTCATTAGCTGTGTTTCAGAACCCTATGTGTTGGCAGTAGTGTGCCTCAAAATGCAGTATCCCAGAGGAGGCAAGAATTTATCCTGTATTACATTGCATCATAATACAACATAACACAGCTTGAATTGCACACTCCAAATCTATGCCCCAGGGGTGAAGTGTGATTAGCCAAATAAGCACAGAAAGAAAATAAGGACACTTTAGGAAGTAAGAATTAACTGGCATCTTGGGAGAGAACTGATTTTCCCGTCATGCACTCCTCTTCAGCACAGAACCAAGGAAAATAAAACACTGCTGACTGCAGGTGTGATGTACTGTGCTCCTGATGTCAGTGCAGCTGGGATATATGGAGTTATGCTGAGAAGGGCAAAATCCAGGCAGGGACTCCTATTTTCAAAGCTTTCTGTCTTGATGTTGAACTCTGTCGCTACCAATAAGCTTGTGCGAGAGTCAGGAGGTGAGCGGGGTGTGCTGCTACATAGTTTCACCCTATTCAAGAAGTAAGCATCCATTACATCTACACTGAATTCCTAATGTAAGGGAAGGAATGATTACCTAAGGTTTGGGATGAAAAATTGTGATTCTGGAGCTATGAGTGCAATTGTTTCCTCTGTCTCAATGCTGATGCTTGATTTTGAGCAAGTTGTTCACATCGTCAATTCCCATTTGTTCAAGGCAGGTAATAGTAGATTCCTGCTTCTCTTGGAAAAAAAAATAATTGCATAAGAGGTTTTGAGAGACAGGGGGCTTTTAGAAACCAGAGGGGTAGGCAGAGGACTGAAATGTATTTGTAGAAGCCCTGAGAGTTGTTGGCCTTGAATTTCAGATACCTGGTACTGATAGCCTGGAACATTCCTGAGTTTTGTTTTTCTCTCTGCCTCAGACATGCTCCCAGAAGAGGCTTGGATCATGGTTTTGCTGCAGTAAGTCTTGGAGTGGCAGCAAAGAAGGAGGATTAATAGCAAGTTGCTGGGGGAAGGAAAGCTCATTTGTGTGAGYTCCTGATAGACATCCCTATTGCTGAGAAGTTCCTCAGAGCATCTCAGCAGACAACACAGTGTTTGTTTCAAGCCAGACTTGACTTGTTTGACATTGGGCTAGCAAGAGAATATGAAGCTGAGRAGTATTTCTCTCTACAGTACGGTCTGAGTGTTCCTTCAGCCGTTTCTTGGTAAAAAGTTGATCCAATGCTCTTTCTGTGCTTTTCTATCCCAAAGGACAATGTTTCTCAGAATCTCTGTGTATGCCTGCCACAAGTGAAAGGCAGCTGGTTTTCAGGCAGCAGTTAGCAACCAAACAACCCCAAATGTCACCACCCTCAGTGAGGAGACACTTGATCTGCCATTTGCCCAAGGACATGTAGAGGAAACCCCTGAWGTTTTGAAGAGTGCCTTGGAAGCATTCATCACCAAGGCTCAGAACAAAATGCTTGTTGATTGTGCACAGAARTATATGGCAGTAAGGAAAGTATGTCTTTCTCAAATTTTCCTGAGAGGTATTCAAATGAACATTCTCCCCAAATAGGCTGTCCTTCCCTTGACTTCCTGAACTCAATGATTCACAGGTAAATCCACTTAAAGGCTACAAAATGTTAAGCCAACAGATTTTCCACAATTTTATTAGTGTTRTCTGTAAAAAAATGGATGAAAAATAGCCCTGCTAGAAAGAATATCTATGTATAGAATGATCATCAACCATCAACCTTAGCTATACATTCCTTAGGTGTAAGCATTTGCAAAACAGGTTGATAACATGGAAAGAAGATTCTTGCTAGATAACCTTGAATAGCCTGATTTTAAACCTCACTTGGCTTAGACTCCAATATATAATAATGTGATTTATTTATTTATTAGAAAAAATAAGGATGTCTCTTTATTGTTTTAGGTATGCCAGTAGGGTTAACCATGCAATAAATAAAATTAAATTCTGTGCCAGTAGTATTAAAATCCATTCCAGATGTCCAGCTGGCCTCTTCTTGCCATCATTATCTAATGTGCACACACTCTCTTTGGTAAAGGCTCCTCAGACTGCTCTTAGTTCTGAGACAAACTTTGCAAGGAGAAATATGAGCTTTTAGTGCACCAGCAGGTACTATTAGGATGAAAAAGGAAACAAAAACCTGGCTTACACAGAAGGCAGGAAAATTTAATTATTTTTCATAATTTCTGTTTCAGACTTGGAGAAAGGCTGGAGTACATGGTAGCTAATTTTGTTTTGCTAATTATATCAGCTATTTGGATCATATTCAGAAACTCATCAAATCCAGGCTATTTTGAAGAGCATGTTAGAGTGTTTTTTGCAGGGAACTTCCTTTCAGTCATCCCTTCCTACCTGGAAAAAGGAAGGAGACTTCAGTTTTCATGTCCTTGACGGATGGGCTTGCTGGAGCCAAGTATTTCTTTAAGAATTGTTATCATGCTGAGATTTTACAATACCAAACTTTTGTAATAGCTGGTTGAGAAGGGACAAGGCAGTGCTCCAGAGAACAGTGCTGGCAGGTGATGGAAAAACTTTAATATTTGTATTATATCATCTCCAGACAAAAGGGGAATCTCAAAGCACTGTGGAACTTTAGCAGGTATATACGGTTTAGGTGCTTAACCTAAGCAGATCAGAAAGTCAAAGATGAGTGCCTCAGCTCCCTGTCAYTGCAGACAGATGTGTCAGATGAAGGAGCTGCAGGTCCCTTTTAGCAGCTGCCTGGTGACAGCAGGAAAAACTCAGCAGATGTGTGTCAGCCCTTCCTGGTGAGAGAGAAGGCAGAGAGGCACCCTGTGGTGCCCGGCTGCTTGGGAGACGTGCCACACAACTACTCATGGAAATCARAGTGCCGGAAATACATCCTCCTCTAAAACAAGTAATAAAGAACAAAAAAACAGCAAATAAATGAAAGCAAATCACAGTGTATATCTGGATTTTGTGTAACTCAGTGGTAGTCAGAAAGCTTACCAAGTGTACCAGGCTGCAGTGGTTTAAATTTGTGTTCTGCTTCCTGGGAGACAACCCTAATATGAGGTGATGAACGCAGCAGGCCACTGGTTCATGGCAAAGGCCATTTCTGGCCTGCTAGAAGAAGATCGCTCCTCTGGAGCCATTCTCAAAACCTTCCAGTGACACACTGCTTCTCCTTTGTTACCCAAAATAAAGGCTCACAGGGACAGCAGCTCTCCAGTGCATCCCCAGCAGCTTCAGCCACCTGAGAAAGGTCCTGTCAATGGGATTATTTCTCTGACAGGTGTAATGGATGCAGCTGAACCRTATGCAATTTATTTGGCTGGTAAACTTCCCACCTGAGATTCATTTACATWGTTGAAATGCAGATCTCAGATGCCATGTCCACTTCCTTTCTTTACTGTTTGGCTCCCTGGTGTAGCCATGGTTCTCATGGTGGTGATGTGTGAGGCAAACACCAGAAAGAAGCACCGGCACAGTTGTTAAGCACATGGTGGGCTGCCATACAGTGGGGAAATGGTGAAGTCAGTCTTAAAAGATATAAAAGAGGTGGGGAGGGCTGAGGAGGAATTGCTGTTATCTTACACTGCCTTTATTCTATATTACTTTATATACCCACTTTAACTTTACTGGATTTATTCCARTTTTACATAAATGAAGGTAATACCAGGTTTAGGTGCAACTAAGGGTGTCTGATTGTGTCCAATTCTCACTCAAAAGGCATTGCAATGTTGAAAGCCCAGTCTTCAAATAAAGCCCATACATACTGCCAAATCTAGCAGTGAATTTTAAGAAGAGAGCGGCTACTTTAATGCTTTTCAGCTGGAAACTTTGGAGATGCCTCTGMTGTTTCTTTGTCTAGCATTCTCATTATTATGCTAGATAGTAAAGAGTTAGCTAGTAATAAAGTGAGATTAGAGGTTAAATCTGTGATAGCTCTAAAATCAGAAACAATTGTGATGTATAATTAAGTTGAAAAGGCCACAAAGGAAGAGCTTCTAATTTTAACATGAAATGCACAGCTTCAGTTATTAGAAAAAAAATTTACCTTGGCAAATTTTACAAAAAGCAATTGAAGAAACCACATAAGACTCATAACTAATACATATCAATTTTCAGAAGTCATAAAGATTGATTTTTTTTAACAGACTAGCTAAAGACTGGTATATTTTACATTTTTTTATGTGTTCCAAGAACTCTTTAACTTTTTAGCACATGTAATTTTTTTTGTAATATTAACTCAATATGGGAAAGTGTAACACATTAAGTGCTGCCTTTATGTGATTGTAGATTTAATCACTGATCATCTCAACATTTAAATCCATACTGACTAATATTAATGCAGATAATTCTCACAAATACATCACAGTTTTGTGCATGCACAAAGACATGCGTTGTTGCTTTACTTTGAGATTGGGGTTTAGGTCTTCTTTCAGAAGAGAATAATACAACTATTCACATGACATAAAATTTTCAGTGTGTATTGACATTAAAGATATCAATGAAGCAAAACTATGGTTGTTTTGAACTCCCTATTGTCAGAGGCTGGGAGGAAAAAATTTGATGTTTCTGTGCAATATGGAACTCACTATCTATTTCTGTGTTAAGACATTTGTTTTCATTCTTATACTGCTCTAGAGTTTTTCAACAYGCCATAGGAGAGATGAAGAGAAATAAAAATTTTGAAGTTTTTCTAAAGTGTGGCTT
The DNA here is from genome assembly GCA_003546035.1 of Mixornis gularis. Classification (NCBI taxonomy): domain Eukaryota; kingdom Metazoa; phylum Chordata; class Aves; order Passeriformes; family Timaliidae; genus Mixornis; species Mixornis gularis. Next base: position 318,274 of record QVAJ01000034.1, on the reverse strand, counting down.
CAGTTAGACTGCAGCAAGGTAGAAACAACTGTAATAATGTGATGTGCATCATTAAAAATACAGTACACAACACTTGCTGCTCTAGACTTGCAAGATTTGTTTTCCCTTAAAATACAGTGAAAAGTTTAACTACTGTAGAGGGGAATATTGATTTAGTGATTAGGGTATTTTCAGTAATATTACCTGGTACCTGTGACAATGATGTGTATAAATGGATATATGTAGTTCTGGATAAATAGTTCTGTTTGGGATTTGCTTCCCTGAACTTAAGCATGGTGTGCCAAATGGTTAACAACTCTGGATTTCATGCACCCTGCCACCGAAAAATCATTCACTGTTTTTAATGTTAAAGCATAGCACTTGTTTCTGAGCAAGTCCCAGTTAGCCTTCAGTTACCTGTGTAAGGTACTTAAGAAGTTTGATGTGAGATGTCTCAGAAACAGATATATGAAAACATTATCAATGCTTTAAGGAAGAGGCAGACAGAGCACTTTGTATCATGCAAAATGGTGTTCCACTTGCTTACAGATTGTTTTGCAGCTCAGTGGTTTTGAAGACTCCCTTGTTTAAATTTGTCTCAGTGCAGAATACCTACTGTGTTGTTTCATAGATGCAACAGAGTTCCAATTTGACCCAGTATAATTGCAATTTCCTGAACTCATCTATAACTGTGTTCTGTTAAGCAGCTGCCATGTTTCATCACGGTAATAGGTGACATTAGTGCTGTGTAACATGAGAGATACAGAGCTCTGAAAATAAAATATTGTTTTGCTTTTCAGGAAAACGATGCTCAGCAACGGTGGATTCTCAACACAGATGCAGTTGTGCAATGAAACAGAGATTGCAGGCTTGTCTGATGTTACCAGACACCATCCTCTGAAGAGGACATCAATGACTCACATTTGGCTTGGGTAAAAACTCTCAGTGGTGGCTTTACTAAGTCACTGAAACCGAARCATTCAACAGCTAGTCCCAAGGTCCATGTTACAAAACAAGAGAAACTGTGTCACTCTCTCTCCCCCTTCCTTCCTTCTCTTTTTTGCCTTCATGTTAAGAAGGAAACACATCTCCATTCATGATTCTCCAGCAGTGGGGTGATGTTTTATTGACAGAGAATCAAAACAATATATTATTTTTCAGATCAAACGTGCATTCCCAGTGTATAACAGCAAGAACTCAGTAAAAAAAAACTAGTTCAATTAGCTCCTAGGTGAGTTTAATTTATGTGCCCAACATGAACTGTGAATGATAGATTAAAAGTTCAATGCAGGTACTGATCTTAGCAACATTTGAGCAATAACCCTTTTCCATGAGTTACTTGTTCCTGAGCAATTTCTCCACTCTGTTAATTTAGACAAAAAAAATTCTCTTTCTGTTGTGGCTGGATGCATCATCCACCTTAAATTCCTTGGTTATGCCTATGTCTGCTGATCAATGCAGAAGAAAGACTCATCCTATTTATAGATGAATCTCTTCAGTCCAACACATGCATTATTCTAGGCTGATAGAAACCCAGTAGAAACTTCTCCCCTGCAGAGTCCCTCTTGTGTGCCATCAGTCAGCAGCTGTTCTAAATCTGCCGCTTCTTCTTTATGCATTTTTATTATTTTTCTTTCTGCAGTAAGCAKCAAGTTCAGAAGTATTGCATTTCAGCAAGTTGCTTAAAATCTGTACACTAAATAGTCATAGACATATATTTATAATAAATATGTATATATATATATATACACACACATATACACACGTGTATATATACATATAAAGGCACAAAAATTGAAGTAGCCTCAGGGACAGTGCTATTTTCTGCCAACTGAAAAGAAAGCATGGATAGGGGTGTCTTTGATGCCTGGCAGTTCTGGATGTGGTACWTTATTCCTCTTGACCATTCCATCTTTTTTTTTCCTATGAAGACCTGTCAGTCTTCATGTGCTGGGAGATTGCTGAAGAAGTGGACTGTAATCAGTCTCATCAAAATGCAAACATTTATGCACTTAAATTTCTCTCCCTAACGGTTGAAATCCACCTGTGTTGTTGGAAGACTCTGGAGGGCAATGGAGTCTCCTGTGGTCACATATATTTGGTGCCAGCATWGTAATTCAGTGTCTCAGGAACATGTTCTCTATTCCTGTCTCCTGTGGGTTTACAATTCAGCAATACTAATTGTTCAATTAACAATATAAATGAGCTGACGGCCTCTATTAGAACAGCTGGCAGAGTTCACATATTCATTATGTGTTTTAATCTCCTAATTAACCAAAGATTTTATTTTATTAAGGTATGGAAGTATTGCTTACTGACCATTTTCACCACTAATTACTACATGCAGAGAATAAATTTATTCCTCCTATAAATGTAAAAATTATATGTCTTTTCCCCCACATTTTTTTTTTGTCTAAGACAGCCTAAGATCACTATACAGAAAAGGAATAAGCCTTCATTACTTTATTGCAGATGTGATGGCTGACCTCAAGTGAGAAATACTAGAAGAATAAGTAGAAAAAAAATTATCAGAAGCGACATACTGGCTTTTATAATTTCTACAGATTCAGGTTGCTTTGTGCTTCAGCAGCTATCATATATTGTTTGCTGTGAGACTTGCAGTTAATCAAAGAAGGTTTCCTCTACATTTGGTGTGCCTGTGACTCTGGGAAAATCTCTACCTCTGGACAGAAGGACTCCTSTTTGGCAAGTTACCTGCCACAGATGCTTACTGGAAAGAGATGCAAAGTAAGAAAGAGGGCAATGGTAAAGAAAGGATACACTACACTTGAGGACAGAAAGAAAACACTTGAATCGTTTTATGCTTGTCTCTGTTTTCTACCTAGGAGGGAGTATGAGAGGGAAGTTAAAAGATATGTAGAAATTGCCTATAAGCAAGTTTCYTGAGTCTGTTCTCTAAGGCCCTGTCATGTTATTGGCAACAGAGAGAATAATCTACAGCCTCGAAAAAAYATGGTTACAGTGTTGAAGTTTTTGTTGTTGTTGTTTTTCTTAAATTTGCAGTAATAACYATGACGGTATCAGTGTGGTCAGGGTATAATGAGAAGGGATATTTCTTCCTCTCTGCTATAAAATATTAATGTTTTTGAACTCTGTGCTAATAAATATAAATTAATAATACTGTAGAAATCAACTGTCAGTCTAGCTTGTGTTCTGGCAAGATAAAGGGACTTCAGATGCCGTTTTTGTCCCGTCTGAGCATACTTGGGTGGTATCTTTACRTTTAAATATTCAGGAGAGTCTGGGCTTTTTGAGTGCTGTAAAAACATGTATTTTKCAAGTTTAAATTCCTGGGCAATGGATTTTAAAAGCTACCTTGGGACTTCTGAATGCCATTCCTCAAGGGCAGTAGGGGAAGTCATGAGAATGAAAAATTGCCTAGATTCTGATGGAAATGAGAGTGTGTATTCGCTTAGAACTGTGCATAATATTTGGTTAAAGTGGCTTTGCAAAGGTTAATCTTCCTCCAACAAAAAGGAGAAGAAGGTTGTCCTCCAACCCTTTCACCTAATATCTATTTAAAAGAGTAGTGACTTTCCACCTACAGCAATGAGTCAAGTACAAGTAGAGCTTGTACTCGGAAATAGTTTAGGGTAGTGTTTCTGCAGTGCAAGCAATACATACTGCCATTTCTATTCTCCTGTTGTTCCTGCCACCCTACCATCATCAGCTGCCTAGAAGATTGCAGCCTTTCCTTTTGGATTTGGCCCTTAGTGCACTTACCTCTGCTTCTGTCATTTCAATTTTAAATGTTTGCACTGTTCTTCATAAAAGGACTATAACTTCAGATCATTTGGAAATTCTAGCTAATGAGGAATACAGATATTTATTATTTTGGGAAATATTTTGCATGGGCAAATGTGATCCCAGTGCTCTGGAAACTGTGGGCACTTTAAGCTGAAATTGAAGCTGCTGGCTCAGAAATGAGATTYGATATGTTGGAAAATTTCTCCTCTGGGCCATGCTGTAGAAGCTGTAATCCTTAAACTGGAGCTTTCTCATTGTGCAAGAGCTAACTGAAATTGCTGCCTGGCCTGGGATGAAAAGTTGCCTTTCTGTGGTGAATTTTCAGGCTGATTTAGAAGCCAGCTATTTGAAGACTATTTGGAGAAAGCTGAGAACAAACTTCTCACTGGAATCATGGGACAGAAAGTATCATTTGTACATTATTGGATTCCCACAGAGATGATTGGAATTATGGTGCTGGATTTTGTTTCATTGTATAAATTCAAGGAATTATGGAACATTTTAGGTTGGAAAAGGCCTTTCAGATCATTAAGTCCAACTGTAAACATACCACTGGCAAGCCCACCACTACATCCTGTCCCCTTGTGCAATATCTACACAGCTTTTAGAGACCTGCAGCAATGGTGACACAGCTGCTTCCCCAGGCAGCCTGTTCTAGTGCCTGACACCTCTTTTSGTGAAGAAATGTTCACTAATATCAAATCTAAACATACCCTGGTACAGCCTGAGGCTGTTTCTTCTTATCCTGTCACTTGTTACCTGGGAGAAGAGACCAACCAGGCTACCACCTCTTTTCAGGGAATTGTAGGGGGAGATAAGGTCTCCCTGAGACATTTTTCTCCTCCAGGCTAAACACCCCCAGCTTYCTCAAGTGCTCCTCTAAAGAGCTGTGCTCCAGAACCTTCACCAGCTCCATTGCTCTTCTCTGGACATGCTGCAGCACTTGCGTTTCTTTCTTGTAGAAAGGAGCCCAAAACAGAAGGTGCTATAGAAGCCTGGAGCCATAGATATATGTATTTTGTTATTTTAATTAAAAATAAATTTGGTGGGCACTGCAGGACCTGCACTAATGGCAACGGAAGTGATGAAACTGGACGAKGTTGCCTCTTAGCTATAAAATGACAGGTACAGGCCAACAACAGTTATAGACAGATTTCCACAGTCATAGACAGATTTCCACAGATTTCTAAGGTCTGTTTTTCTATGATCTCAGCATCAAGGCAAATACTCTTTCATTAAATATACATTTTGATTTCTCTAGGGTGATAAATTGATATTACCTCAGCCTAGCTTAATCCTAATTATCTATGATTTCCTTCAACCCCCAGAAAAGGTCACATCAGTCGTCAGCAGAGAAATGTGTTTCATATGTTGTGAAGGAAGCCCTGTAATGCACAGTGCCTCCTGGCAGGGTGTTTCCTCTGGTAGGTGGGCTCCAAGCACTGTGTTCAGAACAGACTAGCTCAGAATGGAAAAGATAAATGCATGATGCAGAGAGAACAGCATGGTAAGACTGAGTTTGAATGAGTAATTGAATGTATTGAATGAGTATCAAATGAGTAATATTTGTCAGAGGTGAACTCCTTTGCCCTGCAAATAAGAAAGAGGTTCTCACAGGAGTGTCWCAGAGAGATCTTATATGCAGAACTGGCTGTATTTATGTTTATCAAAAGATGTGGGCCCAGGGCTGGATTCCAGTGACTCAGAGGGTGGTTCATCTTACCTTGCAGCCCTGCCCTGAGGGGARCTAAGAAAACTAAACCATGTGAGAAGGAGGCCAGGCAGGATGACATCCCAGTGCAGTCATATCTTGTCTTCCTTTGTATGGAAGATTACTTCCTCTTTAAATAGAAATGATAGGTGTAATTTATTACAAGCATTTGTACAGTTCAGTACTAGCCCAGCTTCCTTGCACTGCCCACTGTATGTATTCAACTACATACAAACAGTCAGGCTGGCAGCAGAGAATGTTACAAGAATGATTAAGACAAGTGATAAAAACTGAAAGCTACTGACTTTGGTGAAGATCACCACTCAGGAAACGTTTGGTACTTTTGGCAGTTCACCTCTTGGTCAGATGGTTGGAAAGTTCCTGCTACAGCTTGGGTAATGTATAAGCACAGGTATAGTCCTTGTACCTCCCAAAATTTGTTTCTAGGATATTAACAAATTATTTGCAAGGTGGAAAGCAGTACAGTCCCTCTAWGAGTTCAGATATCCAACTGAGCACACTTCAGATACAGTTCATAGAAAGTAGTGTATAGTTCTTTTTGCTGGTAATTAATATTCTTGTAGCAAAAGAACATTTCTTTTTTACTCCAAGTGGAAAAACATTGGGAAAAATAAAATGCAAAATATTTTCACTGAACAGTGGAAGTGATGCCCAGAGAAGTTGTGGAGCCTCTCTCTTTGGAGATGTTCAAAACCCCTGAGCCATCAGCTGTGACTGATGCTGAATGAGCAGGGATATCTGGACAGGATGATCTCCAAAGACCTCATCCAACTTCAGCTATTCTTTGGTGCTGTAATCAAGTGAACATAACACCTCTTAGCATAAGGTAATGCAGGCTTTTGCATTGCAAATTAATTGTTGATATTTGCAGGCTTAAATGCTAAAGGCTAGAATTTTGAACTCTAGCTTAGTTTAAATTTGGAATACTGAGTCCAAGTCAAAAGAATATACAAATATAAAGAACTGTAGACTTCACTCAGGAGAAGGACTTGCAAATATTTGAGAAGGGAGCTGAATCACTTCACACTCACATCAGTGAAAAACTGAAGTAACTGTAGAAGGTGGAATCTGTTCAGTGTCTTATGATGAGCAAGTAAATTATTTATCACTTTTTTTAGATGGAAGAAATCAATACCAAGAATGTCAGTGGGGAAGAAAAAGTGCATTCTTAGCCTCCTTGCAGGGAGACTAGCTCTTCCTATTTCCATATTTCACTCTGTAATTACACGGACATGACAGAGTTAAGAGTTTTACCATGCGTACTACTCTTATAAAAACAGATTGGTGCAACATATCTAGCAGATAAACATGATTTTTTTCCTGGTGAGTGGTTTTACAATTGTACTTGGACAGTCAGCTTTGCAYATGGATGCCAGAACACCTGTCACTCAAGAATATATTTATAGAAATTCTAAACTAATTAATTCCCTTAAATCTCCCAGAGGTTTTTAATGACATATTATGATAGTCTATCCAGTGGGGATTACATCACTATTTTTTCTGAAGCTAATTTGCTTATCTGCTTCCTTTTATTCCTTCTACCTTTACTGTCTTGCCACCTGTCTCTGAAGCAAAGATAGCAAAACACCATTCCTGAAGAGTAGTGTGTCAAACCCCTCTCATCTCTGAGACTGCAGGGCCTTGCTCTGCCTGCCAGCAGCTCCTTGACTCTGCCTGGAGACCCCAGCTCTGGGACCCAGGTGAGATCTGAGCACAAAAGACTTTTTAGGAAACAGTTTCAGAAGGCTCAGTGCTGGCAGCTTGCTTCCCCTCAGCTTGAGCAAGCTCCTTTGTGGGTTTCTTTGGTACCCCCTCTCTCTGTATGGGCATCCCACAAGAGAGCTCAGACAAGAAGGGCAAATGTGCTGCAGCTCTGTTGCTCATCTGCACAGAACCTGTAGGAACTCAGCACTTTTGAAACCACTGTTACCCTGCTAAATTTGGCAGAAATTGGCCACCTTCAAGCAGTCATGAAGAGGTAAATCTTCAAGCRAGAACATGACTGCACAAAATCATTTATGGGAATTACACGTACCAGGCTAAATCTGAGGAAGATTTGAACTTTCTCCCATAGATGAGGAAGTATTGTCCTCATCCTCATCCTTTGCAATTTCTTTAGTTATCCAATAGCTCTATGGCCCCATGCCTACATTGTTCCTTCGTTTCCTGGTCCAGTGTTCAAGGCCATATTTCATTCCTAGAAGAACACCCTAACTCTGCCTGTTGTGAAATGAAGGGGCCCTCAAATTTTCTTTTTGGAGCTGTTTCATATTGCTTGATACAACAGTGCTTTTAGTGGGCTAATGGGAGAATCAGCATCATCAACTCCTCAGCCTAGTGATGATAAACTTTCCCCAGGAAAGAGAATATTCTGGACCTAGTCCCATTCTTGTTTATTTGACTACAGAAGAGAATTTGCAAGTAGAGGGAGAAGGAAAAAGTGGGGAAGATAAGCTCTTGAGCCTTACATGTGCTTTAAGCTATGTCACAAATGCAACTGTGTTTTTCCCTACCTATTTTAATTTCTATTTCCAGTCTTTGAAAAATACATACAACCAGATACTAACTGCATCCATAGGTAAATTTTCATTCTGGATGAGAGTTTACATCTGGCATGAGTAAAGCACCAGTTCAGACCTTTAAGAACTTGGATTCACTGTCTTCCTTTGCGTCAGACTTTCTGCATAATTTTGCAATGCTACGACTCAGGGGAGGTCTCCAGTTTCCTACATCAGCTGTAAAGGGGGAAAATAAGGAGACAAAACCAGCCACACAATGGATACCTCGAAACCAGTGGCTGTAAGGGTTTTCTTCATGTTGTCTGTGGCTTCAGTTTCCTGGCTTTAAAATGGGGATAATGATTCACTGATGAATATTACAGTCTGCAAGTTGCTCATATAGTCCAGCTATGATATGTTTCTACCTTGCCTACACATTATGCTTGGGCACTTGGGCATAAGCAGTTGATATGAGTTTTCTAGAACAGTCTCTTTTGTGTAGTATTTGGTTACTTGTAAAACACAGTGGAAAAACTAGGAAGATGTGTTGACTGAACAGGTAGCAATATCGTCAAACCATTTACTCACATAATAATGATAAAATGTCTGAGACTTTATTCAGACATTATTATATTATTTATGACTCTGGTTTTACTACATAATTATTTATTTAATGAATTATTTCCTCAGATATATATTCAAAGTATAGGATTTAACAAGCCTTAGTTAATGCAGCCGTATAAGATGCAGTATCTAATGGGAATGCACCAGTTTCATCTAATTTTCAAAAAACAACAAAGGCAGTTCATTATCTTAATAACAAAACTGATGTTGGTAACAATACATTTGGCACCAAAATGCATACAGAGTCACTTCTGGGTGAGAAAAAAAAAAAGTATTTAACTGGATAACTAATACTAATTATAGAATTTTCAAAAGTCAAGATCTATTAGTGAGTAAATTAGGATTAAGATTCTTGGCCCTATTTCTCAGTTCTATCTCAGAATTTTTGTATGATTTTGGACAAGTAARCTGAAGATTTTGTGTGCTACTTAAACATTTCTTTACACCCCGAAGTAGTGATGTCACTTGAATAATTCTTGACCACAGGAAGCATCTTCAAAGCCAGAAAGAGAAATCAGCAGAATGCTGATTTTTGCCCTCATGTCAAACTGGCTTAATTCACCAGACTACAAGAAACTGTTTACCCAGCCACAGAAACCCCATCAATCGAAACCCAATGAAGTTTTAAAGGAGAAGGATATGTTTACTTTACACCCCCATTTTTCCTCAGGAGTTTCTGTGAGCAGTGATACTCATCTGAGCAATAGCACAGATCTGAAGCTGTCATTCCTAGCTGGCATTCATATTCATGGTATCTGTGTTTGTATGTCTTGACTACCAAGAAAATTAAATTAAAAACATATTGTGATTGATTTACTTTTTTGGTGTCACTCCTTACTGTTTGGAACAGTGCACAGACGTCTGTTCTGCAACATTAAAAAAGAGGGTGTTTTCTCATACTTTTTCTAGTCCTCAATATTTGACTGTTCTATAKAAACCCTGTTGAGATACAAAATTTTCTTCCTGGATTAGGTAACCAGCAACATTTTTTTCACAGACTACAACACACTCCATTACTTTTGTTTCTCTCTTCTCCAGTAGATTAATTTTTTCTTCCTTTGAATGTTAACTGAGAGATAAATTCTTATTTTAAATGTGTTCATACTGTTTACTGATGTTTTAAATAGATTTGTTGCCTTTATACTTGCCAGCAGTCCACGCCTTAAGGTAAGGCTGACTTGTGCTGATGATTGCTGCAGTAACTATTACAGAATARCTGCATACACAAAAGAATATTATTTCCAAATGTTCTGTCATGTCTTGCATCCCTGGAGCAGTACTGTGGATATTTCTCAAAACAAGTTCACCATTATGAATTTCATGCTATCAAAGCCATGGTTTCAACTCTAGGATGTTTGGACTCCGAAAAATCTCAGATCCTTCAGATTCTCTGCAATCAGTTAGCAGAACAGTTTTTACTGAAAAAAATCCAGCTGGCTTAAGAAAAGTCATCAGTTGTGTTCAATCTGGTTTCGTATTAGCCAGGTTTAAACAATTTACATCAGGTTTATAGGTGTAAATCAATGTTTAYGCCTCCTGCTGAGTTTCAGATGCTGACTGAATAATTTGRATTTGTGTTTTGGCCACCCAGGCCAGCGGGTGAGAAGGAAGGATTTATGTAGGATACTTATTTGACAGCTGGATCCTCATTGTGTAAGTATGTTAAAAGGCATTTTCTCCTGAATTGGCAATAGATCACTRACCATAGGATGCTTTGAGTTGGAAAGGACTTTAAATATCATCTAATTCTAACCACCACCCCCTCTCCCCMCAACACCACAGGGGYCCTYGCCACCCTTACAGTAAARAATCTCTTCCTAATATCCTACCTAAACCTACCCTCTGTCCTATCACTCCGTGTTCTTGTAAAGAATCACTTTCAGCTCTCCCTGGAACCTTCTCTTCTCTAGGCTGAGGAACCCCAGCTCTCTCAGCCTGTCTCCATAGGAGAGGAGCTCCAGCCCCTCTGATCAGCTTTGTGCCTCCTTTGGACTCAACCCAACAGGGTCATGCACTTCTTATCTTCGGGGATCTGAATCAGAGCTGAACACAGATCCTTCTCTGTCCCCTGTCCCCCCAGACATTAAGTTTTCAAGAGAAGGTTGATTTTTTTTTTTTTTTGGTGCCAGAGAATTTAATGATGTTTACATGAATATGTATGAATATAACATAACTTAGGCCTTCCTTGCTTTATTACAGAAGCCTTCTCTATTGACGTTATAGGACACATTTTCTTGTGCAAGACAATGTCTTGACTGAGTAGGTGCATCTGACTGGGTAACTGGAGCATTGCCCTGAATAACCCCCCAGTTAAAGCAAATTTTTTGGCTGTGTGCTCTGTCTACACCATACAACRGAGATAGAACACAACTGGGGAGGATACACTAAGATTTTCACAGGCYAAGCCAGCACACTTAGAATGTTAAAAGTAAGTAGAATTTTGAATTGTAGCCTTAGGTAAATTGCTACATTTAAAATTTTTACAAAAGAACAAGCATCAGTTCTGCAATTTCACAAAGTAGCCTTAGTTTTATGACTGCTTGAGCTAAGCATTGGGTTTTGGGAGTTTTTTAAACTTAAAAAGGAATSTCTTAAGATCTGCCTTCTTCGTTCCTGCTATACATTGTGCATAGTAGTTCTTAATATTAATGTGCTTCTTCCAGATATTTATATTTGTGCTMTTTCTTGCAGAATATGACAAGTAAAGATGCTGACTGAAATCTAAAATGCTACAGAGAAAATTAAAACCATCTAAGTGTCCATTAAATGCTCTTTCAACTTGATGAGTTGCCAAGGGGAGCCAACTGGCAAAACCATGTCTAAACAACTTGTGTCAGGATTGTCTCACTTTCTGAAGCTAAAATTTATCACCCATAAGGTTTTGTTGCAGCAGAGATTATTTTCTTGCCAGTTTTCCTCTCTCCTTCTATGCAGTCTGCCAAAAAAAAAAAATACCAAAAGAAAAACCCACTAACTAATTGACATTTCATTTGTGATATCAGGGCTGTTAAAAAACCAATAGGTTATTTCACTTACTGATGGAAAGTTAGGGCTCTGTTTCTTTTTGTAGATGAGACTTTCTTCTGACAGTAAACAGATTTCAAAATATGAAAATTCTTCGAGAGAGAACACATCCTTTTTCCAAACAGCTCTATTGCCCAGGTAACCTGGCCACAAAGAGTACTTCAAAGAGATTGGATGGTGCTGTCTATTTGAAATAAATAACAATCAATGAAGATATCTATGCATGAAGTGGTGAGAATGTATTGCTTTATGGAAAAGGAATTTTTATTTTGATACATTGAGTAATGAATGTAAAATAAAAACCCTGGGGTTAAGAGAATGAAATCTCTTAATGCCTGTGAGATTATTAGATTCAATTGGGTGTTTGACTGGCAGTTACACTTAGCCCTTAAGAGATGAACAGATCATGTTAACATACTGGACTACAAATATGGGTGAAGTTATCTCATATTGCTTCCTGATGAGCAGCTGAGCYGCTGCAGAGCTTTCAGACAACAGGAAAGGATTCAAAGACTCATTTTACTTCAAAAAGCATGTTCCAGCAACCAACAGAAAAAAAAATGCTGATGGAAAATCTGTGACTTGTGGAAAAGACACAGAATTGTGCAAAGTTTCCTGCAGGGAGCAGGGCCCAAGGGAATCAGATTGCTCATCTGGTTTGTTCACTGTAGGCAGATCAGCATGTGTGTGTCTCATGATGCTGGGTGTGAAAACTGCAGCAATGTTTTTTCAAAGAAAAAATCTCAAAACTTGGAAGGGAAATTACTGTATTTTCTGTCCCTGCGATGAGGAGGCATCCATATTTTGGGTTAAAATGGCATATTTGGTGAGAAACTTTATATAATTTTATTTGTTCAGGAAGCTGGCTGTCCCACCAACCAAAAAATATCTGAAATATTCTTCTCTATCCAATGGGTTGTTCCCTGATATGAGGATTTTTGACAAAGTCTGTCTCAGGCTGTTACCATTTGGCCAGTAAGAGTGTCTCCTTGACTGCTAACAAATGAGTCCTTGTCAAACAGATGCAGGCTAATAATTCCATTTCTTTGAAGTCTGTTTTAGAGAAGCCACTACAAAACCCAGAAAAAAACAGCAATACAGCTGTCAGTGCCTTGAATGAAAATTACATTAATGAACTTTGACTGTATTTCAAGGAACCAGTCATTGAAGCTGCAAAACTTACTTTGAGATGAAATGTTCCTGCCAAAAGCATAAGACTTTTTTTTGAACTGAATCTTTTGTTATCTCTCTCAGAAACTGCATAGCCATGTTAAAGATTTTTAAATAACCATTGAATACTTCTACCAGGAAAGTAATGTTGAACTTTTGATTGTCAAAASCATTTAGATAATGAAGACCCATTGATTCCCCCATAAAGGAATATGGGGGGAGAGAGATTCTCAGTTCTGAATTTCAAATCCTTCCATTTCAATCACAGCAATAAAAAGAGCACTCACAAGCTGYGCATTTGACATGGCTTAGTTTAGACATTTTGTATTGCTTTTATTTTGACTTAATGGGAATGCTGTTAAGGGCAAAGCCTCAGTGGGATATGAGCTGCCTAAATGGATGCAGAGAACCTYTTAGGAGGGAGGGGGAGAGAAGGATGTGGAAGGCAGACAGGTGAGCAGGCAGGATCCTGGCTGGCACTCTGCTCCCCGAAAGAGCAYGGACTATGCACTGCTGATCAAAACTCCTTGCATCCGAGTGGAAGCTTTCTGTTAAGCCCCAGGGGCACTGTGACTGGCCTTGTGTTCAAAATTGTGACCAAATTATGGACCCAGTGCGTTCAGTCTGCTAACAGCAGTGTGCTCTCGTCAAAGAATAGCCACAAGGATGAATAAAGCGCTCAAAACAYGCGTTATGGTCAGACTCCAGTGGGCACAATCTGTTTATCCTARCAAAGACAGGGCTACGGGGGGACTTAATCACAGTTTGTAACTAACTACATGGGGAACAGCAATGTCATAATAAAGAGCTCATCAGCTTTGCACATGAATGCATAAGGAGAGCTGATGTCTGGAAACGGGATATATTTAGACTAGAARTCAGGTACAAATATTTAGTGGTGAGATTATTTAACCATCTGAATAACTAACTCTTACCAAAGTGTATAGTGATATTTTCATATTTTTCGTCCCTGTAATTTGTTTTTTAACCCCAATCTAACATAATTCAAGGCATCTCTGTTAATTGGGCTATACAGGACATCAGGCTGATGRATACAATTGTCCCTTCTACCAATACCATGTACAAATCTATGCTGGTGGAAGCACAGAGAATTCTGCCTCTRTAAAAAATCAAGAAACATATTCAAGTACCTGAACATGGATTTTGGCTAGAGGTGGTTGGGAATTTTTCACTGAAATGATATTCCTCTGTGAAGTATAATTTCCAAGGCAGGAAAAAGAGTAGGATAGCATTTTTTAGATGTCATACTTTTCTGATAGAGAATTAAAATTAAAATTGCTGTTTTATTTTATGTTAGTTGACCTAAATATGAGTATTGATTTTGTTTTGACAGTGATCTAAACTATTTTCCTTCAGATCAATATTAAATAAATATAATATAAAATAGCATTTTGCCATAGATAAATCTTACCTTGCATTCTTTTATAAGCWGAGTTTTTGGTCAAACACATATTCAGTAATGCATTTTTTGGAATCATATGACTCACCTCAGCTAATGTGTGCTGTTGATGGCTTTATTTTGGTCCTAACGCCTGCCTGTCAGCCTGCTATGGAAGCAGAAGACAAATCTGGATTGAGAGAATAAGAAGATGAAATTTAATGCTGAAATRCAACTGCGTAACCAAACAACTTTTTCCTAAGAAATTCAGATGTTTTAACTGTGTATGTCAAAATGGGACCTCTTGACTTTTCTGAATGCATTTCATTTCTTGGAGTTTGCTCAATGGTCTTATTTTGCACCAGAATGATTCTAAGCTTTGCAGAGGTTTGACTTTGCATTTTGCCCAGTTTGTTTTCAGATTAATTTTTGAAACTTTGTCATAGAAGACTGGAACTCATGGCAATACCAGGTCTACTGTGGTTATGCTTTTTCTTTATTAAAACACAACTTTTCTGCATTGAAGGGATTCTATATTAAGACATATAAAAGCTGAAAAAATAGGTGAACTTTGAAGGCTGAGCTGCCATAAGCAAATCACAAAAAATTCTTAAATAGCTTGTTTCTTCTGCCCTAGAGTATTTCTCCTGGAAGAGAACACTCAGCTTTCAGTATTAACTATTTCTACTCCAATTGAAAATTCAAACTATTTAATTTAAAATGTCTTCATTTCGTTTTCCTTCCAAAATATCGTAGGCACCTGCAGGCTTGGCAGTCTCCCCAGGAATTAAGGCAGAGTTTATTGGGTTTTAGGGAACACAGAATGCTAAGCATTATTAGGTTTTCACAAAGCACTTCTGAAATAGAGACTGGTACTAAAAGTGTGACGTGTAAGAGACTCTGATGGTGGATAATAGAAAGATGAAGGGAGAGAGAAGAAAAAAAGTTGTAGGATAAGCGTTGTGGCAACCAAGCCTCACACAGCCACTYRCCCACYCGCCRCCCATGGGACTGGGGAGAGAASYTGAARAGTAAAAGTGAGATTAYTCATGGGTYGAGATAAAGGTAGTTTAATAGGGAAAGCAAAAGACATGCACACAAGCAACAGCAAACAAGGAATTAACTCCCTGCTTCCCATGGCAGGCAGTGGCTCAGCCATCAGGACAGCAGGGCCCCATCACATGTAATGCTTACTTGGGAAGACAAACACCACCACTGCAAACGTCCCCCCCCTTCTCCTTCTTCACCCTGCTTTTTATATGGAGCATGATGTTACATGGTCCAGAATATCCCTGTGGTCAGCTGGGGTCACCTGTCCTGGCTGTGTCTCCTCCCAAATTCCCATTCAGCCCCCTCAGCAGTGTGGCAGAACAAAAGCAGAAAAGGCCTTGGCTCTGTGCAAGCCCTGCTTGCAATAACAAAAACATCTCTGTGCTATCAGCCCTGTGCTCAGCACAAACACAAAACACAGCCTTGCAGCTGTGAAGAAAATTAACCCTGTCCCAGCCAAAACCAGCACACTGTGTTATAATATTACTCCAATGGTGATGTAATGGTGATGGTGGAAGAGATGGATTAAGGAAAAGTCTTATTAGAATTAGTTAAGAAAGAGAAAATGGGAGTTTTGAAATAAATTAGCCTCTTTAACATATGTTTCCAGGAGGAAAATATTCTTTTTTTTTCCTTTTACTTAACTATTTTTTTCAACATTTTTAACTTTTTTAATGATTTCAACTAAACTTAAAATGGACAGGAATTTAAAAATTCTATTTTCAATCACAACACAAATCTTATGACATTTCTATTGACTCTGTTGTTCTTAGAAGTAGAKGTGGTAAGAACAGTTCTAAACTGAAAAAAAATCTATTATTTCAATTTTTTTTTGTTTTAACATGATCAATGAGGCAGATTTTTTACTATTTTGTGAAGGAAGGCATTCTGATTCTTTTTATTATTATTTTAAATTACCTTCCTTATCATGAATAACTTAAATGTAAAATTAATGTTAAACTCCCAATGTTTATTTCTCTTTTTTTTCAATTTTAGGAACAATCAGTGGTAGGGTGCATTTTGGAACATTTTGGATTAGTTATTTTTCTTGTTCAAAAGGTGTTCCTATATATTCCCAAAGATCTAGTCAATCTTTATTCTGTTCCAAACTCTTTTTTAAAAAACATGTTTTTGAGGTTCCAATACAAAACAACGCACAGAATGCAAATGTAGAACAATTTAGTGTGGAGCAAAAGCATATCAATCAGCTTCCATGACAGCTTTCAATTTGCAATATATCTGGTCATATCCTTAGTCTTATTTTTCCTAAGATACTGTGAACTATTATATAGTGTCTTGTGGTTATTTGGTAAGCAACTCAGGTCACTACTTTTCATTCACTTAAGGTTATTTTTTTATGGTTGAACTATCGAAGTAAAGAATATTAATTATGAATTCCACTGTTTCTTCTGCTTCTGAATCATTCATGAATTAGTCCTCATTTCTGTGAATGCCATTTTTATTTGTCAGTAGTCTCTGAATGCTTTCAATTAATAACTTACCCCTTAAGAGTGTTTTTGAGGACTGTTTGCCTTGAGATTATTCATTATTGATGTTGAGCTATGAGAAATATGACACARTTTAAGCAACTTGTCTGAAAGACCAGCATATTTAAATTATGGAAAAAATAAACACAACCTTCCCACCTAAGGGAAAAAAAAAAAAAATAAAAAGCCACCAAAAAGTTGAATCTGGTAAAATGTTTCAGTCCAATAGACTTCTTTGCAGAATGGTGAACAGGGTGTGCACCTGGTCTCAGAACATTTTCTGTGAGGAATTGGTATCTTTGTCACAAACAAAATCACATCTTATTGATCAAATAAATTGTTATAAATCATCTATCATGGTAAATTTTATTTAATGGAAGCATGTAAAATATGTAAATATATTTTTATAATTGTATGCATGCAACCTCTTTTGTATGATGTTGTTGATTTAAGACTCCATTGAGGTCCCCTTTGGTGTTTAGATTTTCTTGCTCCTGTTGATTTGTGCCTAATTATTCATTCAAATGTTCATTATTCAAATGATGGCCTATTGCTTTCATTTCTGCKTTACTTTCTTCCTTTATAGTTAATAGCACCATGACAGTTTTGCCAATGAAGAAGTTAGGCATGTTTAATTCTCCTGCGTCAGAATGCCACTTCGCTGTCCTCATCCTATCCCTCCAAATGCAAAACAAAAGCAGCAGCTGTTTTGATCCAAACTTTAATTTATAAAATACAGAAAGTAATGTGACTTCAGAAGCAATCTGCTCAGCAGAGGAGAGCTTGGGATTATTTTCTGCTATCTGGTTTCAAATGTTGAAACTATTTTAAAAGCAACAAATGCCACTTAAAAGTTCATAAATAGCTTTAGCGTTGAAACCTGTTGCATACGGTGTCTGCTTCAGGGTATTGCACAGCCTCCTGAGATGTGACCCAGTGATTTTTAAAAACTCTGAGTGCTCTAGCAGGTTCAGACTGCATGCTATTATCTACCAAGYTCTGCCAAGATACATACACAGAGAGAGCTTGTATCCAAGAACAAATCTTTGACTGTTGACACTAGAAAACARCTCTCCAAAAGATTAAAAAAACCTAGGCAGTTTCTAGACATGCAAAACATTTGCTAGAGATCAGATGTTTTGAAAATGTTTTGAAGGATGTTCTTTCTGTGATTTATTATTTATTGGAGAATTGTATTGGAAATACCTATTGTGGGAAATAAATAACTTTCAAGTTATATGAAAAAGGGTAGTATTTTTTTGGTAAGGATTGAATCACAGTGGGTATGGATTTTTCAGAAGTCCTGATCATTTACAGTTCCACCAGAAATCAATGAAAACTGCCGGTGCTCAGCACATCTGTAAAATCAGACCCTTTAGGAATCAGAATAGTAATGGCAATTATGCTATCAAGGACAAAATTACTAGACATAAAAAATCTTTTGTTTCACTGTTATTCTCTGAAAAATGATTTACAAAAAAAAAAAAATGTCTTGAGGATTTCCATTTTTCTGCAACTCAGTGACTTTGTAGTTAACTTGTTCTTTTCCAGGGGAGATCACATTGCTGCTATACCAGACACCTGAAAATTAATCTGTCCTTTCACCTTTTTCTCTCACAGGTACTGTCAATAGAAATTTTGGGGATCAGATTCTGTCTCCTAGTTGTACCCATTATCACTGGCCTATTACAAGGAAAAAGAAATAAAGGGCGGTAGTTATTGTCACAATAAACATGACAGTTCCATGCTTAGGTAAAAATAAAATTGAACACTAATTCTGCCATCTTCTCCAGGACTGCTGAGGCAGTAGCTAAACTGTTCAGTCTAATCCTGGGTGGTTTGGTTCACCAGAGATTTGGGTCAAGAGAAGAAGACCTAGGAAAAAGTGAAGAAAAGCATTAATTGGAACCTATTGAAGAAAATGAGTTGTTTAGTTGCTGCACATTGAGGCAGCTGCAAGGAGGACCATGCAGGTGGAGCCAATCTTACCTGCAGAGAGGGAGTTCACCACRTCAACTTTTTGGGTCCTTGCCAGCCCTGTGCTGACTGTTTTAATACTTACTATAGAAAAGCCTTCCATGGATAAATGTTGGAAAGGAGCTTCAACAGAGGCAAGAGGAGCAAAATCTGTTCCTTTTCTGAATCAGGCTTCTCGTCCACTCTTGCTACCCTGAGCTTGCTCTTCCTGAGCAAGGACATTTTCTCCCTCGGCTTCATTTTCGCATGATAAGTTTTTAAAAGTCCTGGCTATATCCTTGATCTGTTTATGACTTGTTTTCTATTAAAGAATAAAAATAGAAAGAACCCCTAAATTTGGACAAGACAACTAGTTTTTATACTTCTCTGAAGTGTTAGCAGCAGCTCTGTTCAGATGGTTCAGTTTCAAACCAGTTCTGACAGAGTTGTGCAGTGTTCAGTCACTTGCAGACTGTGAAAACAATTGTGTGTGMAAACAGGTTTTCTGGCAACAGTAGAAGATCTTTAGTAAAACAAAACAAAAGTGGGCTGCCTAGCCCATGAGGTTTCAGACTAGATCCTATTCTGAACAGGGATGCAATGCTGAAGTTCTCAAAAATGTTCCTAAATCACTAACCTAGGCTGGGAAAAGGATTTTGTCAGCAGAATTTTATCTTAATTTCCTAGGAACTCAGAGCCCAGTATCCRTTTCACATCAAGCCTCCAAATGCTTCAGTATTTCAAGGCAGTCCTTTTGAATTAGAATACCTCTACAGTAAAAATGRTAGTAAAGAAACAGTTTTAGGAGTGAGGATCCATGTAGAAACTGGTTCCTTTGCTTGCAAAGAGTTTCAGTTTTGATGAGCCAACAAAAAGTTTATTGAACTCTCTGACTTTGTACCTAATCCCGGAAACTTGTTTCAATAAAATAACAGGCTCTAACACAAGCTGATGTACAGGCGCCCTCTTGACAAGGCATGGATTTGTCACCTCATTCATTTCAATGGGTGTCTTGCCAGCAGGATGTTTATTTCCAGATTTTTGTTGCAAATTACAGCTCTCCAATGTCAGTGTTAACCCTGCCTCTGTCCTTTTGTATTATCTCTCTTCTTTTTAATTAGGTGGTGCAATTTATTCCTCTTAAATCAGTGTGATGTGGTAAAAGGTCCACGCTCGGTGCCAAAATGTTGTTAGTAGAATTGCATTTGATTCCCAATAAATTGTGTTGTCCTTTCCTTGTCATGGTCCAGCCCATGATAGTTCAGACAACATCTTTGCTGACTTCATGCGTWATTATGACAGCTTGTTTGTCCCTCTCAGAGATAGATATCAACCTTTTTCTCATCCCCAGTTATTCCATGGCATTTTCGAATTTAGGTGGCAGCTGTGTTAAACACACACAGACCCTCTTTGTGCCATTATCAGAGAGACCTCTCCCTCTCTGTAATCATRCTTGTTAAATCAGGTTAATCACACTTGTCTCTGGGCTTGGCCTGCAATTCTTTGCATTTTTGGTTCATTTCAGGGAGCATGCAAATGTTACAGGAAATCTCATTCCCAACTAGCACTAATATAGGACATTGTTTTACTGCCCTGTTTACAGGCCACTTATATTTCTTATTGAATCAACTGATAAGAAGAAAGGGAGCAGGAGATACAGGCACATTCTTCCACCACAAAGTTTGCATTAAAGAAAATATCCCAGCAGCAGATGGCTTAGAAATAGTATGGGGATGTGATTCYATGGATGGTGTATCTGTTTTGAGGAGGGCTATACTGGAGAAGCTGGAATTATTTATATGTTTTGTCCAAACTTGGAATTAAGATGGGACCCAATAGCAGCAAGTACCCAACATTAGAAAAAAGTAAATTTATGAAAAAAAGTTCCAGTATTTCCCATCCCATTGGAGACAGATTTTGTTACAGTATCATGTTGAATATAAAGGCAATATCATTTAATACACAGTGACTTGGGAGGAGGGAAGAAATAGAAAACCATGCTGTGAGCCCCAAACAGAACCATTTTTGTTACTCAGAATTGAAATAGATATCGTGAAGTTACTAGAAGTAATTCACTGAGTCAAAATACATGTGCAAACTTGTCGGATTTGGACTTCACAGGTTTCTAGCTTGGAAATGCAGATAAAATGATTTACGTGTATCTCTGCCAGATTTACTGTGTTTCTGCCAGTTTGATTAGAAGACTGGATGTAATACTTCTAATTACAAAGTGAGATTGCTAAGAGAAAAATCTTGCTGAGTTCCATTGTGATAGATATTTGGATAGTGAAACAAATGCAACTGTAGCCCATTAAAAAGTCAAAATAAATGAATAAACCCTTGCCAGTGGAAGTTATAATGCCGTTAAACAAATGAGATTAAATCCTGAAAGCAACTGACACATAAAAATTCTGTAGTTCAAATCAAAGTAAGGAAAGTGGACTGAAAATATTGGAGCAGTCTGAAAATGCTTTTAGTGAATATTGAAGCTGCCTCTTAATCTAGACCTGCGTGTGAGTTGTTCTAAAATGGACCATCTGGTGYAATAATGTGCCTCGTTTCATTGTTCGGCACCTTTCGTTCCCGTAAGTGTTAGGACAGGACTGATCTAGACTGATGAAGCAAAGGACAATTCATTATCTCTGCCCCTGGAGCCTGGCAGGGACATTGCATAGGCCTATCTAAAATAACTCCCAAACRTTAGCCTTTATCAGCTCCAGGAGAGACTTCCCAGAAAGCAAATCATTGTGGATTGAATCATCGATGCCTCCATTTAGCRGAAGAAAACCAGCTGTGCATAGATCATGAGAGGATTCCTGGTTAACAATGTGTGTTGAAGAAGATTGCATCCATGCTTTTTTAAACCTGTTCCCACAACTTGTGGCCAAGTGTTTATAGGAGGCACATTGCTTTCTAAGMTGTTTTCATTTTTTCCTAGCCCAATAATCTGTTATCATGCAATGGAATGTGTTGGATTCCAATGTTATAAATRCTTGGGGAGAGGGCCAAATGCACCAGTCTCATATTGATGCAAAGCTTATCTAGAAAAGCACTTCCAGATTTAGTTTGTAAGTGAGGGACGATTGGGAAGGCAGAAAGATTAGTTTTTCAACAAGCCCCTAATTGGTATAACTAGAATTGTGACATTTTAAATGTCTGAGGAGAAGTGAGGTATGAAACATCCTCTCCTATATTTCCTATTTTCCTTCTTTATTCTTTACTCAGATCTGGGGAACCTTTTAGTGATAAGATTTATGCTAATTTTTTATTAGAATTCCACCATGGACTAGCTTCAAATTAAGACCAAATACTGAGATTTTTAGGCATGTCAGATTTTAGTCAACTATTAAAAAAACTGGCTGGAAAGCTACAGTTACCCAGGCTGCAGTGCCTAACTGGAAAGATGCAAGTCGTGATGCTGATGGTGGTGGGAGTGGGTTTGCCTTCTATCAATCCTCCACCTTCATCCATCATCCATCCATCATCTGGGCTGCTCTGGCAACTCAGGTTCTCAAAACTGGGTGAGACAACCCTCCAGACATTGTCCGTTCAAAGAAGGTGCACATAGTTTTGGTAAGGAGCCATTTAGGACAGTGTGTTTAGAAACAGAAAACTGGATCTTTTGTAAATTCTCACATTAAAAAAAAAAAAAAATCTGTGGGCATCTGAGATTTTAGGAGGMAAGCAGGTGCTTTGAGAGTGCCTTTTGAACTTGAGTTATAAGTACCTCCTCACTTGTATTTCTGGAAATGGCTCTTATCAAGCATGTAACTGAATCAGACCCTATTTAACTGGAAAACTAAGAAGTATAAAAGCATTGAGGGTTAATGTTACAGCAACTTCAATTAATGATCCCAGACAATTATACTTAGTTACAAACCATTATAAAGATGCAAAACAGCCGTTATATGCAGTCACATATAACAGTGTTATTTAACATGTGACCCAGCAGCATATATTATCTAGTGCAGATGTTTTCAATTGAAACAAGCCCATAAAACTTGCCATCTCCTGGCACAACTGGTAGAATGTTATTTCTGCAAGAAAAATAAATTCTGCACAGACGTTTCATCTGTCACAGCCATGATCCATAAAACTGGAAAAGTTTTCTCTGAAAACCTGCCTAACTGAAAAGAAATGAGAACAAAGTGCATTTTTCACCTTTATCTTTTATTTCTAAATGTCTCTGACATATCAACATATACAGGTGTAAGATTTCTTTATATAGTAAGAGATCAAATACTGCCAATTTTGTTGCAACTCTTTTTAAATAAAACTTCCTCTGAAAAATTATGTGACTATAAATACTGGAGCTTTGTTCCCCACCTATGTGAACCAACTTGATGTGTAATTAATGTGATGTTATATAAAAGGCAAATGATTAACTAAATTAATATTAAGTTTGTCATTTGCTTCATACTTTCTCTCTGGCTGCATGYTCCATAGTCTAACCCATTATGGAGTGGATCACTCATAAAAGTGGCTTCATTTCTGAGTGGGTAATGCTCTGCATCAATTTTTTTTTTTTTTTTCATGCCATGGGATCTCAAATAAAGTTAGGGCTTAAATGTTGAAGACCCATTTTCAATTATAAGTAAGAATACTACTATATACTTTAAATGACTGATTATGTTTTAGTAGGCAATTTTCTTACTATAAAATAACAATAGYGAGCTATTTAAGCACATCACTACTGAAATATCAGGAATCTTTTGCACTTAATTATTTTGTTTTATCCCACTGAAACAGTAAGCAGCTGTGTTTCAACGCAACTAGCTCCTTTTCAGTAATAAGGATGTTTCAATGTGCTAACTGGTAAATTCCTGAATTTGTGAGGACTTAAATTAAGATGTTTGAGATCGCAGGAGACAATCATCTAAGAAAAAAAAAAATAGGAGGGGCAGGGGGCGGGGAAAGGAGGAGTGATTCTAATGGCTAAGCATRTACCTGTATGTGTGCAAGGAAAGACAGGAAATGTCTGTATATCACAACAGAACGCACGTGTTCTCTTGCTGACTCTGGTGGCCCCAGCCTGAATTGCCACACTGCAATGGTCTATGAAGATGCCAGTGCTCMGCCCAGTGCCTTCCACCTTGTTTTTTATTTGGAGTATTGTTTGGCTGGCTGTCACTACAGGAAGTACGCAGCAGGCTGCAACAGGAATTTTCCAACCTCAAGTTGCACTGTAGCTTCACTACTTTGGGAAGGTATCAATTAGTTTTTGGTCCAGACTAGCATAAAACTGATCATTAATGTTCTGGTGGCAGTATCCTGACGTTTTGGAAAAATTGAGACAATTTTTAGTTTAAATTCTTGGATGAGTTTTGGAAGTGTGAAGCATGTCAGGGCTTGTAGGAGAAAGACACTTGAATGGTTATTTTTATTTTAGGTATAACACAGCTCTTCTATCTGAGCTTGTGCTGTAGCTCTCTGCCTCAGGTCAGGAATAGGTACTGAAGTAAGCAGTGTTAGAAGCCCTTATGCACAGCAATGTTACATAAATATGAGTAAGAACTGCAGGTCAGGTTGAAAATTCCCATGGATCTGTATCTGCCATTGCTCTCACCTCCATAGGTGTGACAAGAATTTAGATGTGCCACGTCCTTGGGTTGCAGAGAAAAAGAAGAGTGAGTGTGAAGCAAGGCAAATCTAGAGGCACTAGAAAACCAAAATTCTTCTCTGCTTGTTTACTTGAGGCTGGGAGATAAAGATTCTTAATTCTGGAGTTTTCCTATTTGTTGCTGTTTATTGGGCAACAGGTAGTCAAAGTTATCTATATTCATTTACCTGYACTCAAAGTTCCCTCACTGAAAGAGAAAGCATATATTAAGACACCTCTTTTGGGATAAAATCTGAGGAGGATGAATGCTACCTTTTCTCCATTAAACAAAAAGGAAGAGGTGGGTACATTTTTGGTGTAAGGACTGCAAAACATAAGCAAGACTCAGGCCTCTATTCCTACTACTAATGACCTTCATATATGTTGGGTTTGAAGGACAAATTTGTAGTGTGCAGTTCCCTTTCTTTGCAGTGGGAATAATGCAGCTTTTTCCACCTGACAGACATGTTTGGATAATTGCCGACATGCCGCATTGATGCGTCACCTCAGAGAAATCATTACAAATAATTTAAAAAGCCTGAAGATACATTGTTCCTACCTGAGAAACAGCAATTATTTTTAAAATATTAGGGCTTACCAGTTGAATGCCTTGTAATTTTTTTTCTGTTACAGGCATACTCAGAAGGTATTTTTCATAGGGTATTTGCAATAATATCCACTGAACAGCAGAGCTGCTCCTCTAGGGCAGGCATGAGTAGCCAAGATTGTCACACAAATTTCTTTCCTCTTCTCACCACCTTGCTTGGGATGCAACATTTTGCCAAGGGTAAATCAAGAACATTTGATCATTTKCAGTTTCCCATATCAAATGTGCTACCATGACACAGGAGCTGTTGACTTTTAGTACAAAGATTTACCAGTAATCTCCCTTCCCCTAGAGTTAACTTGAACACATAACAGATTGCTTAATGAAATGTTGTCAGGATAGATAGTTTTGCATCTCAGCATGAGGGAAAAGAATAAGGTAAATCACTAACCTTGCTAGCTTCCATGTTCATTCATGGCTGATGGGCAGAAAGCTGACCTGGATTTTCTGATAAATGGAGTGTTTGCTGAGTAGTTTGTTGGGGGGTATTCTGTGGGGCGAAAGGGTTACTATATCAGCATTTAAAAAAATGAAGTAACCATTTAATTCACATGTGGGGTATTGATTAGAGAAGTATGTCCTGTGTGTGGATTTTAAGGGCTTGTGCTGGGAATGAGATCCAACATTGTGGCTTTCTCCTGTAGTTGTTTGGCCACTGGAGCTTTGCCAGTGCAATGTATCTGTCTAGTTGCCTACAACCTCATTTGATGTCCACATTTGCATGTGTCRTCCATCCTGCAGCCCTACCCCACAGACAGATTTAGCAGGGACAAAGAAGTTACTGCCTTCTGTRTTCTGAGCTGAACTGGACTTCATCTTGTGCACGTGTCAGGGGCAAGGACACGTTGCAGGAAATTTCTGTCTGCTGAAAAAGAGAGTTTCCACCCTGATGGGTGATTGCCTGCAGTGATGTTTTCTTTCTGGGGGCTTCTGATTGAGGCTGGCAGCTGCTGAACAACTCTGTTGAGCAACATCATCAGGGGAGCATCAGCCTTGCTACTTAAAGGTGACAGAGACCTTTGCCAGGGCATCATCCCAGTGGATTGTGCTGGCATTTCAGAGATGTTCTACTAAAATACACTTGTGAGTCAAGCCTTCCTTTTTTGACATAAAAGAAGAAATAAGACAAGCTCCAGAGTGTGGCTTCTATTGGTTAGGAACATTTTTGCCATCTTTTGAAGTCATAACAACAATCTGAATTTTTCTCTGGATTTTTTTTTTCGATTACTGGAAGGACATTTCAGACASCATGCAGACTCCCATGAGTAGAAAATAAAAGACACTATGGTGTGTGAAGGACAGCAGTGAGAAGCCTAAATCTRCTCTCAGTGAGGGACACAGATCCTGTAGGCCATTTCTCTTTACTTCTGCTCCTTCTCCTTTCTTTTTTAGGGTTTTTATTTTTTTTTTTTTTNCATTTCTCTTTACTTCTGCTCCTTCTCCTTTCTTTTTTAGGGTTTTTATTTTTTTTTTTTTTCTGTCAGGGAATATGACTTTTTTTGATAGCAGAGCTTATTTTCCTTTTGGTGTTTCCCATTACTCCACTTTCCCATTCCCAGTCTGTTTTGTTGTTAAATGATTAAGTGATTATCAAATGGGCAAAGGATTTTTCTGCACTTTTGTTGCCATGGTGACTGGATATGAGGGCCAGAGAAGGAATGGAAGTTGAACATCAGAAATAAAATTGAATCAAACTACTTTTGCTATTAGAGAACTTTGCCCACAATTCACTTTTCTCCAATGAAGTTATTTTTATGCAAAGGAAAGCAAGCTCTTTTGGGGAAAAAAAAAGAGGARGAAAAGGAAACTTTTATCTTCTTCATTCCATCTTTTTACTGAAGAATTTTTAATTKTATTTTTTTTAAGATACCACATTGGGACCATGTTGATACTCAGTTTTTATTTAATCAGATTCCTGTGTCCCTTTTTATTTTGTGTTTGGAAGGGGATTTCTTTCAGAACTCACAGACTTCTCTATGTTGTACTGATAAAATCAATATTAGGGTCCTGGACTGAATTTTCTGCAAAAAAATCTAACCGGTAGAGTTTGCTGTCATAGAAGAGGGAGTCTGGAGAAAAAGTCCAAAGAGAGGCACTTCACTTCTCCATATTGCTCTCTATAGTGCTTTTCCCCCCCCCCCCTCCTTTTTTCAATTATGTGTACTTTAGAGATGGGAAAAGCAGCCACAGGGCGGGGCTTTTTTACTTTATCTTTTGTCAGAAATTATAAGCAAAATCTCTTCTATGAGATATTGCTCCACCTCAGAAAGGTTTTGATTCAGGCCGCAAAAGTCTTTGAACAACAAAAAGACTCAGAGCCAACAGAGAACTCAGTTCTTGAACTCCTCAGCCCTGAAAGACCTTTACTCCATTTTAGGGGTGTACCTAATGCCACTGTCCTCACAGTCTGTGCAGAATAAAATCTCATGCCCAACTGTCTCCCCACTCTTTTCCCAGGTCAGATTTCTCTACCTAGAAAAGAGTCAAGGCTTCAGCACAGGTAGGTTTTCAGGGCTCTGGGAAGGTATATCAATCCCAGCTTGAAGGCTCAGTATCTTCATGGTTAGGCACAAAACTCTCTGCCAGGTGGCTAGGAGGGAGATAACAACATTGCAGAGCAATTTGCTCATTCTTCCAAGTAATCCTCCTTTTTTAATACTGATGGAAATTCAGGACTGGACAATTATTTACCCATTGACTTAGTCTGRGTGATGTCTTCATCAGGCATGCGGTGTTGGAATAGTTGTGATGGGAGCTAAATTAGCTGCTCACTCTTTTCAGCATCAGGAATTGATGTGTTGAATAACACCCAAGGGAATGTGATGCTTTTTGAGGTTAGAACCAGGCAGTTAATGTGATTTTTGGATTATCTAACTGACAGGAGTGAGGGATCATAATATTTCTCTTCCCATGGAAACTTTATTTTTCTTTCTGCAGTCCTGATTCTCTAACTGACCAAATACTGAAAAATTTTGAAGTTAAGGCAAGAGTAATCAAACGTGTTATTGTTACAAGTCATTATGTCATCCAAACTTGTTTTAAAATTACCAAACTCTGCCCCACTGCACTATTGAACTCAGGCAGTAGACATTATTTGCCTATATCAGGGAAACGTTCTTCAACTGGTCTTCCTGGGCAGATATCTCATTCTAARAGGTACTGATTCCCCTTTTAGCATGTCAGGCTGTGAAAGCGAATCCTGTCCGGGTGGGTCCTTTAACCTGAGCCTTACCAGACCAATTTTTCATTTCCTGGGCTGAACTTGTAAGTTTTTAATTGTAGCATCCAGGACAGAGGGTTTATATCTTAGCAGGACATGACTTCAGCTGRTGCTTTGCTTGGTATCTTCCAATAGTGAATTATTTCCATTTTCTCTGTGAGTCATTCTTGTTKCTTGCTGGGATACTTTTAGCTAGATTCATCAGAAGCTTAAGTTTTGCTTTTTTTTCTTTTTTCTCCGTGCTAGGTAAAGTGAAAGACAAGAATAATTGCCTCCTGTCTTGAATTTAAACCTAAAAGCCTCAATGGGCATTGTTTTGGTTAACGTGGCTTGCCTAAAATTTATATTAGACTCTGTAAGCATTTTTTCCACATCACTGGTTCCTCATTGCTTCAACATTAATATCAGCTGTCATGCAAGAGACCAAAAAGCATCTTTAATGCATTCTGGTGAGGTCTTTTTTGTGGCTGCATTGAGCTTKGAAATAGGTACATTCTTACCTCTGAAAGAAATGAGCAGTCTCATAAAACAGCAAAGTAAGAAGGGAACAGGCATAAGTACTCCAGCCATCTCTTTCACATACTTGAGAATTTCCTTTATTCTGCATATTGCTGTTTGAAACACAATAGTATTTTCCTGCCTACAGTTTGCTTTTATTTTCTTTTCGTGGGTTTACACTGATCCATGCAAAGCCTGACTGGCTTTATACAGAACCATAGAAATGATGAGCTGTTGTACAACACTCTGATCTGCTGCAGTGACTGGGTTGAAATAATGTTTTAGTACCCAATAGTTGCACTTGAAAATGTGATTGTGTTGCAAGCTGTCAGACCCTGAGCGTACAGATGGRTGCCTGAGATTCAGGCTGGTCCAATTTCAGTTTGCACAGGCAAATATGTGCCTCCTCTTAAACCAGCTCTGCCTGGTAGATACTGAAGGTCATGTGTCTGAGCTGTGCAGAATTTATAAAATRTTTCCAAACCATGGAGCCCACCATGTAGGAATTAGCTCTCCGTCTGTGTAACAGTCACTAGCAGACTGGTGGCTTTTAGTCACTGGCAACAGGGACAGAAAACTCTCCTTTCCCTATGCCTTTCACTGAAGAATTGTCTTGGACTGGAGTTTGCTAAAGAAATTCAGAACTAAAGCATGTTGCCACGGGGCTTAGCACACTAAATTTCAAAGAGCCACATTGCTGTACATCTTTATTGCCTTTCTTTTCGCAGGTCAAGTCAACTACAGAACACTGCCTGAAGTGACAGTGATGAATTATGTAGAATTGCTGTTAGTGTGAAATGGAGTGGCTATAATGTAATATGTGAGCAACTTAAAAACATGAACCAATTCACCAGTGACAGATGTGATGATGAACGCGTGGAATTAAAGTAAATAGCGTCATGAGTAAGCAATCAATGATTTGCAACAATAAAACTTTGTGATGTGAGCCCTTATGTTGTCTATTGACTCAGTCCCTGGATAATTACCTTGTCTTACCTGTCACCCAAAAACCTTGGGCCTGTTGATCTTTTTTCTGCTGCTGTAAGCCCTATGCATGCCAGACCAGACTATTTATATTTGGCACTCAGCTGTCCTCATAGTTACCATGTCATCTCATACTCAGAAAAATCCAAATTTGCCAGTGTGCTGTCTCACCTATATAGACTGAATGTCCCTCTTTCTCCCTAAAGACACAAGTTAGTAGAAACAGTTACCATGTTTCACGGTAAGAACAGGTTTTCAGATTTTTCAGGAACTTGCTAAATGGTGCCCAGAGCAATGCCACTTTTATCTTTGAATGGATCGGTGATAAGGTAGACAGTAAACTGCAAATAGTGCTGAGGCTTGAGAACAGGCTCTTGCTTGAGAACAGTTTGGAAGCCTTGATGTTGATTTTTCCAGGCAACAGTTCTYAATCTGTATCTTTGGAGTTGCTTTTTGTAGGTTATAAAAAACCAAACCAAACACTAAAGAGACTTGGATGTGTGATGCACCTTATCTGTTATCTTTTCTGGTCACACTCTCCAGTGTTTCCAAGGAAGGAGGCAAAGGATCTGTGTCCAATTATTTGTTGGTATTGCTTATTTTTGCTTTCATACCCTTCTCCCTACCCCAAATGCCATCTATGTCTGGGGTTCAGAATATCTTCTGTCTTTATAATGTTTCAGAGTTATATGAATTAGGGAATGGGAATATTATTGCATTGTCTTCTGATGCAACTCTGGTTAGGACAGGAAGAAACATTTGTACTGCAGATGAAGGAAGACTACTTCAAATAAATGAAGAGTAAAGAGTGAAATATTTTTACAAGAATATTTTGAAGCAATATTCATTCTTTTTCCTCCTTTTCAGTTCCCCCAATTTCTTTTTCTATGATCCTCATCCTGCTTCAAATGCCATCCTTTTTTCATTTGTTTAATTCTTTAATGTCTAAACTTTCCTAATTTTTCTCAGTTATTTATCAAGTGATATTGGAGTTTACGTGCTTTGCAACACCTGCCCTGTGCAGACTGGAGACTGACAATACTACAGATAAAGCAGCTGCTCCGCAGAACTGAAGTGATGGATAAAAGGTTGGAGGAGTAGGGCATTTTCTGTAAGCCCAGAGGCAGGACATCATCTCTCTCATATCAGTGTCTCCTAATGCCAGACCACTGTGTTTTGTGTTGTTGCTGCCAGGTCATTCTCTATTTTAGGCAGAGCACTTACGGGCACAGCCATTATATTAAAAAACAAACTTCACAATAGCTGAGCGTCATATTACTTGAAAAATAGGTTGTACTTATATGGGTTAGTGAATACAGCACTTGGAGGCAAGTATGTGAGCCGTTTTTGTTCACCCAGGGTTAGCCTGAGCCTTATGGATGTTTGCCACAGGCTGGAACTGAAGTCTGTCACAGCTCTGCTGGATAAATTATACATGACAGCCAGAGAGATGGGCTTGGGAACCTCACTGAGGAAAGGCCTGACACACAACCAGCCCTGAACAAACTGCTTCCGACTCCCAACAGTGCTCTGCATTGGAATGAGGAGTTCACGGCTGAGAAGRGATACTACAGAGAAAAACTGAAAATAGAGAAAGGTTACAGCAGAGGTAGGAAAGGACCATGGAAATGAAAGGTCATGCAGACCAATGCAGAATAATGAAAGCTGGCACTTCCCAGTCACAGCCCATTCTCTCCTACTCACTCAGTGACCTGAAAATAACACAGATTCATGGTCTTTTCTCTCCTGGCAGTGTGGTCAGTGACCTTACAACAATATCCTGTAGTCCATTAAAACAAACGCATTAAAAAAAACCATTACCGGTCCCACCCCCTCAAATTAAAGCAGGATAGGAGAGAGTCATAAATAAAAGCTGTTCTAAAGTAAATKAGCTATCTTGGTATTTGGATGAGAAGACAGAATATAATGAGTGACATACCAATGTATCAAAGGTATAAGCTAAATGAGGTGCTGAAGTTACAAAACTAACATGGTTGGTTACATTTGGGATTAGAGTTTTTCCCCCCACTAAAACTTTTTTTTTTTTTTTTTTTTTAAATTCTGGACCTTTTAGAATAAAACCTGAATAATTTTCTATTGTTCATTATAGTTAGTTTCTCTGATAAAATTTAAACTCTTGGGGATAGTCTGGAGTTGTTTACAGTTGACTGATTAATCCCTTGATGTTAATGCTAAGGTCATTAAATAAACATTCCAGGGAGATGCTTAGATTTGATAAAAACAAGTATCTAAGAATGTGCCTGGAGGAGGATTAAAATGTATATTGTTAGAGTTTGAACTCATTCAGGCTTATACCTTCTGGAATCCTTACTGTGTTGATGCAGRTATTACGTCAGTACCAGAAAGCTGGACACAGCAGATGTGTGGGGGGAGGGTCTTCAAATGTACTTCTGGGTTTGTGCTACAAAACTCATCTGATTAAGTTTGAACCTGGGTGTTTGCAGGGTAATTTCAAATAAAAAGAATTGATAAGTAACTAATGAATACTGATGTTTAACATGGGGTTTGAATGATAGCTTAATTGGACTTGACCAGTGAATGGGATGGGATGGGATGGGATGGGATGGGATGGGATGGGATGGGAT
>QVAJ01000034.1:265768-286038 GCA_003546035.1 Mixornis gularis | reverse complement strand
GGATGGGATGGGATGGGATGGGATGGGATGGGATGGGATGGGATGGGATGGGATGGGATGGGATGGGATGTGCAGCTGAAATTCAGGCAAGCTGCTTTTAATGTCTATTTTTCCTGTAAAGACCTTTTTTCCCTCCCCCTCTTTACAGCACCATACATGGTTGTTCATGATATCTTTTACTTCCCAGACCAACCCCACTCAGCAACATCATCAAAACGTCCTGTCTGCCTTTGAYGAAGAAGGAAGTGAATCTTATTATGAAATCACTTTTTGTTGCTGTGACTGGTTTGGGAAGAGGTGATCTGATAATGGGGCCTTTCCAAGACAGAATGCATGATAATATAACCAGACCAAACATATGGGGGTGTTTTTTATAGGAATGCATATATGGATACCTAAAGCTTGCTTCTAAACCAATTCTTGAGTGAAATGAACAGTTCCCTGAAAKTTCCATTCTTTTATTGAGTTTTTAAGTYTCTGTGAAGTCACATATTTAGCTGSTGTAATTGTATTCCATCAGGTGCTTCCATTTTCTCGTAGCATTCTTATAATATTTTAAAATGTTTGAAGATATTGTGGTTTACTCATTCAGAAGAATTGAAGCTCAGGTACACAAATCACCTCTTTACTGGAGCATCTTCATGAATTTAATGTCATTCTGGATTTTGTAAGTGAACACGCTAAATTTTGCAGTTTTTGCACTCTTGCAGAGCATATGGAACCATGCTGCTGTGCATTAGGTTAATAGCGGGAAGGAARTTCTATCATTGTTTCAGAAATGTAAAATAGAAAGTCCACGGGTTTTGAGCAAAGCAAGTGCTCAGTTCAGACTGGACTTTTTCTTTTTAAGGGTCAAACTCCAAAGTGAACATATCCGTGCGTCTGTTTGGGATGTGGTTTTGATATTACTTCTGTTATGGGTCAGGAGGCAGGGCTTGTTCCTATCAGAAGAGTGCAC
Source organism: Mixornis gularis (assembly GCA_003546035.1). Taxonomy (NCBI): domain Eukaryota; kingdom Metazoa; phylum Chordata; class Aves; order Passeriformes; family Timaliidae; genus Mixornis; species Mixornis gularis. The sequence goes on along the minus strand of QVAJ01000034.1, from coordinate 285,080 downwards.
AGAGCAGGTGTGAAATTGTAATAGTTGCTTTGCCCCTCGGCTAGGGAACATCAGAGAAGCCTGCAGTGGTTAGAAATGACATTTTGAACCTTTTGGTCTGRGCTCAGTCACATCAGCAGTGAGGAGTTCTGTATTTCACAGTGCAAAAGTTMCTGAAATAATTTGTCCCTGCAAATGGGCAATGTAGAAATAATGATAATAATAATAGTAATAAGTTGTCAATCTGGCTTCTCACTAGCAGTTGTAAGTGCAATTAAATTTAACACACAGAAGGSAAAATATGTGTTGGTTTGTTATTTTTGGAAAAGAGTTAAAACTCTGAAATACCATGCTGCAATTGTAGTGACTGGTATTCTGTTCAAAAAGACAACAGATGAAGGACATATAACCTCCCTGCACACTATTAAAAAAAAAAAACTTATAAAAAATATATCAGTGAGAAGATTGAGAGGACTGGAGAGATTGCGCTTTAATGTAAAATTAGGGTTAGTAGCTGCAATTTGCTTTGGAAATGGCAGACTTGAAGATGGGGAGCAAACAAACATTGGAGGGTGCATCCACAATTTGAAGAAATTCTTGGCATAGAGAGGAGGGATGGAGTCAACTCAAGTGGAAGTTCAGGTGGTATGTCTTCAAAAAACTTCCTGACCTTGACATTTATGAGTCTAACAATATCCCAAGGGATGTAGTAAAACTTTATCCATTGAAATTTTTAAAAAGAAATTTGAGAAGAATTAAACATATGGCATACTTCTGCAGGAAAAGAAAACATACAAGGCTTTTTCCACATATAGAGATTATGCATTTTTGTGAATTTCAGGATATATTCCTATCAGGTTGTGAAAGATAAGTGCATTTGAGCCTTGCCAGAACTTGGATTCAAATAGAAGAAATTTAAAGAAGTTTGGGAGTCTTGTGGATTATAGGCCTCCTTCCTCAGAAGCAGTATGTAAAAGAAGCCTCCCAAAACACTTTTTAATAGTAGAGGACAGAAACACCATCATAGTCCTAGCCATCATCTTGAGTAAGATAATCGGTGGGATGGGATCTAATTTCATGAGATTTAGCATTGTCATTTTTTTTTTCCTTCCCGCTCCCAAATAAAGAACAGTTCCTGAATTTGGGGGGAAAAAATAAGGTCTTTTTTTTCTTTTCTACTTTCTTTCCCTCAATCTTTTTATTTCATCTGGGACAGAAGGAAAGAGAACATTTTGTAAAATCTTGTTGTTCCCTGAAATATACCTGGGTATACTAGGAGTAGGGGAATTCCAGTTGTGTGAGCTTGTAYTCTTTCTTTGCAACGGGTTTTGTTTTATTTTAATGGGTTTCTCTGACAAACTAGAAACTTTGCAAAATTCCYTCATTGCCAAGGATTCAGTTTTAACCTAAAAGCAGGGAGAGTTTTACTGGAGATACCAGCTGACACCAGAAGTGAAAGCCTATTTATTAGCAGATTTGGTGCATTTCGGTCAGGTCAGAGCTTTTTGGGGTCTCTTCACTTGGTTATGATGGGGCGTGGCTGCTTGTGCTGCCTGCAGGCCCTGCAAGACCCCCGACACCAGTGGAGCACTGGTGTGAGCAGTGCCAGGCCTCACAGTCCTGTGGCTTCAGCCACTGTGATGGATATGCTTGTTGAGGAGCATGAGCCCAACTGAGACCAGTCAACTGCAGAAAACAAGATAACAGTACAAAATACCAGTTGGTATCCAGTAACAGGCATCCATATTTCCAAACTAAACGTTCCGGCTGGAATTTTTCTGATTAAAGGTCAGGGTGAAGGCTATGTGTTATGTACTTCAGTCTGTGGTTTACTCCTGCCATTAACTACAGCTTTTCCTGCTTAAACAGCCCTATGGAGACACAGGGAGTGCAGCCTCAACATAATCCTGTTTTAATAAGGTTTCCATGTGGAGACGGTCTGGGGAAGGTGTAATCAGCAGTCACACTGTAGCTGCTTGCCCCTTTAGGAACTCGTGCTAAGCTTTCATCCTGGCAGCTGGTAAGGCACTGCTCAGTGTGTGAGAGCAGCTAARAGATCTGAAGTGTTTTTTCTTTTCACTGCTTCGGAAATAATTTTTTCCCTTTCTTTTGAATCCTACTGAATGTGGGCACCCTAAAACATTTGAAGAACTTTGCGTGAACCCATTCCGCTGAGGTCTAGTTGTGACAAAGGAAAATTAYTGCTCAAAAATATGTGTTTTCTCCCAGAGCTTTTAATGATTGKGAGCAGCTTATTTGTTAAAAGAGAAATTCTGGCAAGGTTGGATGAATCTTTGAAAGTACACCACTGGTTAATCTGTTATTCCAAAARTGGACAAGAAAGTTGTACCTATCCATACAAATAGTTCCATAAAGGAAGAAGTCAGCAACTAGCAATTTCCTAATTGCTCTGTTGCCCTGATTCACTCTGCTATTTCTGTGACATCCAGATTGTAACAAAACTGTGTCTGCTGAAATACATCTTAGTTCTTGAGCACTCCCCAAAGGTCAGAAATGTAYCTTTTGGAATAAGACATTAATTGTGGGAATAGGTTCCACATGCAAAGCATTGTWTTACTGGCATATTTTCCTTATGTTTCTTTTTATTGCATTTTATACTAATGACTGTTATCTACTGARGAGCATAACCTTCCCTGTGACAGGMAYAGTCAGGAGTTTTGTCACACCTTTAGAAATGTCTTAGACCCTCTAAAAAAGTGTGCAAAATATGTTAGGTGTTACAGGAGCTGCTTCATTAATCCATAAGATCTGGTCACCAATCAAGATGTGCCCAAGTACTTTTTTACTCAGCTTTTAGACACGCTGCCTTGACAGGTTTGGTTTTTTTYTGAAGTCACGCAGTCTGTGCATGTGTGCGTGGGCGTGGGTGTGAGAGAGAAAATGCAAAGCACCCGGCAGACATTAGTCACTTTGTGCCGTAGTGCGTTGGAAGGTACTCAAGTTCTAGGTTGTAAAAACATTGTGGTGCACTCTGTAGAGTGGGGGCCCGTGAGGTTCAGTACTGCAGCTGCTGGTTCGATAGCTGCAGCACTTTTTCAGGACTGTTTGTCTTTTCTCCGTTTAGTCCTGAGTACCTTTGTGTGACAGCAGGGACAACCTTTGTTGCAATAGGTAAAGACACGAGCTTTCCAGGCAGCAGACATAATAGGACCAGCATTTTTGCCAGCATGCTTTTTAATTCACTGGGCACAGGGAGCAAAAAGGAGAGGGATTCAGCAGAATTAAGGTCAGACAGACAGGTCACACATAKTAATGCTCCTGTATAGGAGCACAAGGGGAAAAAGGAGCAGAGAGATCAGGATCCTAGCCCCTCTGTGATAAACAGATTGTTTTTCTGAACGTGAACACCAAAAAAAGTGAACCTTCGCAGAGGACATTTCCTCTCAGTGCTGTCACTGATTATGCAGGTTTTAAGTGTTGTTAATTCAGAAGGAATATGTCATGCAGTTCTGCAGCTGGATGGCTGATCCACTTAAAGCCCTGTGGTGCAACTCCACTACCCTTGTAACTCTCTCTCTTAGCCTGCCCTTTAGGTGTACTCTAGATGCCTCCCTACCTTGAAAGCTGATATTGCAAAACCCCTGTAGCTAGCATCTGCAGCAGATGGAGTTCTTATCCTGGGCTGAATATACAGATGGGTGCAGATCAGCCTACAAATTACATTTTACCCTTTTGTGTGGTGTGTACATCTGTGAATTTTTGGTAAGACTCCTCTGAGCCATGTAGGAATGTCAGTAAGGTTATAAAATTATATTTCCTGTATATATCTCTTCTACATGTATATTGTTTTGGCGAGAACAAGAGTGAGACCACATATGACAATGAGARGTGAAACAAATTCACTTGGATAGCATTGAGGATGTTCTCCTATTTACATTAAATAAAAAAAAAAATTAACTATGTCACTTGTGTCATAAACACCTTCATCTTTTTTGCAGAATTGATATGATTAGAATGCTACACTGGCAATGTTTCAGCAGATTGTACACCTTTACATTTATTTCTCTGTGTTTGCTTCTGTACTCGCCTTTTGCAGAAGCATTATGGTTATGTGTTTTGTTAATAATGGCTATGTGAGATTCTTAATATTTAGGTTAATTCCTCATATTGAAAAAACATGCACTGTGGTACATAGTGTATGAGCACAACAAAAAGATGTCTCCTACCCAAAGAAAAATGTTATGGGTATTCACAACACTTCACAAAATCACCATCCCTAAACTGGMAATGGATAGGAAAGGTTAGAAGCACATGGATATAAATCACAATCTATTTATCTCTGGGTGACTTGGAGATCAAAATAACATGGGATATTTTGAATGATGATAATAACTTTGGAGGACTTATCTCAGCCAGTTTTGTTCTACGTGTTTTAAATTCTAGSCTGGTGATGTTAACTCAAGAGCATTGCCAGGGCAGAGTTGGGAGCCTGCCATTAAACATTGATTTTCCTAGTATCTCACAATTACAGCAACATCTGTGCTAAATAACTTTTACTGATCGTCTGTGAAGAGTTCATGGACAATGTATCTTACTCAAAGGTCTCCTTTCTTACCTGTGCAGGAGGGAGTTGCAATGATGGTGAAGTAGGATATTCTGTGAGAGGGATTGAGATTGAAATTTCTTGAGGATTTCCTTTTTATTTTCTTTTAATGACATCTTTGTAGATACACCTCAATTTTCTTATTTGTACCAGTGTATTTTGCCTAGGTCTCTAAAAGCGTTTCCTTGCCTGTAAGATTTATAAGTAGTTGATAAGTAATTAATTTTTTTTTACCTTCAAAAATTCTCCATATATTAAAAAAACCCCACCAAACAACATCATAAGAATGAGTGTGTGATGAAGTTATAAAATATATTCCTACTGGTTGAGCAAAGAGAAGCTGTGTGTCATAGTGGATCCTATAGAAGGGGCTGCTAAACTGACTCTTCCCTATCTCAGTGCCCATATTTTGGGTATGGCACTATGTAATACTGAAGGGAAATGAAACTGAAATAGTCTGGAAAGTGAATACATCCCCCAATTTTTTTTTTAGAGAGCAGGCTACATCCAAGCTTCCTAAAATGCTTTATAAGTGCTCATTAATTAATCAGCCTGTGCAGCACCCCTGTGAGATGGATACGTGTTGTTGTCTGATCRTTTCATGAATGCAGAGAGCTGAGCTTGCCCTGGGTGATGCAACAACCCAGCAGTGTGGATGAGGTGGGAAACACAGCACACCAAAGCTTCAATTTCCATGCTGACCAGTGTTATATTCATGATTCAGCCAGAGGCTTGGGCTCTGCCTTACAGTACCGTGCAGTGAACTACAGTGCAGGCCCCACTAAACAGAGAGGWGTAAAGACTTAAAGGAAAAAAAACAGGGATGGAGAGGAAAACATTTTTCTCTCACAAGAATGTCACTTGCAATGCTGAGTACTCCATGCTTTCGAAGATCCCCCGGATTTGGGGATGAGGAAGAGTAGGAAGTTGCACCCATTCCTGCAGTGCTGAGGATTCAGGCAAAGTATTGTCATACAAGCAAAGTGAAGTGTCTGTAAAGAGGCCCAACAGGGATGAGAACAAGAGCTGAGGAGACAGTTCCAAAAAAACAGTGCAGGATACAAGGGTGAACTCATTGAGAAGGGATATCCTGGGTATTTTTTCCCCTTCAACTAATGGTTTTCTAGAAGAGTACCAAGCCTTATGTTCTTCTGAAATGCTTATTTTACTTACTACTTATATTTTGAAAACTTGCCTAGAAGTGGAATTTCTAAATCTAAAAAAATAAACTACCCAGGGAGCATTCTGCCTTCCCCGCATGATCTGTAATGCCAAAATCATCTGGAACTTTCTGTACTACTTTGCTGTTCTCTAGTCATTAAGCTATACTGAGGAAGCTGCCTTTCTGAAGTATCTCAGAAATAACACAAGAGAAAAAGCAGGGGTTAGCATATCCCTTTCATGCAGTACCCTGGCAACTTCCTGAATTTTCATAGAAGACAAAGAATGATAAAGCCCTGATAWGTTTAAAGGCATCATCTATATTTTCTCTATATTCTGTTTAAAAATCCAGTGTTATTTTAAACAGAATTTTTTTTTTTTCTTAATCTTTAAACACACAGAATCTGTACTTCCAGTAAACTCCTTTATCTGTTTACAAGGTTCCCACCCTGTTAGCTTCTACTGTCAGACAGGTTTATTTTTAAAGGAAACTTCAAATAATTTTRTGTCTCTTGCAAGCAATGAAGTTTCCTTGTGAGAAATTGAAAGTAAAATTTAGTAAACTGTAGATCAGCTGTTTTTCAAACCCCCAACTGAGAAYCACAGGATATTTATAATGCTCAAAAAAAGAGCTATTAAATGGATTTTAAAGTTTATTTCCWTTCATTGGTTTATAATATATTTATATTTAGCATTTCAGCTAGCATGTGGGCTTCCAAACATCTTTGTCAATTGAAAATTTCCGGATGCTCTTACAACATCAAATATTATAAGCTAAGCARAATATTACAAGACCACTCAATCAGGCTGACTATCATGCATGACATAATTCTCTTGAAATATGCTGTTCAATCACTGTGATTGAAATGGTTCTCCCTTCAAAACAAATGTAATTTTGATTATTTCCACTTTTCTCTTTCTGTTCAATTCTTTGCAAGTCTATTGCACCTCTCTGTGCAAATCTCCCTTCAGCCTTTATGATCATTTGGTGATTCTCTTTGATAAGGGATGCCTAATAGCAGTTTTCATTAATAATAACTGACTCTTATATGTCATTCTACTCACTAGTGAAAGAATATTAACACAGAGCATGCCAACTGCATGCAGGAAACGAGCAGGTGAAACTCGAGATCTCCTGCATATTCCTGAAACTGCAGAGGAAACTTAGAGGGGCAAAAAGCACCTCACTGAATTGGGATCTGTCTGACATGGTAGTTAATGACTAACCGTGGTCTCRAAATATTACAAGAATTTTCATAACCAAGTGAAGTTACTACATCATTAAGGCAATTCCTTCAACAGTGAAGAGAGGAAGGTATTTATATCTGGCGGATATTGCTCCCTCAAACCAAAGCTGGAGAGAAACTGCAAGGTTGCACAGCAGTCTTGTGGACCACCCATGTTTACAGCACAGTGAGGCCGCGCTTTCTTCCTCAGCATGTAGTTTGAGGAGTAGGACATGCCCTGGAGTGGCCTGACAGAGGGACTGGAGATGAATATGATCAACCCTGCCTGGTTATCACTGAGTTTGCACCTTCCTATGATGTTCATACTGCAGTTGAAACCTGTGATTTTGGGTCAKGGAGATGCACAGTGATAGGTCAATGTAGCTGACTCATGTCCACTGTGGTTACCTGCCCCAGCCCCCATCCCCCTCCCCTTTAGCAGAAGTTAACCCTGCCATCCTCTCTTGGGTCTTCACTTGGTGGCACTTGACACAAATGGTATTTGCTTAACCTCTTCAGCTGGCTGTGCAAATAACTTCTCTTTCTGTAGCTTCCAGTACACATTTCTTTTCTAGGCAACTTCCATTACATTCGGCCAATTTAATCTGGATCATGCTGCAGGTTCATTTCTTTCCCAAGTCACTCTCTRTACCTTGGCATATCTACAGGCAGTTGTCTTTTCTGCATTCCCACCTGCTAGTGCATTCCTGTTAGCCCTTTGTTTGAGCCATGATGTTTGTGCATTTCTTCTGCAGGACTCTGATAATATGTATTTGGGAAATGTGCCTCATGGTTAATCAAAATCTTTCATGAGCAGTAACCATGACTCCCACTGCTGTGGTTGTTTTTGTATGTACAGCAATACTCATGGACTTCCTTTACCGGGAGCACTTACAATGATTGTTACAGCCGTTGTCTTTTTAGCTTATCTAAACAATTGGAACACAAAAAGGACAAAAAACAAACAACTTTCCAAAGTYGTTCAAAAAGTTGTTTTAAAAGGCACTTTTTATTTGAAAMATATTTCTTCTTTGAGCCTGTGCTTCAGATTTTGCATATTATGAATGCTTGATAGAAGGGCAAAACAAGCTGTACATTGCTGTTTCATGTATTGGCAACAAAACTACAAGATAAATCCTGAATGCAGATTTTTTATTATTGATGACAGTGTAATTGAAAGAGCACAGCTGGATTTTCAGATCTTGTTGCATAGATCTAGATGACTATATAGATTATGAAACAGTGGAGAGTCAGCTGCTATCTCTTTTTGCATTTCCTGTTGTATTTATGTGTTGCTCTAGGTTTCTCATTTTTTATCCAYAATTCTTTCTCGTTTATTTCTGGCATTACAGGTGGTGTAGGAAGAAAGAAATGAGAACAGMTATCGATGACAACATCCCTATACACAGTTTCTGAGAGGCAATATTTGGGCAACTTTACTGCAAACACCACTGGCAATGTTGTTTGGCAACGTTGCAATTACTCCAAGTTCAGCTGCAGAAGATACTGAGGCAAGGAAGAGAATAACCTATACAAAAATAGTTYAATGTGTGATTTTTACAGTTTTAACTTACTTCATCCTTAAGTTTTAGGTGCCTACCTACTTTTCATTAGAATGAACTTGATATTCTCTTTCTCGTGAAAGGCTAATATGTAGGCTTTTGAATCAAGAATATTTCTTGGTGAGTCTTTTCAGAACGTAAGTCCTTTTCTCTCTCACCCACATTCATGTGACTCAAAGACAGCTAAAAAGAGTTTTCATGTAACTAAGAGTTTACTCATGTGTTATAGGCTTTTATCTACTTCAGAAATACAGTCTACAGTGAAAAGAAGAAACTTTAAATAAGGAGTTTGTTTTTTGTGGAAAGTTAAGAAGTAGATCATAATATGCTTAAGCATCATCCAGGTAAAATACACCTTAGGCTACTTGCAAACCTATTTCTGACCCATTTTGTTGACCTGAGTTTATAAAATACTTTCCTAATTCACCTGTTTCTAAAAAGAGAGTAAGCTTCAGGGGGACTTTTGGTGGGTGTGTTATGAGTTGGACTGAGACCCTCCTTGAGACTGGSCTTGCCTGGTGCTCATGGCTACAAAAGCTTTTGTGGCTTGGCTGCCTACAGCCACCGTGTGTATGAGCCTGAGGTGGAGCATCCTTGTTTGTGGCCATTCCTGAAAACCATGTGGTGGCATGCACCCCCTCCAGCTGATCACAGTCTCCATGGTAAAGGACAAATACAGGGGGAGGAAATGATCTCAGTGTCTCCCTTCAGGGAGGAGGTAATGTTTAAGGTTAACAAGGCAGCAAACACTGTTCTAAAATAAGGAAGTGCTGCCTTGGGAATCTCTGTTACACCGTGTGCTGCGTCAGCTATCCTTGTCACTTGTCAGTGCAGTGAATGATTACTGATTTTGYGTTGTCTTAATATGGCACACTGTGAGCTCTTCTGCTTCAGGAGCTGTACCATGTACCATGAGCAATTCTGGCATTTCTGCAGCAAAGGCTGGGCTACAAAGTGACATGTCAACCCACCTGATTTTCTTATAGATCAGAGCCAAGAGTTTGCCTGCAGCTGCCACTCATGTCAATATAAATATGGGATTTTTTCAAACAAGGAAATAAAACCAGTAGGATGCAGGGAAAAGAGATACCCTGAYTAAAATCTTACTTGCTTTACCTTCTACAGGGCTTTGTGGTCCATCATGCCTTGCTGATTTTCTCCTGGTGTGAGTGGGATAGCACAGTGGAGAAAGGTATCCTAAAAAATAGAAATGATGCACTTGAGAGACTGAAGACAGTGACATGGCCAAACTGTCAATAAATCAGAATGTTTCCTGGAAGGCCATATGCCAGGTGGCATTGGCCAAATGTATTCGCTGTGCCACCTTATTGACTTCAGTGCAGTTGCTCCAGAGATAGATTTGGCTCCTATTCCTTGGAAAGCTGGTSGAAGGGAATGTTTTTATTTAACTTTTGGCAAGGCTTGTGACTCAGCTGTGGTGTGTTTTATGTCCTCTAGCTTTTGATATACACTTTTAATTATTCTTAATAAATTTAAATTGGAACAAGTATCTTGAAATACTTAACTAAAGTATAAGTTATGGCTTTGATCTGTGCCAACCATCGGAGGATTTGTCAACCCAGCATTGGAAGTAGGGGATGAAGACCTCTAAAATGAAATTAACAGGTATTTAACAAAAATAAATAAATTATGTCTGAGCATTTTTATGTCTTTAGTGTGTCACCTAAATAATTCATCATATTTTCTTCTGTACAGCTTATATTTTTAAATGGCTTTTCTGCAGAGATATCCTGCTATTTGTTTCCATTGCTCATGGGTATAAATGATAGTATATCACCCTGAAGTAAGTATTTGCAACTCTCAGCTCAGCAACTAATTGTCAGTGGTTGTAACAGTAGTACTATTTATTGCACACTGCAGAACAGTGAACTTTTGGGTTTCTTTTAGTCCTTGTGTCTGCTAACTTTTCATTGAATATAATAATGATGGCGTCTATTTCTTTGGTCTGCAGCACCTAAGAAAGAAAGGCAAAATTGACTCTCTCATACAGCAGGAAGCCAAAAAACCAAGAGGGCTACTCAGTATGCTGTACAACCCAGGAGTCCTAACTCCTAGTCTAGGGTTCTGTTCACTGTTGGACTGCCCAGATCTAACAGTCTGATTCCATTTTCATTAACCTTACTCACTGTTGCCAGGAAAAAAACACCTAGTAGTGATGGTAGTACTGGAAATCTGACCTGTCAGTGTATCACTCTCYTCAGCTGGAAGAACCACCTCCAGGTCCTCAGTACCCAAGAAATTTGTAGGAGTGTGGGTGGGGTCAATGGGGATAGCTTTTCATGAAGCCTGTCCATGAGAATTTTCTCAACATATGATGGCAAATGCTGAGTTATTAAGAACTCAGAGCATATCAGTACTGCTCTAATTCTGTTTGGAATACCAAATCCATTGAGGATGCTCCATAAACACCAGGTCAATGCTGACAGAAGCAAGTGAATTGAACACAASTCTTCAGAACCACAGAGAGAATTTTAAAAATTCCCCTAAGGCCATGGATGGAGAGCCTTTTACTCAAGGCCTGTAATCAGCTTTGGTGCCTCCTCTGTAGCCAGGCCTAGCTCCTCACAGCTCATCTGCCACAGGAACTTGAAGTGTGGTAGAAGGGAGCAGAGTAGCTCCYTGTGCATGATACCTGGTGGTACCAGACAGAGCAACCCTGAGCCTGGCAGGGGACACACACCCAGGGTGGTAGAGCAGAACATGAGAGGTGTTTTCACTCTCTGTTATTCTCAGCTGCCTTGGTTGGCTCAGCTCTGCAGGGGGAGCAAGTAAGGGCATTCTCCAAATTTAAGGTTATTCTCCAAACAAACGTGAACAGTTTTGCTGGACACATTTCTTTCTGCAGCACCTAGAACTGCTTGGCAGCGCCACAATTGAAAGATTAGTGCAATCTAATTAACTCCCTTAAAGCTTCTGATCTATMAGGCTGCCACTCCTTTTACCTTGTTCACCTTCTGTGTGAAAGTGAGATGTGCCTGCGAGTACAACATTCAGAAATGCTGAAGTTAATAACGTCCATCCTCCAGCATCACTGCTGTTAAATTATGCTGTCATCTAGTGTATTCACACCGAGATCATTCTGCTCCATCATGAGGAGATCCATTTATTATGAGAAAATCTCCCTCCTGTACACACCAATTATTCTACATAGGATGGATTGGAAGCAGGTCCTATAATTATACCTTAGTCAACCAGTCAAGTCTGTAAACAAAATCTTTCTCTTTTATTACCTATTTTGCTTCCATCTATTATTTTTCAAATGTTTATAGAAGTTGTGTGTGTGTGTTTTAATCCATCAGCAGTTGTACRTTTTTCAAGTACAAATGCCCTAAAACTGTGGATATTTTTCATAAGGTTTCCAAATGTCCTTCCTGTTTTCTTCTCCTGTCAGCCAGAACAGAATAAACCATCATTAAAGGCAGAATAAATTATACTGCTAATTAACAATATGGTTGGTGCTCTGGAAACCTGCATCTTTTGTGTTGTTATTATTGAGAAAGAAGTTCAGTGGTGAAATACCCAGCTCAGTCTCTCCCTTTTAGYCCCCTCACAGGCTCTCTGTATGCCTTAATATTCAATTTTCCTCTGTTCAGATAATTAATTAATTTTATGGAATCAATACCATCTGTATCAGTATAAGGTCTGGTATTTTTTTCCCATGCCTAATCTTTTAATTTAGTTGGGCTTGGGCTTTTTTGGTTTGACTGTTTCTTTTTTTTTTTCAATACCATTGCTGCTGGTATATTTACACCAAGTCATGTTTCTTTCTTACCAAATTTGGGTCGTATTTGGATTTCTTTGAGATGTTTCATGCAGACCTGTAACTTTTGCCATTTGCCATTTTTAGGGGCATTAGATACTGAGGTTCTCAGCCAAATAACAAATGTTTTTGCAGCTCTTGGTTTGAAACAACAGAATCCATTAGAGACTGTGATATTGAACCATATTGAGCTGCCCATCTGCAGAGGGCATTGCAAGGTCATTGCTGGTCGGAGTCTTCTGGTTTCTTTTGCTCCCTTGCAAGTAGATGTTGTAAGCCTGAAAGCTGTGTCAGCTTTTACCTAGTCTGGACAAGAAGCTGCTTTTCCCACCCATAAAACTTTTAGATACCTCAAAAGAAAATATTAATTTGGATTCTKTAGTGTCAGGAATTCAGATTCAAATTCTTATTCTGCACTATTCTTCCATCATTATTGCTTTCAGGTGTACTGCCTGGTTTGAGGTGAGCATTTAGTCTCCTTTTTAGAGTTCTGCGTGTACACCACAGCTCACTAGATATAGTTTGAACCTGAGTCCTTACAGATCCCTTTGAGTGATATGAATGACAGTATTAACTGTCATTCATAACTCTTCCCCTAAAGAGAAGAAAAAAAAAGAAAAATATGAGCTATAATATTAGTGTTATTACATATTCCTCATACAGAATAGGTTGTACTATAGGTCAATTCTTGCCAGAATTGAGTGAGACCATCAGAAAACCTTACATGTCTCAGCAAATACTCTCAGGCTTATTTCTAGAACRTTTCCTTGTTGGTGTTTGGACCAACATCCTTCCCTATATTTCTTAGGGGAAGGTCAAGATATGAATTGGCACAAAGCTGAGCACAAAAAAAATTAGAGATTTTTTTCCCAGTGCCAACACTGTGGACACAAATRCATGCACCCATTTATTACCAGTGATGTAGGAAGCTTCTGGAATGATGGGGAACAAAATTAAGCAGAGTAAATTCAGGGCATGGCTTGCTGCTAGGGCTAAGACCTGCAAACCTGGCAGGCTATAGGACTCAAARCATTACATGTCCAAGATAAGAGGCTTGAGTTCCTAGGCTGCCAGTGTTGTAAGTGAAAAGTAATCACTTTGTTCAGMAGGAAATGCATCACTTTGTACAGCCTGGAAACAGGAGTTATGCAAGTCCAGTGCACAGAAAGGTTCAAGCATGACATCTTGCAACCCATCAGCTGTTCTYGCCCACTCTTGTTTTTCTGCCTTTAAACACTGAGCTATTAACCTGTCAGTGAGGTAGGTACTATTGTAGCTTTTCATCTTGTATATTTATTTCAATAAAGCTTTTATTTAATATATTTTCCACACTTGGATGGTTCTGCTAACACCTTCACAGAATAATTCCCACTCTGCATTTGTCAAGGCAACTTGTGCTAAAGTAATGCAATGAACAACGAGGCTTATAAATAGCTGAAACTAGAACAGTTATCCAGGTAGTAAGGTTAGAGRCATAATATGGTTGTAGAAAAAAATRTCCTGTTCTGTGGCCTCAGGAAGCTTTCTAATRTGTCTTTCTAAGAAGAAAAAATCCCCCTGTACACCCAGAATTTTTGAATAGCAAGCTTTCGTATGCAGTTCAGAAATATCCACAAAATCTACTTCATGCCCTAGTGCAAGTAGTCAATTAAAAATGTAGCAACCAGAAACTGAAAAATTCTAATACTTAGTGCTGTGTCCTTCCTCAGCTGGAAAAATCTTCTTTTCTTTTGTCTATCATTAATATAAATATGTTAATGGAACAGGTCATGCTTTCCAACACAGTTTAGGAACAGGTCTATCTGCTCAGGAGAACCACTGATGTGCCTTAGCAGTGAAAACTAGAATGTCTTCCTTGGCCTCTTGTTTTACCCTTATTTCTGGCTAGGATATGTGTGATTTCTTTTTTTCAGCATTTGTATATTGATTTTGAGATGGACAAGTGTGAGACCAGTGAGTGTGGTCGTTGAAGTTTTATGTTCTGCTTCTCAGCCATATCTGATATTTGGTCTAGGTTGCCTATAAATCTGATTACCTAGGGTTTTTTTCCAAAAGAGAAAAAGAGCATCTTTTTGGGAAAACAAACAAACAAACAAAAAATGGCAGTTGAATCAAAGCTGTAGGGTTACATCTGAGAAAATAACACTAAGATCGTAATTCTGTCAGCAGTGTGTTTGGCACTGTACCCCTCCTGAGCTTCCCCCARCAGACTCTTCTTGCTTGAAATTTTGATGGGAGCAGTCACAACTAAATCAGTGGTGGTATTGATGTTATATTCTGGTGGGTTTTTTTGTCCTGACCAAGGCAATGGACACATTCATACTGTGATCAGAAAGTGCTACAAGCCAAAGAAAGAAAGGGAATGCAGGCAATTTTGCCTAGAAAATGATGCATTTTTAAGATCAGCTAGCAAGRCCTAAATAAACTAAACAAAATTAACATCATGTTTATATTGTCAGGGTAGCTTTTTGTCTTTATTTTAATTCTGCTGAAACAAATATTCATTTTTTTTCTGACATTGACTGAAACCATGCAAACCATCGTTTTTGTAGGCTTATCTTGACTAGGGTCATTTTCAGACACCTGTACACTGTGCTGGTAATGTGTCTTGGTGTGTTCATTCCCTAYAGCAGGAATATCCTCTGGGTCACTGCAGGGAAACTTCTATTTCTGTGATGAYGTGGGCTGTGGGAATCTGATGTGCTGCCTTCTTTTGGTAGGCATTCACACAGTGAATGTGGACACTGGTAGCAGCAGTGAGGCCTGCCATGAGTCAGGTTTTCAATACATGCAGAATTTAGAGCAGCAATGGTTGCAGWGGAGTCACAGCAGCTACCTGGGCAGCTGTCTTGCTGAATGAGGTCACTGGGGAGAAGGTAGGACTAGTGTACTCTGCCATTTCCAGCAGTATCAGGTAATGGTTTATAAACTCTGCTTTTTGTTTCCCAGTGCTGTGGTGGCAGGGYATACAATCTCGCAATTTGTTTTCAAGAGAGAGCCCTTGAATGCAACAGGATGGCAAAGGGCAATACCTCTACATGCATGTCACAAATGAGGCTGACCAATTAAAACTTAGCAGCAAGGGAAAGGTGCAAATTTTGGAGACTTTCAAAGGTCAGGAACTGCTGATGGACAGTGCTAGAAAACATGTGTGTGTTTTCGGACGTCTTGGCCAGGTTATGGAAACCTATTTTAAGCTCCCAAACATGTACTTAGGCAGGAGAATTAAAATGCTTTGCTTTTCCCAAAGGTGCTGAATGTCTCCTGCAGAGATCAGTTCAATTGTCCTTCCTTGGTATAACAGGGCACACTTAGTTCAGGATCTCAATGGGTGGATGCCTTTAACCTCTCAGATCAGAGTGTATTATTCACTTTCCCTGGGCCACATGCACCAACCTGACATTGAGCTGATCCAACACTGAGCAGCCTCCCCAGCAAYTGAATATCCTGAGCTGGAAGGAAACCTCTAGGATAATCAAAGASAAGTTCAAGCTGTGCAGGGGGAGGTTCAGGTTGGACATCAGGCAGAATTTTTCACTGAAAGTGCTGTCAAGCAGTGGGACAGGCTGCCCAGGGAAATGGTGGARTCCTCGTGGTTTTGTTGACATGGTATTTTGTTAAAGGTTGGACTCTAAGATCTTGGAGGCCTTTTCCAACCTTAATGATTCTATGATTCTATTATTAAATTAATGTTTTGTATTTCAAAAAAAGAATTTTCTCACTAAGTCTGTTAGAATTAGGGTCCTGTAAATTCCTTATTTCAGTGGAAAAAATAACTATTGCTTTGTGATTACAAAAATGGGAAAMTCTTGTAAATGTAGGGTTCCACTTACTCATTGATTTGTAAGCATTGTCCCCCTTCATTGTCCTTAAAGTCCTTCACAGATCTCATTGTCATTTAATTAKCTGTTCTCTCCCTCTCTTGTAGTTATAATTAGTGAAATATATAAATATTATTTCTTTAGATTCTTTTAGTTATTTGCCAGTAAGTTTAGTATATGACAATTAGTTGGGTGAAGAGATGAGTAAGATTTAAAAATCTGAAAATATAACTACAAGTGGATAAAGTGAATTTGAAATTGTTTTGCTCCAGATAATCTGCAGAATGATAATCCTCTGGGTTTGTATTATTTATTACTTCTCATACAGTAAAACCTGTGATTTTTACTATTCTTTGGAACAAGATTTATAGAAATGAATGATGAACCATGCTGTATGCAGAATACCATCTTTGCTATTTATTGGACTGCCAAATTAAAGGAAACTAAAATAAGACTGTGATTTTTCAGCAAGGGAAGGTACTAAATTTAAAAAGAAGGAACAAAATCCAGTCCCATGCCATTTAGACCACAGGGATTAATTATACTGAAAGTCAACATAAATGTAGGAAAGAATCAGCTTTCTTTTGGCTCATAACAGCTTGTCTATGTAATGCAAACTGTTACAATGTCAGCTCTGCTGTCACTGGGGGCATCTAGCAAGGAAATGAGAGACTCTGTAAGCAGGAAAAAAGGCAAGCAGGCATTCACCTTTTACTGAGGCATACTGATTCTCTTTAATTTTTACATAGCCACAGAAACCAAGCTGAATAATGATCCAGGAAATCACAGATTATGCAGTACAGAAAATAAAGCAATCKCCTTCTATCTCTATAAGTCTTTGGGATGCCCTGTTGTGCACCCACCCACCCCCTAGTCAACACCTCTAATGAGTCCAATCCATCCATGTAAAGAATTTGATAGAAAAGAATGTCAAGATCATTTTCCTTTCCATTCCCCTTGAAACAATTCTCTGCCAGTGTTATTCCCCAGGGCTAAGCAKAAACATCTAGCAACTAATCCCAGAAGTGGTTTGATAGTGGTATAATAGAAAATTGATAGAATATCCCTAGATGATACCTAGCCCAGGTGGTCACACAACCAGGTTCTCAGCTCTATTTAACAGTGTGACATTAGGGTTTTCTCTCAAAACCAGTGGTRATTCCTCTGACAGGTGAACTTTCATGCTTACTTCTCTCTGAGAGTGAACAGAATGGACACTGCTACCACATCTCCAAGTTCCCCTTTCTCTCTAAACAGCCAGTCAATGAGGGATTTCAAGACCTTGAGGAAAGTCAAAGTWATAGAAGCCTAATAACAACATGTCCCTAGCATAGGTTTTTGTTTTGATAATCAAGAGTTTCATTACTGAGGAAGTTTTGTTCTCATTTTATAGTGCTGCTTTGTTGCTACTTTAACACTTAACAAAAAGATTCATTGATCTTTAGAAATTCTGAGTTTTCCAGAGATGCTATTCCACCTGACTGCAAAGGAATATACAGACAGGAAGTGAGAGTTTGTGAAAAGCAGCAATGACGGAGAAAATTTAAGATCTGTACCCTACCTGGGTCATCTGTAATTTTTAGATGGAGTCATTATGTGACTAATATTTGCCATTTTCAATCSTTCCAGTTTGTGTAAACTTTGGTCATCTCAGAGCCTTGCATCACATGGCAAGAAATCTGTTCATAGTCCTAGTGTAAGAAAATATCTCAGTTTGGTTTGTAGTAAATTTTGGGTTTAAAGAAAGGCAGTAGGAACTGAGGCTTTAGCTATCCTGCTCATTCTTTGTACATTTCATCACCGTTTTCCTAAAACAAGGGACACTGTGTTCCAAGAATGACCAATTTACCTTCAGCATCTGTTTGCAGGTGTTAACACAACAGCTCCTCATTCATCTCCAATTTCACCCTGGGGCAGAAGTGGCTGTGGTCAGCCAGACATCTATGTTGTGGCTGACTTCACCTGGGCTGGTGACCATCCTGCTTCACTGTGCAATCCACGGAGAGAAAGGGGCTGGCCAGGAGTTCMCCTCAACCTATGCACCTGAATCAAGAGGAACTGCACTAAAAGCTGTGCTATAAAAGCAGCCACAGTGAGCTGTCTCTGAAAGAGACCTATATTGTGGGCATATAAAATCAGATCAAATTATTCCACCCTGGAATTCTGTAGTTCAGTGTTGCTTCAAACTTTTGAGCTACTTAAATTTAATTAAACCCCCACCATGGGCTTGGCTRAATCATTTGTATTGTGCTTTTTTGTCCCTGAAGCAGCTCAAGTCCCCACACCAGTGAGTCTCTTGTGAATCCCCAGATGGATTTTTCTATGACTGACTTTGCCTTATTTACCCATGTCAGATGCATAACAGGTATTTTTCCAAATCACTACACAAGTATAAGTATTTGCTATAAAATAAAATTTATTTTACATACCTTAAGGTCTCTCTKTTACTGGGGTCAGTTATTTATTTTCTGTTTCTTAACTAGAGAAAAGCAACAACTGTGAGCACTGGAAGCCTTATTCCCCATACTTATACCAAAGTCTGGGCACTTGCTGAAATGGATTCAGACTTCTTACTGAAGGATCGAGCTTTAAAGCTCAGACAAGTTGTCAATTTGCTATTATTTTTTTAGATGGGAGTATTTTCTTATTTTGTTTGAGATGGAAAAATCTGTGTCCTTATAGTAAGACCCGCATTTGGTTCCAGACAAAACCAGGAAATGCATAGACAAGTAAAGCTAAAATAAAATCACCAGTGCCATTGTTACTAATTGGTATCCTTGTTAGCAAGCTCAGCAGAGATGCCAGAAAATTAATGTATATATACAAGGACACAGTACTAAACTTGGGCCCATAATTTACAATGAATAATTTATTCAATTAATTTAGCCTGCTTTTCTTCTCAGCAAAACAGATTACAAATTTCTTAAATTTATTCATTATTCAGAAGTGTTCAATAAGAAATACTTATTGTTTTCACTGATTACAAATATTGTAGTACTGAACTGGGTTGTTAATTTTGATTGAAGAACTTGAAGTGGCACACTTTCTTTCAGTTTTTTTTTCTCCTCCCACTAATTGGATGGACAAGCAAACATTTTGGGCTCACACATGTGCCAGCGGGAATTATTTAAAATTTCCTGTCAGCAGGTATTCAACATGCACAAATTTAAAGTCACTTTTCAAGAAGATTTTACTTTTTTTTTTTTTTTTTTTTTTTT